>BTPG01000006.1:33221122-33416629 GCA_036245525.1 Semisulcospira habei
TGTAATCCATTCCTCCCTTGTATAAATCACGAGGAGGATCACCCATGACACTTTAACCTCTTCATTGCTAGTTGACGCAAATTTTGTTTAACAGCCCTGAAAATGGCGAGTAATTTACTCGCCATGGCGAGTGAATTTTTTTTTTGGCGAGTAAAAAAAAAAACCCACTCGCCAAATGCGAGTGCGCTCGTCGTTTTCTAATCCAACGGCTAACCGCCAGCCGAACATCAGGTACACCGGTGCGTGACCTGCCACCGCGAGCCGCCTCTAACATCACTTTGCGGCAGTAGCCGAACATGTCACTCGAACTGTGCATACCATAACAGAGGTCGGTGACAGTCGTTCTATTTTTAGCCGCTCGCTCAGTCGCGGTTGCGTTCAGAATCGACCTGACGCCGGGGTCCGTGCCGCGAGTGTAACAGGGCGGGCAAACTGTTAGTTTATGTGTGGTGTCAGCATGTTATTACAAAGTGCGTGCTACATGTTGAACGCGTTACTTGTTGTGACGTCACCATAATACTATTATGGGATACGGCATCGTGCGTTTCGCTTTCGATCAGTCTTGAACGAAGTTGTACATGGTGGAGAAAAAGCAAAGGAAGAGCTGAAATGCTTCAGATTCTTCAATCCGGCACCGACATCTTGATAATTGCTAAGAAAAAAGTTGCACTTCGACACCGCCATCTCCATTGACAAGCGACAGTACCAGAAATGCTACCCCTGGGCCATGTGTGGCACCGCCGCTACGACACAGTTTTCAGAGGTCATGGCTGTGCTGAGTGTATTTCCATGGCTAAAGCACGACGGCACTCGAATGGCATGCGCAATGAGCACTGAGGCAAACTCAAAAAGCAAGTCCAGAAATTTGAACAGAAATAAGTTCGTCAGTTTTGTTTTAAATCGTGGTCGGTCCATCTTCT
The DNA here is from genome assembly GCA_036245525.1 of Semisulcospira habei. Taxonomy (NCBI): domain Eukaryota; kingdom Metazoa; phylum Mollusca; class Gastropoda; family Semisulcospiridae; genus Semisulcospira; species Semisulcospira habei. The sequence continues at coordinate 33,222,043 of BTPG01000006.1, forward strand.
GGTACACAGTTATTAGGGCAAAAATTGGAGAAACACGTCTTTCTGAGTGGTTAAACGGGTTGAAACAAACTTTTAAGTACATCAGTTCACACACACACACACACACACACACACACACACACACACACACACACACACACACACACACACACACACACACACAGTTTAGACAAGTCACACTTTGGTTGTCAATCTGCCGCGTTCAGCAGAAAACGCTATATTCTCTGTTACAATACATTATCAAACGATCATACAAATAAATAAATAGATATATGTTTTTCTGTGTGTGAGAGAGCGAGGGAGACAGGCTTTTGCACGATAGCTCACCAGTTAAAGAATCAGTATCATGGAAAGGACACACACTGTCACAACACATCTAAAGAGGAGAGAGCGAAATGAGATAATTTATTTTAATGATTGATTGATTGTACATTGCTTAACGTCCCGACAGCAACAAGGCTTTCTTAGGACGAGCCTGCACTGCTTGTGAAAAAAAAAAGAAACAGAATATTGAATGTATGTCGCCAGCCGGTCCAATACGTTAAATAAACCTACGCCATGGGGCCTAAATAAAGCTAAGACCATTTAGCAACACACATCCAATATCAAGAGCTACAGGCAGTGCAGACAGTAGGGAGAGTTTTAAAAAGACAAATATAGGTGAATGGACCAAGGGTCACCCTGTGGGGCTGACCAGGGTGACCCTGGGAACTAAAAAGTGGTTAACCCCACCCAAGTCCCCCAGGGCAGACCCGGGTGGGATAATTTATTTTAAGGAACATACAGATGATGCAGTTTTTCTTAAATAAATCTGCGGACCCTCTATAATGCTAGGATGGGGGTCTGTGTACCCTCTAAACTTTATACCTGGGGGTCTACAGACCCTTTAACCTGTTGTGCAAACAGAAGCCCAGCTCTACTTACAAAAAATTAATAATCCCACCACAGTTCACATGGGGACTTTGTCAGTTATTTCTCCATTTGATACTATCAAAAGCTTGAAGTCAGGACATAAACATGAACTTGGTTATGATTGTCTGTTCAAATATTTGTTCTCAATGCCTCTGGGCAGAAAACACTTTCTAACATTGGGCGTCAAACACTTGTGGTACATTATTTGTTTCATCAAAAACTTTACCGATGATATTACTTAGCCTGTCAATTTCAGTTAAGAATGAACACGAATACGAAGTCGAAAGAAGAGGTCAAAACGCCGTAATTCCACGGAAATTGCCTCAGTAAGCAGTAATCGCCGGGCGAGACAATGTCCGAGGCCTTACCTGGCCATCGGGGAAGTTCGAGACCGACAAAACGAAGGAGAAATACGAGAAGAAATATGGAGACTGTAAAAAACGAAACGGACAAAATGGCAGTTAAGAATGAACTTGGAAATAACGTCCTCTCGCGAGATCGGGAAGGGAGGCTATCCGGAGGAAGGGAGGCCACTCATGGGATGGGGTAGCTGCTAGCTAGAAGTACGTCCCTGGTTGTGTAGCAACACACAACAATTTTGGAGGCTGAAATTGACAGGCTAAGTACATCTTCCTATCGGTAATACCATCGTTAAGTATTTTTCAAAAAAATTTATTTTAAGAAAAAATACATATTGTTGAGTTGGGCTATTTTCAGTACTAGTAAAATTTTCAGCTTTGGCTAGTAACATTTTCAGTTTGGCTAGTAAAACTTGGAAGTCACTAGCCAAAGGCTGGTGGGCAAAATTTTAGACTTTCAGGGCTGTTTAATAAATCTTTGTTAAATCAACACCAGTGTCCAGGCCGTCCAATAAACATATATCAAAGTGGTGTCTGCAAGAGTCATAGATTCTCATGAGCCCCTGCAACTGCAGGGGCTCATGAGGATCTGTGTCTCTTGCAGTTGGATCCTTGTTAGTTTATCTTGGCAGTGAAGGGGTTATGTCCATTGTACATAGTCGCTGATATTGTTCACAGTACTAGTGGCTGCAAGCACAAGAGGGTTAAAGGTAGTTCATGCAAGTAGAAATGATCTCTGTCTGCAAGAGACATTGACAGCAATCGTACAAAGTGAGCCTCACGCTGGGACCATATGGCGTTGAGGCGCGTCCCCTGGGTGGTGGATAGGGGGTCCCTCGTGAGAGGGGTGCACCGAATGAAATAAGGTGCCGTGAACCAACATGGTCTAAGGGAAGGTGACCCCGACAGAAATCCCCTGGTCCTCCTAGTAAGGGGGTTGGGCGTGGGGGTAGCTTCCCCACCCTGCTTAAAAGGAAATAGCTACAAAAACGCCGACGAAAAGACTAACAGTAATTCCTTTCCTGGAGGAAGAAGGTTCTTCTACCAGAAGACTTATGACGTCCTGTGGTGAAAGGCGGAAGTCTTCGGAAGCCACAGGACCGAGCCGCCTCTCTCTATCCAGGGATACAACCATGGGCACATGGAACGTCAAGACCATGTACCATAGCGGCAAGGCCGCCCAGATAGCAGCGGAAATGCAAAAGTACAACCTTTCCCTGCTAGGTATCAGTGAAGCCAGATGGACGCAGTCTGGCCAGAAAAGGCTGTTAAGTGGGGAGATGATTCTGTATTCAGGTCATGAAGAGGAGAATGCCCCCCATACAGAAGGTGTAGCATTCATGCTGTCACCAGTGGCACAGAGAGCGCTGATGGGCTGGGAACCTCTTGGGCCAAGAATTATCACAGCAGCCTTTAGAACCAAGAAAAAGCTCAAGCTGAACGTCATCCAGTGTTATGCGCCCACTAATGACAGTGACGAGGAAGAGAAACAAGAGTTCTACGACCGACTCCAGAGTGCCTTGGACAAATGTGCGGAGCGAGACATCACCATCGTCATGGGCGATTTTAATGCCAAAATAGGGGAGGACAACACCGGATACGAAGAGGTGATGGGGAGACAGGGACTAGGCTTGGAGATGAGTGAGAACGGGGAGAGGTTTGTAGACTTTTGTGCTCTAAACCGACTTGTCATTGGAGGCAGCATCTTCCCACACAGAAGAATACACAAAGCATCTTGGGTCTCACCTGACCATACAACAGAGAACCAAATAGACCATATCTGCATTAGCAAGAAATTTAGAAGATCGCTTCAAGATGTTCGAGTGAGGAGGGGTGCAGATGTCGCCTCAGACCACCATCTGCTCACCTTAAGAATGAAGCTCAAGCTAAAGAAAAGCTGCACAGAGACAACAAGAAGACAGCGCTATAATGTAGGCCTCCTGAGAGAAACTGGAGTTGGAGAAGAGTTCAAACTGGTGCTGTCCAACCGGTTTCAAGCGCTACAGGAGCTAGTAAATGAAGAGGAGGAGGTCACCACAGAGCAGCAGTGGAAGGCAGAGAGGCGCTGAACTCAACCTGCAAAGGCACTGTAGGGTTCAGGAAACACCATCACAAGGACTGGCTGTCGGCACAGACCTTGAAGAAGATAGAAGTGAGGAAGCAGAAGAAAGCAGTTGTCAACAACAGTCGCACGAGAGCAGCCAAAGTAAGGGCACAGGAGGAATACTGGGAAGCCAACCGCGAGGTGAAGAGGAGCATCAGGGCAGACAAGAGGGCCTACACAGACAGCCTGGCAGCAGAGGCAGAAAAGGCAGCAGGCAGCGGCAACATGAAACAGCTCTACGACATTACCAGAAGATTGTCAGGCAAGTATGGCCATACAGAAAGACCAGTAAAAGACAAAGAAGGCAAGCCTATTGCAGACAGAGCAGACCAACTCGACAGATGGGCCGAGTATTTTGAAGAGTTACTGAACAGACCTAGCCCACCCGACCCCCCAGACATCCAGCCGGCAGAGACCGACCTACCCATCAGCTGTGACAGACCCAGCCGGGAAGAGATCAGAAGAGCAGTGGCATTTTTGAAGAACGGCAAAGCAGCAGGCCCAGATGGCATCCCAGCGGAGTCTCTGAACAACAGTGGAGATGCTGTACCCACTGTTTGGAAAGATCTGGGAAGAGGAGGTGATGCCGGCTGACTGGAAGGAGGGGTACCTAATCAAGCTTCCCAAGAAAGGCGACCACAGCAAGTGTTCCAACTATAGAGGAATCACCTTGCTGTCAGTACCAGGAAAGGTCTTCAACAGGATCATCCTGGAGAGAATGAAGAGCTCCGTTGACCCCCAGCTGAGAGACCAGCAAGCAGGATTTAGGAAGAACCGATCATGTACAGACCAGATCGCCACTCTCCGCATCATCGTGGAACAGTCTCTGGAGTGGAGCTCCCCGCTGTACGTCAACTTTGTGGATTATGAGAAAGCATTTGACAGTGTGGACCGAGAGACTCTGTGGAAACTCCTACGACACTACGATGTACCCACAAAGCTCGTCCGCCTGATCAAGAGCAGCTACGATGGCATGACATGTCACGTGATCCACGAAGGGCAGTTCACCAGGGAGCTCCAGGTCAGAACTGGTGTCAGGCAGGGGTGTCTGCTGTCTCCGTTCCTCTTCCTACTGGCCATAGACTGGGTCATGAAGATGACCACAGAGCACAGATGAAGTGGAATACAGTGGACACTGTGGACACAGCTTGACGACCTTGATTTTGCAGACGACTTGGCATTACTGTCCCACACTCGTCAACAAATGCAGGACAAGACCACGAGGCTTGCTGACACCTCGTCCCAAGTGGGCCTCACCATTCACAAACAGAAAACAAAGACAATGAGGCTGAACGCAACCAGGGAAGAACCAGTCTTGCTTGCTGGCACCCCGTTGGAGGAGGTGGAGTCCTTCACCTATCTCGGGAGCATCATAGACAAAAAAGGCGGCACTGATGCAGATGTCAGAGCACGAATCGGTAAAGCCAGAGCAGCCTTTCTCCAGTTGAAAAAAGTGTGGAGTTCCAGAGAGCTGTCACAACACACCAAAGTCCGGATTTTCAACTCCAATGTAAAAGCAGTTCTCCTATATGGAGCAGAGACTTGGAGATTGACAAAAACCACAGTCAACAGAGTACAGACCTTCATGAACAGTTGCCATAGAAGAATTTTGAAAATCCACTGGCCAGAGAAGATCAGCAACGTCAGACTCTGGGAGAGAACAGAGCAGATAACAGCAGAGAATGAAATTGGGCGAAGAAGATGGGGATGGATCGGTCACAGTCTGAGAAAGCCAGCTTCCAGTATCACTAGGCAGGCATTGTCATGGAACCCCCAGGGAAAGAGGAAAAGAGGTAGGCCGAGAAACTCCTGGCATCGAGACCTCCAAGCAGACATCAAGAGACTGGGAACCACCTGGAGTAGAATCGAAGGAGAAGCACAGGACAGGAGTCGCTGGAGGTCTCTCGTCGACGGCCTATACCCGGGTATGGGTGACAGGCATAAGTAAGTAAGTAAGTAAGTACAAAGTGAGATTAGAGATGTGACAAAAGTGAGGGGAACCAGCCAAACTTAACCCCTTGATTGACAAGAAAACATGAATACAATCCAACTGCAGTTGTGGGGGCTCATGAGGATTTGTGCCACTTGCTGACACCATTCGCACTGATGTTCTTCGGATGACTGGGATTTAGGTCTTTAATTAACAAAGATTTCAGAAACACAAATGTCACCACAGGCAGTAAAGGGTTTTTTAAAAAAAAAAGAAGCACAGGTTCTCTGGTAGTCCTTTATAATTAATTACTAATTAACAGAAGAGGTGATGTTAGTGCTTACAGTATTTTGCTTACAGACAGTGCTCGGATCTGCTGAGTCAGGCTCAGTACCATGTAGCTCGTGCTCGCAAGATTGATGAAGAGGAACGTGAGATCCGCAAACGGCAGGAAGAGGATAGGGAGGCCATCAAGCGGAAACACCTTGAGGAACAGGTAACTTGTCACAAGATGATTAACGCCCTTTTGCAAGCAGCTATTTTATTTTGCAAACCAGGTCAGCCCAGAAAGTTGTGGATTGACCCTGATAATTAAAGGGTGGTACCTACTCCATAAAGTTTTCCCTTCTTTGACACATGTATTGATATATTGATATAAATTAATATTCATGAATTTGCTTGATAATGATATACTTTCCTTCCCAAAATCTCTTGCACGCCAAGAAGATTCAATCCTGATGATACTTGCATTTTTCAAAACGGAAATGCCGAATATGCTCATACTGCAACATTAACAAGATTCTTATGTGTTGTAGTTATGAAATACTTCTTAGTGTGAACAAACACTCAAAATTTATGTCCTGTGCACACACACTCGAATGGAGAACAGACGGCAGCAAAGTGCGAGTCGCTTCACTAGTGAAATTGACGAGATGTCAGCTGGAGATATCGACAACCAGAAAAATAAACTAAATAAACAAACCTGCTGGCATTTTCCGCCATTATGCGTGATCTAGTTACAAGTAGAATTTACTCAGTAACATGCACAGTTATACAAAGCACTAATGTCTTTATAGTAAGATGAAATCTGTGAGCTTAGTCGACAGTGATATGCAGTCGTCTGCCATTCATATTTTGTCTGAACACCGCAATCATCTGCAAAATGAATGGCATGAGGCACAGTTTTGTTTTGGACTGGGTACATAAATTATTGAGTAACATTTTGCTTGATATAGTGCCAATAACCGACAGATGTGATTACTTGACGGAAATTAAAATGTCTTTGTCTGAAGACTCGGACGTTTGATTAGGGTCTCGTTATCACACTTGCCTATTATCGGCACTATATCAAGCAAAGTGTTGCTCAATATATAATGTAATTATGTCCAACCGGACTCTCAGAAGATGTCTAAGAAATAGAGCGTGTGCATGCATGTCTTTTTGAATGCAAAGATCCCATCTTGAACTGAAATGAACAAAGACATGAATAAACTCAAACTTATTTTATTCTTTCTTGTGGTGTTCAGATGGAGAAGCAGCGTGCCAAGCAGGAGATGGACAAGAAACTATTGGAGCAACGAGCAGTGTTCATCGAGAAAGCCAAGACCATCAACGTGGATTCCATGATGGAGGAAAAGCCACGCAAGTCTGGCAGCAAGGTGGGGAAATTCACATGCTTAACCCCCTCTTGCATGCAGCCACCGGTACTATTTACAATACTGGTGGCTGCTTGCACAAGGGGGTTAACCCTTTGCATCCTGATACACCCATTGCTTGAAATAAATTTGACTATGTAGTGTAAGTGCCAGAATACAGTAGCTTGATGCCTCAGTTGCGAAGCTATTCTGGCACCAACTTTGATCTGTCTCCTAAACTGTAATATAGCCTTCATAGGACAATGAGCAATTTTTTTAAAAAAAATCATCCTCAGGATGTAATGGGTTAAGTTAGCGTTACGCACTAGACTTTGACAGCTGGTCATTTGTTATTTACCTGATTGACTCCATTAACTGTCAGTAGACACAGATTGCATTTTAAGTGTCTTCTATTTATAGAAGAGTCTTCTTAGGATGGGGCTGGTCGGAGGCCGTTCAGTAGAATACAAATGACATCCTAGGTGGGCAGGCCTCAGACTCGGACAGTGAATTTACATGATAAAAATTGTCATGTCTAGCCTGGCTGACCACGCTGTTGAATTTTCATTTGGTGAGAAGTGCTGTGCTGTATGTAGACACGAGTTTCTCTGGTGTCTGTGTTCGCACAGGTCTGAAACTTTATCTTCTTCTTCTTCTTCTCGAACGCCGTCACACTTGGAGTTTGGCTCTCAAAATGAAATCTGTGGTCTTCTGTAGTGCCCTGAAACTTTATGAAATCCTTCCTTCAGAGAGAGAGCCTCTGAGGATAATTCAATTGAATGACTCATTGAAGAGAAAAATTGCCGTTTGTAGAAAGTTGGTTGACCTGCATTTGAGTCGGTAATTTGTATTATATTCAATTGAAATTTTGGATATGGCTAGCTTGGAAAGACATTGGATGAGTTTCTTAACCAGCTTTGTACTTCTTCAACTTTTTCGTAATAATAATGCATCGCAGAAAAAAAAGGTCAAAATGAAGAATTCTTGACTTCAGACAGTTGCAGTGATGTAATAGCACTAGACACATCAGTGTTATTCATTGTTGCTGAACTGACGCAAAGCACCAGGCACGTCATTGTTGTACATGAATGGACATAATGTTCTCTCTGCCTCTCTGACAGTTTGATTTAGGAAGACCGCCTCTATTTTTCTTATCCGTGATATCTGCGAACATTTTCTGCGAAAAGTGGGAAAATGCATCCAAGCTCATATACTGATATAGAGGAGACTTTGTGGGCTGGTTCATCCCATCTTGTTGAAATGCCCACTGGGCACCAGCCTCCACGTGGCGTGGGTGGGTAGTCCCCTCAGTCCCTGACTGAGTGGGCTAGCAGAGGGGTGCCATCTTTGTCCAGGATTAGGACTTGATGTCAGCAGATATGTTGTTCAATCTTTTTCACTGGTCCGGTTTTTGAGGAGCTGTGCTTACCCAGGTCCTACCATGTTGGATTGGTCCTTAAAAAGACCCGCCGACAGTTGCACTTTCCCTTCTTGGGCTCGGTGGCAGGCGGGGACCCCCGGGGGATGAATATCTCTACTATAATAATATGGAAAAAATAAAAAAAATAAAAACTGGCACCAAAGCGGCACATAGCCACTGACATTGACCTTGAAAATGATAGCGACTCCGATTGTGAGGAAGCAACGCCTCAGGCATCGGCCGTCTGGCCTCGCTTTCTCATTATCCGCAGCAAAGTTAAAGAGAAGCCTGTTTCCAAGCTGCACCCTTTCCTGGTAGGGGAGACCCTCAGGAGCCGTGTTGGCAGGCCTGAGGCCCAGCGCCTCAGGTCTGGTGACTTGCTGGTAGAGTGCCGTACCCTGGCACACTCCAATGGGCTACTGAGACTCCTCCATCGGAGATGCTCCAGTGGAGGTCACTCCCCACAAAACGATGAATTCTTCTAGAGGAGTGATTAAAGATCAAGCATTGGCAGAACTGTCTGAAGATGAACTTGTACGGAACCTTAAGTCACAGGGGGTGACTTACGTCAGGCGCTTCATTTCCAAACGAGGTAGTAGGGAGATCCGTCTCCCTACCCTCATCCTGACGTTTGGCACCCCCACCGCTCCTACTACCATCTGGGGAGGTTACTACTCCCTAAAAGTGAAAAAGTACGTCCCTCTCCCCCTCCAGTGCTTTAAGTGTCAAAAGTATGGCCATGGGCAGAAGACATGCCGCCAGGCAGAAGCTCTATGCGCCCGCTGCGCTAAGCCCGGACACTCTGCTGAGTCCTGCACAGCCATCCCCCTGTGTGTGAATTACCAGGGGGCGCATATGGCTTCGGACAAGAAGTGCCCTCGTTGGATCTCCGAGTGCAGGATTCAGCAGGTGCGTGTGGAGAAGGGGCTGTCCTTTGCGGACGCCAAAAAACTGGTTGATGGCCCTGGTGCAGCTGAGGCTGCGCCAAACTCAAATAACAACTTTGTGTATACTTTCAGTGCTGCGGTGGCAGGCAAGCGCCCCACCAAAGACTTCTCTTGTCAAACCCCAACTTCTTGGTTGTGGGCGGAGCCTCGGATCCTCTCGCCCCTGGAGAGTAACCCTCCTCCGGTGGTGATGAGGAGCCAGGGAACGCAGAGGGCAGACGCTGCCAGTCTGGTGGCACCGCCTTCTGCTGCCCCTAAGCCTCAGCCCCCACCCAAACCTGTCAATCTTACTACAAAGGCTTCTGGCTCTGGTCACCTTCTAAGGCCGCCAACTCTGGTGGCAGGAACGCTGCCCCGGCCCAGAAGTCTAAGAAAGTTACGGGACCGCTGTGCGTACGGGCCCAGAAGGGGGACACTGATGTCCCCCTTCAAAACAAATATGTTGCATTGGAGGAGCAGATGGAGGGGTGGAGGTTGTCGTAGCTGGTGCTGCGGCAGCTTCTCCCCCCTCATCTCCGAGGAACCAGAGGAGGCCCGGGAGTCGACCCCCCCCCCCCCCCCCCCTCTGTTTCTTCGACTTCTTCCAAAGCACAGGAAAAGGGGGGGAAGGAACTCTTCTCCTACACATAAAACCTAACCATGTACTCTCTGCTTCAGTGGAATTGTCGTGGTTTTCACACCAACTTTGAAGAATTATGCCTTCTAGTCAAGTCCTATAACCCCTCAGTAATATCTCTTCAGGATACTTACCTGAAGACTTCTGACCCTGTCTCCTTTAATGGTTTTAATGCTATCCATAAAGGTTCTGATTCGGAGAGACGCTCGGGTGGAGTGGCTCTTCTCATTAGCAACCAGTTTTTATGTAGGCCTGTTAGTGTTGACACCTGTCTTCAGGCTGTCGCAGCTCGGGTTACCTTAAAGAAGACTATAACCGTATGCAGTATTCATCTGCCACCATCCCTGCGGGTCTGTAGTCATGATATTTTTAACTTAGTAGATCAGCTGCCCCCTCCCTTTATTTTCATGGGAGATTTTAACGGTCACACTCACCTGTGGGGTAGTGACTACTATGATAGCAGAGGTCAAATGCTAGAAGATGTTTTTTCTCAACTTAACCTATGTGTTTTTAATGATGGCTCACCTACCTACTCTATCCCAGGTTCAGGATCTAGTTCTGTTCTAGACCTCACTGTGTGTGATCATTCACTCATGCTGGACTTTGACCTGTGTGGTAGTGACCACTTCCCAGTAGTCCTGTCATCGGTCAGCTGTGGGGAGGATCCACCGGTGGGGCGCTGGAATCTCAAGAAAGCTAACTGGCCTCTGTTCACCTCCCTCTGTCAGTCTCGTATTACAGAGAAGGTGGTCATGTCAGCTGAAGAGCCTATTTCGTCTTTTACTACTATTTTGTTGGACGTAGTGGGTGAAACCCGTCCCTAAAACTTCGGCATCAGTCCCTCGGAAGCCGAGAGTACCATGGTTCAATGAAGAGTGCCGTAAGGCCCAAAAAGTGCGCAAATCTGCTCAGCGATGTGCTTTCCGTAATCTGTCACAAGTGAATATTTTAACCTTTAAAAGACAGAGGGCGAAAGCCCGGTACATTTTTAAACGTGAACGCCGTGCTTCCTGGAGACGCTTCGTCTCATCTTTAACTTCTCGTACTCCGTCCCAGAAAGTCTGGAAGGCTGTTCGGGGAATTGGGGGCAGGGGTGGCTCGGCTTCTGTTGGCCATCTTAGAGATGGTGCCAGCTTGGTCACAGATAAAAAAGCTGTGGCCAATTTGCTTGCCTCCACCATTGCTCATAATTCTTCAACAGAGCATTATTCACCCTTCTTCCAGAGAGAGAAGGAGAAGCGAGAGTCTCGTATTTGTAATTTTAAGTCCGATAACTCGGAAGACTATAATGCCCCTTTTTCATTATCAGAATTGCAGCAAGCCTTGCAGAAATGTAATGACTCTGCTGCTGGCCTAGATACCATCCACTATCAATTCCTAACGCATCTGCCTGAGGATTCACTCCTTGTATTTCTCAAGGCCTTTAACCATATCTGGAGAACCGGCCATTTTCCGCCGTCTTGGCACCAGGCTGTGGTTGTGCCGATCCCCAAGCCGAGTAAGGATCCTTCCGACCCGGGCAACTACCGGCCTATCACTTTGACATCATGTTTATGTAAAACTATGGAGCGCCTGGTCAACGCTCGCCTAGTGTGGCATCTTGAGTCACAGGGTCTCCTCACAGACCTCCAGTGGGGTTTCCGGCGCTTCCTTAGCACAACTGACCATTTAGTTCACTTTGAATCATTTATTCGAGATGCTTTTGTCAACAAGCAGCATGTCTATGCAATTTTCTTCGATCTTGAGAAGGCATATGACACTAACTGGAAGTATGGCATAATGTCTGACCTGTTGGACATGGGTTTTAAAGGGCACCTGCCCGTTTTTATTCACAATTTTTGTCTAACCGGTCGTTCCATGTCCGTGTGGGCTCCACCCTCTCTGACTCCTTTGAGCAGGAGATGGGTGTCCTGCAGGGCAGCATTCTATCTCCTGTTTTATTTAGTATTAAAATTAATAACATTGTAAAGGCCGTCAAGGATGATTCTGAATGCTCTTTGTTTGTTGACAACTTTGCTTTGTGCGCACGTGGTTGAGGACTTGCGTCCCTTGAGAGGCGCTTGCAGCTGTGCGTTGATCGCATCCAGCGGTGGGTGTCTCTCAATGGATTCAAGTTCTCGCCCTCCAAGACAGTCTGTGTGCATTTTACCAACCAGACGAAATTTTTTCCAGAACCTAGCCTGACCATTGCCAGAGTGCCAATTAAGGTGGCCGGGGAGGCAAAGTTTCTGGGGGTTATCTTTGACAAAAGACTTACCTTCCGCAACCATATTAATTTCCTCAGAACCTCTTGTCAGAACGCTCTTGACGTTCTTCGTGTCGTTGGTCGAACTGACTGGGGTGCGGACCGTACTGTCTTACTTCGTCTGTACCGGGCCCTTGTTCCGGTCCAAACTGGATTACGGTTCTGTGGTGTATGGCTCAGCTTCCAAGTCTGTGCTACAGCGTCTGAACACAATTCACCATCAGAGTCTGCGGATATGTCTTGGGGTCTTCAGGACGTCTCCAGTTCCTAGTCTGTATGCCGAGGCAGGGGAGCCTTCTCTCAAGCTCCGCCGCATCCGCCTCATGCTCAGCTATGTTCTGAAACTGAAGGCCCATCCAGACAATCCGGCCTATGATTGTGTTTTTAAACCATCGTTTGCAGAGATTTACGATACCCATCCGGGAGCTGTCCGTCCACTTTCTTTCCGTGTCCGACCTCATCTGCAGGCGGCCGGATTGGACCTGGACAGAGTTTCGGAATCCCTGCAACAGCCTTGGCTCCACCTTGGCTCTTACCAGTTCCTGACATCTTGCTGGACTTGACTGCCCACAAGAAAGACTCTACTCCACCAGCCATATACCAACAGAGCCTCAGTGAACTGCTTTCAATTTTTCTTGGCTATTGTCGTATCTATACGGATGGGTCAAAGTCTGAGGATGGGAGAGTGGCTGCGGCTGCGGTGTCCTCTCGCCATCCTAGACACCCATTTAAGCACCGCCTCCCAGACCACTCATCTGTATTTAGTGCAGAACTGCAGGCGGTTCTGCTGGCACTCAAGCATGCTTATCGATCTAGAGAAAGGAACTTCCTGATTCTGTCTGACTCTCTTTCTGCCCTGCAGACCCTTCAGGGCACGGGAAATGACCACCCACTGCTGGTGCAGATCAGAGAGCTTTACGCGGACTTGATGAAGGAATATTATGACATCATTTTTATTTGGGTCCCAAGGCATGTGGGCATCGAAGGCAACAGAATCGCAGATTCTGCTGCCAACGATGCCTGCAACGACCCTGTCCTTGACACACAGACTGTTTATAGTGATTTTAGACATGTGGTTAGTGCGTACATAGCCCGTGAGTGGCAGTCCGAGTGGGATAAAGAGGAAGGTAACAAGCTGCATGAAGCCTTTTCCTAAGTTGTCCGACGGTCTACCTTATCGCTGCGGCAGCCGCCGTGAGGAGACTGTCCTTGCTCGGCTCCACATCGAGCACACGTATGTTACGCACTCTTATTTACTAAAACAGGAGGAGCGTCCATGGTGTTATGCCTGCGACGAGCAGTACTCTGTTCAACACTTTTTGATGTCTTGTGCTGATCTAATCGACACAAGGTATAAGCATTTCACAGCAGACTCCTTGAAGGTTTTGTTCCGGGATGTGCCCCCGGACAAGATCTTCAGTTTTCTGAGAGAGTGCCATATTTTTAATAAGATTTGAGCGTTTATAGACTATGGTGTTTCTATTATTTTGACCTTTTTGAGTCTATCGACGTTTTCTTTAAAGACCTGTGTGACATTTTAGCCTGACATTTTAAAGGGATATTTACATCATGTTTTAAGACCTTTCTTTTAGTCTGGCTGACCAGATTTTTACCCTTCCCGCCGTGAGATGGCCTTAGTTGCCTGCTCGGCGTTAAACCCAAATAACTAACTATCTTGTTGAAATATCCCCAGGTATCAAAGGAACATGGATACAAAGTGGTTTTAGCAAAAGGGATATATCATCATGGGCCCCCACAGTTGAAGTTGAGTGGTGGTCAGTTTTTCCACGGCAGTCAGGGGGCTAAAGTACTGCCTAGGTCCCAAAATGGCTGGACTAAGCAGTTACAGTGTGTCTTAAAAAATTAAACAATGTGGGAGCTTGGAAGGTAGTGTGTGTGTGTTTCTAGCACAAGAAAATTTACGTGGCAACTGCTAGCACTTTATCTTTTCTCTTTAGTACCAATAGCATGACTAATAGGAATGCATGCTTAGCTTACCAATTTCAGCCATGGCTGTTTGGCCCAGCGCTAGAAGTGGCCCTTTAGTTTGTTCCAGGCGAGCCGAGAAACTGGGTCACATGTGGTGCTCGCGTGGTGAGGCCAGCGAGTCTCTCAGCTGTCAGACTAGCTGATAAGCGGGCTTCCTGCTAGGCGCAGTACAGCAGGGAAAATGACTACCTTTTGTTTTTCATGACTTTCTAATTTACCGTTCAAGTGTGTGATGCAAAACTTTGTTTGTTTAAAAGTGGACATTCTGCCCAACACACTGACACCAAACACACCATAGTTGTGAAAAACTAGTAGCCAGCAGGATAAGGTGGAAATAAAGAGAAAAAGACAGATTTCACTGTCTGTGTTGAGTTTTGTCACAAAATAGATGAAGTTCCAACATCAATAACAAAAATATGATACAAACTACATCAAAACGGACTTGCATGTGCTAGAAGTAACATGCCTTGAGTAAGTATGACTTAGTTTAGTGCCAGTACTCTCAGTCACAGACAGGATGGAGCAGTAGCACGGATCAATGTTATCATTTCTTTCATGTACTTCATTAAGTCTTGTTATAATGTTCTTCTATAGCAAAGCATTTAGTCAGACATTATATTTTTTTTGTACATATTTAAGTTAACAAGACTGTAGACATACTGACATTAATTAATGGTCTGGTTTGGTTTGTACGAGGCTCGTGGGAGCAGAGATGGAATTAATGAGGAGACTGACAGACGATAGCCAGAAGTCAAGTGGTATCCAAGAAGCCGCATTCCTTGATATTAGCATTGAGTTTCATCCACAACTATCGCTGACTGTCTGTCACTCCGTCGCGCAGCGGCTGGTGGTGTCGCCGGAGCCGGGTGGTTGGTGGTGGGGGAGGCGGGTGGTGTGGCCGGTGGACCGTCGCTTTAGCGCAAGGCTGGGGGGTGTTGAAATGCCAGCCACTCTAGCATTTCTTGTAGAAGTGGTGGCAGAGGTGGTGGTGGCCGGTAGAACCGTGGCTGGCTGTAGTAGGGTCTGGGGAGGTTGGGTGGCGGTGGTGGTGGCCAGTGGATTCTGAGCCGGGGTGTCGGGCGCTGGAATGGGCGGGGTGGGTGGCGGTGTTGAGGTGGCAAGCGAAGGTGGGGTGGCGGTGTGAGGAGTAGTGGCGGGCGCTGGTTCCGGAAGCGCTTGGGTGGTCTGTGATGTTTTAGGGGGACTGTGGCTGGTTTGCTGGCTGGTTGGCGCAGGTTGGTGTTGGTCGCTTGTGGTGCTGGGTCTGTAGAGGTGCTCTTCGTCTCTTGGGTTGGGACAGGGGTTGCGTCGGTGCCTGCTTCTTGAGTGGGCGGGGTGGTGTTACCGCATCCTGTGTTCTTGGTGGTGGTGGTCGTAGTGCCAATCTTTTTGGCTGCTGTTGTTGGGGCGGCTGTTGTTCCCGTTGATTTTATGTTGGGTGCTACCTGGCACTCACTGTCCTTGTAGGTGGTGGTGGTGGCTTGGCTGGCCGTACTTTCCGTTTTGGGGGGGAGAAGATCTTTAAGGGCCCCAGTGTGTATCAGCCACCGGGCGGCGACCAGCGCTCGGTGGTAATCATCACCGTTGACCGCTCTGATGACCGGCACCACGTCCTGGAGTAGCAGGACCAGGTCGCCGAAATTCATACCCCTGAGCCGGGTCCCCTCCTCCGCAGGCGATGCCGGCCGTTCCCAAGTGATTGATTTGGGAAGGGTGACCGGTGGCGGGGAGGGTGGGAAGTCTGGCTCCGACGCGGGCTCCGACGATTCTTCGGGTTATTCATCTTGGGGTGGCGGTGCCCGGGGGCTGGATGGGGCTGTCTCTTCTTCTTTGACTTGATGGAATTGTTGCGGGCTAGGTGGGTCCACGGACAGCGCTGTGCTACTACCGAGCAAACAAGCCACAGTATCCGAATGAGGCGGATGGTTTACCCGCGCCTCGCTCAAAAGAAAAGAGAGAACAAAGACAAGTCAAGTCAAGCAACAAGTCAACCGAGACCAAGCAAGCTCTGCCCCAAGCCACAGATGGCCTCCAAAAGGAACAGAAGGCAGACAAACAGACAACAGGTGGAGGAATACACCTCCAACCTCCCCCAAGCCCCACGGCCGCAGCCAGCGGCAAATCGAGAGACAAGGAGCTACCTGCCCCCTCTGTCCCCACCGATACGGCCGCAAGTACAACCAGCGTGGGAATCCTCGCCCCCACAGCCAACGGCGCAGCCAACACGGCCGGCCCACCCGCTGGCCACATTCATTGACATATTCAGAGGAGGTTTTCCATCACCGCAACATGTGAGAAAGCTGTGGGCCTTTTATACGAGAGAACGACCAGGCCGGGCCAGGGAGCCATGCAACCCCGCCCCGACTACCGCTGCGCCATTGCCGCTGAGGCATGCCACGTCGGACATCGTGGGCCTATCGTCGCGTACGGCACTACTACCCCACACACACACACACCCCCTCTCCCCCCCGCCGGTGCCTAGAACCCTACCGCCTCGGGCAGTCAATGACCGACAGGATAACAGTCGTCACGGACAGGCACCAAGTTCCCTACCCCACCCTTTGGTGGCCGAGATGCCGGCACGCCCATGACGGGACTTGGTCCCTAGGCGCTACCAGGCAGCGGGACCTATACACTCACGCTCAGGGGAGCCTGTTAGCAGTCGGAAGGACGCACCACAGGTACAGGCAACAGAGACCCTACCCCACCCTTCGGTGGCCGAAATGCCGGTTCGCCATGACGGGCCATGCGCCCCAGGCGGGTCCAGGCAGCGGGTACTCACTCCCCACGCTCAGAGAGCCATCAGCCACGCAGCCATCGGCCGGACAAGTGCTACGATCGGGCGCCAAGATCCACAGGCTGTCACTCAGAAAGGGGGAAGTTTGCCAGCCACCAGCGGGAAGGACTGCCCCACTTCCATGATCCTGACACTTCTTACGTCCGTGGAGACAGACTGGTTCCGAACAGTCGCCGACGAGACTCCCCTCCTCGTCGTATCCAGTCCTCTATTACCCCGCCTCTCCGCTCGAGTAGCAGTGAAAGGCGCAGCCAGCTTTCCCGGTCACCGCACCACTCAGCGGGGAAAGCACCTCGCGCATGGGGGACTCGCAGCGCCACCAGAGAGGACCACACAGGGGAGGGCCAAGTCTCGCGGCATCGTCAGCGGCAGGACCTTCCCAGTAGAGTTCGCCCGTCTAACTCGCCCATCGGGCATAGCGAAGGAAGAAAAGAGAGACAAGATAGAAGTCAGGAGCCTCATCATAGTGACAACCTTAGACACTGGCATCGCGATGCTTCAGGCTCCCGCTCCGCCTCTACGGGTAGGAAAGCCTCGACTCCACCCAAGCGCCCGCTTTTGGCTTGACTTCATCCCTCTGTGACGTCCTCGCGAAGCTGATCGACACGTCGTTCTGCCTCGTGGGATTGGCGCCCTTGTCCCCAGCGGCGGGGCCTTGCAGACAGCGGCCAGCCGTCGGTCTTGGCAGACTTATCCCCACGCTCTAGCCAGCCCCCGGGTTTTGTCTCTTCGTGGGAGCAGGCGCTCTTCTCCCCCACGCCTCCATCTGCGCGCAGGGACCTCCGCTCTTTTCCTAGGTCCACGGGGAACGACGACGAGACCCTTAGCCTCCACCCGGAGGACTTGGTGTCTGCCCTAGGACTTGCAGACATCCGCTCGGCGTCGCCTAGCGCTCGGTCGTCCGGTTCATTGGCTTCGGTGGGTGCAGCTCCGACTTTGCAGACACTTCGCTTCCTGAACGAGGCCTCCCGTCTCATCGCCTCCTTTCTCCCCCCGGGCTCCTGCCCTCCCCCCCCCCCCCCCCCCCCTGAAGAGGAAGGCCGCAGCAGTCCAAGCGCTTCAAACCGCCGGCGTTTAGGGACCTCACGGATGCGTTTTCGGCGCAGCTTCTGGCAGATAGATTCAGTGACTAGGGCTTCTTCTCTGATGCCAGATGGCCAGCGGGAATGGACGTCAGCTTTCACCAACAGTGGTACGCTTTTTCTCAAGCTTTTTCATGTCCCATGCCGGCGATAGACAAGGCGGCGCTGCTGCAGACGGGTGCCCCCGGCGGCAGGAGGCTACGGATCCCGCGCGGCCTGGAGAAGACGGCGAAGCTGATACGGGACTCCTTAGCATGCGCCGGCTTCCTCGAGATGACAACGCAGGCCGTGATACGACGCCTTGAGAATACCTGGGACCTCTCCGCCTCGGCTTCCCTTCATGATGTACACTCCGTTCTCGTGGCGGCGAACAGAGCGGCGTTTCACTCCTCGGTTAATGCCATGGCGGCGGCGGCTAACTGCGACCTGATGCAGCAGGTCACCCTGCTGGGACTCTGCTCGTCTCTCCCGGCCTCAGTTAAGATGCAGCTTCGCCAGACGCCCTTCGGTGGATCGCTTCTCTTGGCAGACCGTCAAGGAGTCTTCCAAGGAGCTCTGGCATGTCACTCGACCTGCTTCAGCGACCGTCCTCGCCGCTTCACGCTTTCAGTTGGCCCGCAGAGCCGTGGGTCGCGCCCTGCGGTCATTCAGACTCCCCTCCTCCTGTCTCCCCAGAGGCCGCGGTGCGCTCCGCCCGCCCCCCCCCCCCCCTTTCCCCACAACCTCCCCATCCTGGTCCAGAGGCGCCAGGAGGCCGGGACGCGGCCAGGCCCACTGAATAGCGCATCACAATGGCGCATGGCGCCGACTGTTTCAGGACGACCCTTGGATTCTCTCAACCATCTCGGAGGGCCTGAGGATCTCATTCCAGCTCTGCGCAACGAGGTACTTTCTCTGCTGCGGAAGGAGGCCACAGAAGTTGTCTCACATCTCGACTCCCTGGCCTTCTACAGCCGTCTCTTCCTCGTCCCCAAGCCCGGCGGCAGGTGGCGTCCGGTCTTCAACCTCTCGGTGCTAAACAAGTACATTTTGGCCCCTCGCTTCTGGATGGAGACAGCCAGAGCGGTGAGGGCCGCGGTGCAGCCCCAGGACTTCGCTGTGAGCCTGGACCTGGTGGACGCCTACCTTCACGTGCCCGTACATCCGGCGTCTCATCGGTATCTTCGCTTCACCTTCGGCGGAGTAGTGTGTCAGTTTTGGGCCCTGCCCTTCAGGCTCAACCTCAGCCCTTGGGTGTTTACCAGGATCATTGACGGCGTCGTCTCCAGGTTCCGGCGGATGGCCTCGAGCCCAACTTCTATCTGGACGATCTGCTTCTCCGGAACCAGATGGTGACAGCCTTGGAGCAGGATCGGGACACCCTACTGACCCTGCTGAGCCAGCTCGGATTCCTCATCAACGAAGGCAAGTCCGATCTCACGCCCTCGCACCTAGGCATGGAGTTCCTGACCGATATCAACCGTGTTCGGCTCCCAGAAGGACAAATCCAGAAGGTAGCGGATCTGGCTGTCCAAGTCTCTCGCGTGGAGGCTCTCCCAGCCAGGGTGTGGCTCCAACTGCTGGGTCTCCTAAGCACGGCATCGGACCTCCTGCATCTCGGCCGACTCTACTCCCGCCCGATCCAGCTGCATCTACTCCTCCACTGGCGCCCATCGTCTGGTGATCTGGCAACCCTGGTCATGGTCTCCCCCTTCCTCCCCAGCACCCCAGCTCTCCATCTGCACGGACGTGAGCCGCTCCGGCTGGGGAGCACACTTACTCCCGGAGTTCGTTACAGCCTGGAGCAGCTGGCCACAAGACCACGCAGACAGGTGCAGCAACTGGCTGGAGCTGAAGGCCGTGTGGTTAACACTCTTCGCCTGGGAGGATCGCCTCACTCGACAAGAGATCCTGGTGCTGTCCGACAACTCGACAGTCGTGGCCTACATACAGAACCAAGGCGGGACGCGCTCCCCCTCTCTCTGCATCTTCCTGTACCAGGTCTTCCTGTGGTGCAGAGATCGCGGCATCTTGCTTCAGGCACGGCACATCCCGGGCCACCTGAACGTTCTCGCGGACTCCCTCTCGCGTCGCGGGCAGCTGCTCCACACAGAGTGGTCCCTACGACCGGACATCTTCCGCCTTCTGCGCGGGCTGGGAGACACCCATGATTGACCTCTTTGCCACGAGGTGGAACAGACAGCTTCCACTCTTCGCCTCCCCCATTCCAGATCCACTCACCCGGGCCGTAGATGCGCTCTCCATCCAGTGGGACGGGCTGGTGGCTTACGCGTCCCCCTGCCGTTCTCGTACCGAAGGTGCTCCAGAAGCTCAGAGGCAGCAACGTGATACTGCTCCTAGTGGCGTCATTCAGCTGGACCAAGAGCAGGACCAGCGACCTTCTGAGCCTCGCCACGGACCCCGTGCTCGGGCTCCCCACACCTTGGACGATGCTCAAGCAGCCCCGGCAGCAGCTTTTCCACCCTTGCCTGGAACGGTTGCTATTACACGCTTGGAGGTTGTCCGGCAAGCCCTCGCCACTAGAGGCTTCTTGGGTGCAGCAGTGGAGGCAATTGCAGCAGCCCGCAGGGCTTCTACCCATACTGTCTGCGAGGGAAAGTGGCGGGTCCTCCAGTCCTGGTGCGCAGCCGAGCAACTCTCCCCCACGGACTTGACTACCCCGCAGCTGGCCGAGTTCTTTCTGTGGCTCTTCGCCCAACAGAACCTGGCCCCCATCACCATCAGAGGTTACCAGGCAATGATTGCGGACATGTATAGACACCTGGGACGGCCGGACCCGGGTGTCTGCAAAGACCTCTTGGATTTGATGGCTCACCTGCTGATCCTTCGCTGGGATTTGTCCTGGGTCCTAACGTGGCTCAACTCGGAGCGGTTCGAGCCTCTGCCCCTAGTGCGGCTGGGAGACCTAACCAGGAAGACCTGCTTCTTGCTCGCCCTCGCCACAGCGTCCAGAGTGAGCGAGATCCACGCCTTCTCTATGCGACCCTCCTGTCTCCAGTTTCAGGCCGATGGTTTGGTACAACTCCTCACTGACCCGGCGTTCCTGGCCAAGAACTGGCTCCCAGCGACCGCACTACAGGTGTTGACCGTCCGCCTGCTCTGGGTGATCGACCAGTCCCGGGAGTCCCGCCAGCAGGACCCCATCCGAGCACTGACAATTTACCTGCGCCAAACTAAGTCACTGAGACAAGGGTGCTCACGCCTATTCCTGCCCTTGGCTTCGGGCAGACGAGACATCTCTGCGCAGACGATCTCATCCTTGCTCCGCTGAGTAATCCAGTCGGCATACAAAGAGCTCTCCCCAGTACGGTCGAAGACGATGCGCATACGCGCACATGAGATCAGAGCAGTGGCTGCGAGCATCGCGTTTGACCACAACTGCGCTGTGAGAGACATTGTGGCGGCCGTGGGTTGGCAGGCTGAGTCTACCTTCGCCCGGTTCTACCTGCGAGACCTATCCGGCCAGCGCGGCAACCTGGCCTTGGTGGGGGATATCTCGGCCGCACAGCACACCCTCCAGGCACCAGGGGTGCCATAGGTAACGCCTAGCTGAAATTGTCAGGTGTGTGGCGCATGGGGGAGGGGGGGGGGGTGGAATACATAGGGGGCAGCACCGTCAGCTATTCTTACTATTGGTCATGCCATCGGTAAGAGTTTTGAGAAAACAAATGGATTTTTCTCTAAAATGTATTTTTTTGAAAAATACTTCCGATGGCATGACTCAGAGGTCCCTCCCTCCTGCCCCGCTTGCCGCTGTTGAGCTAAGGCAAAAAGACTAGCGGGAAACAGCCAGGCATGTGACCGGATAGTGAGGCTAGGGGGGGCTACTCGAGGCGTCCTGGTAACGGCCCCCTAGAGTCTCCCCCCCCCCCCCTCCCCTGCCCCAGTTGTGAGGTGTACACAATGAATTTTTGGGCTGAAATTGGCAAGCTAAGCATGCTATTAGTCATGCCATTGGTAAGTATTTTTCGAAAAAATCCATTTTAGAGAAAAATCCATTTTTCTGCTTCCAAAACTGGTATATGTCAGCACTTTCTACCCATTGCTACTTTTCTTTTGGATATTTGCATTAAAATATTGTGCAATAAATAGACTTGCAGGTAAATGTGAGCACTGTTAAAATTCTTCTTTGGCTAGTAGCAAAACTGTTCAGAAATAAAGGTTTTCTTTCGGTGCTTTTTGGCTCAAATGTGTGAGATAGCAAAGTGAGTCTATGTAATGGGCCAGTGGTTGCCCGTCCATCGTCAGTGGTAAAACTGTAATGTTGGCATTTTCTCGGAAGTTATTCAAGCTACAATCTTCATGTTTGGCGCAAGGGTACTTTTTGACAAGACCTATCTAAACATACTAATTTCAGTGACCTTGCTCAGAGGTCAAGGTCACAGGAGGTTCATAAATATGTAAAATATAGCCATATTTTTACATAAACTGTCATCTAAAATGCTATTTTCAACTTCAGTCCCAAACTTGGTACAGAGATACCTGATGGTAAGACCTATCTATGCATACTAATTAGGCTGACCCCTCAGAAAGGTTGAATGTTACAGGAGGTCCAGAAACGGGTAAAAAAATAGCACAATTTTCACAAAAATTGTTTTTCTGAATACTGTTTTCAACTTAAAACCAAAACTTGGTACAGAGATTCCTGATGAAAAGACCTTTCTACGCATACTAATTTGGCTCACCCGTCGGTAAAGTCAAGGGTCACTTGAGGTCCAGAAACAGGTACAGATAGCGGTATTTTCACAAAAATAGTTGTTTTTTCAAATATTATTTTCAACTTCAAACCAAAACTTGGTACCTGATGGAAAGACCTTTCTATGCATGCTAATTTGGATGACCCCTCAGAAAAGTCAAAGGAGGTTTAAAATGTTGAAAATGCCCATTTTTCGACAAAATCTTGTTTTTGGTTCACAAGCGAAGAAAAAGTGAATCTGTTCTGGGCCAGTGGTCATCTGTCCGTCTGCCGTCGTCCATGGTAAACTTTAACTTTGGCATTTTCTCGGAGATTATTCAAGCCACAGTCTTCAAACTTGGCCCAAGGATACTTTGTGGCAAAACATTTCTAAACATACCAATTTGAGTGACCTCTCACAAATTTCAAGGTCACGGGAGATCAGGAAATACGTGTAGCTATATTTTGACAAAATGTATTTTTTCTCAAATATTATTCACAACTTCAAACCCAAACTTGGTCCAAAGATACCAGATGGTAAGACTTTTCTATGCATACTAATTTGGTTGACCCTCGGAATGGTCAAGGGTCACAAGAGTCCTGAAATAGGTCAAAAATAGCCATTTTTTGACAAAAGATGTTTTTTCTCAAATACTATTTACAACTTAAAACCCAAACTTGGTACACCCCCACCCGGGTCTGCCCTGGGGGACTTGGGTGGGGTTAGGTACTTTTTAGTTCCCAGGGTCACCCTGGTCAGCCCCACAGGGTGAGTTTTTCTCTCTATTCTGGGGCATGTGTTTCTCTCTACCCGAGGTCCATTCACCTGTATTTGCCTTTTTAAAACTCTCCCTACTGTCTGCACTGCCTGTAGCTCTTGATATTGGATGTGTGTTGCTAAATGGTCTTAGCTTTATTTAGCCCCATTTGTTAGGTTTATTTAACGTATTTGACCGGCTGGCGACATACATTCAATGTTCTGTTTATTTTTTTTTTTCACAAGCAGTGCAGGCACGTCCTGAGAAAGCCTTGTTGCTGTCGGGACGTTAAGCAATGTACAATCAAAAACCAAACTTGGTACAGCAATACCTGATGGTAAGACCTTATATGCATACTAATTTGGATGACCCCTCGGAAAGGTCAAGAGTCAGAAGAGGTCGGCAGATGTGTGTAAAATGCCAGTTTTTGATAGAATTGTAGTTATTATCAGTATTTTTGCAATAAAATTTGGCACAAAGGTAGCTGATGATAAGACCTTTCTATGCATATTAATTTAGTCAACTTATCGCAAAGGTCAAGGGTCACTGGGGGTTGACAGATGTGTGAAAAATGCTTAAATTTTGAGAAAACGTGAAATTTCCTGTCACTAAGGTCACACATATGTGCATGTCGATCGGTCCTACATGTGAACCATAAGGGCTTTGCCCTTCTCATTTTCAAAGTTTTGGATTGATCTTGCATCTTGCATGTGAGCCATAAGGGCTTTGTCATTCTTGTTTTGCCTTAAGCTGTTTTGACTAAAGTGAAACCTTACTCATGTCTCTGACTGCTCTTGTGCTATTACAGAAAAGGCGTGCAGAGGATGGAGAGATCCTGTCAGAGGGTAGCGAGGACGAGGCACCACGCAAGAAGCGCAAGAAGAAGCGAGGCAGCGGCTCAGACGATGATGAAGATGGAGAAAGACGATCCAGCAAGAAGAAGAGAAGGTGAGAGCTTTGTTCTGTTGCTTACGGATAACCTTGTGAATGCAACTGCAGTTACTGTGAACAGTACTGGTGACTGCATGCACAAGTTGGTTAGGCTAAATATCAGCTTTTGTTTGCCCTGCAGAAAGTTTGCAGTCTTGAATTGGTGAGCCTTCTGAAACCCTTTCCTGTCACTTGACGCATATTTTGTTCATGAAATTGTTCATTGAACAATCAAATCCTGCAGCCATTCTAGGAGCAATGCTTCAAACTGGTCTCAGCAAGAGGCATAGATCCTCATGAGCCCTCTGCAGATGGATTACGTACACTTTTTCTGTTCAGTAAAGGGGTTAACATTCAGATTTTTACAGTAGTGTGATTTAAAATGTATGACACAGATTAACAAAAAATAAAATTATCATTTTGAGACATGCTGCCTGTAAATATCCAGCTAATGATGTTAGCAATGAAGACATCCTGGAAATAATGGTACATGGAGCATGTTGCAAAGGATATCTCTATTTATCATAAACCTGTTTGCACAAGTAAAATTAACATCTGAGACATACCGTGATTGCTGGATTTCATGACCATAACTTTATATCATGTTGAATCAGTATATGTTTTGTTTTGTCTTTTAGATCTCGCAAGAACCTTGGAGACTCTGATGATGAAGAGGGTGGTGATCGCAAAGAGAGACGCCGGAAGAAGCCCCGCAAGCAACGTGAGCCCAAAGAATCCAAGAAGAAGAAGCAAGTGGAAGATGATGACGGCCTTACTGCCAAACAGCGCCGCAAGGTTGTTTCCAAGGCCATCATTTCCTCTAGCGAAGGGTCCGAGTCCGAGGGAGAAAAGCTCAAGATTGATGATGAGTAAGTTTTGCACTTTACTATCTGAATGATTTGTTTTTTGGGAGACTTCTGAGAAATAGACTGTGTGAATCTGTGGTACAAGTCAGCCTCACTATATAATGGTACCTGGAAGCTATAAAGTCGGACCACAATATTTGCAATCATGTTATTGTAGTGCTAATGTGCACGGTTGTGCGAGGGTCATATAAGGCTGAAGTGACCCAGGAATCTTATTTTGCTGAATGGACATCCACTTTGGAGCCAGAGACCTGTGAGCATTGTATTGGATACAGCGGTAAACTGAATAGTGTAATACTGAGGCTGACCTGCATGAAGGTAGATGTCACCTTTATCTCACCAAACTGTTGAATAGTGGAGAGTAAGCGGTTCTTCTTGTGACCAGCTGTTCTGATATTTAGATTGTTTAAATATGGGGGTTGGTTAAGTGTCAGCAGAGAGCAATTATAAATATGATTATATGCTTCTGTGACAGATTAGGACACATATGTCCAGGTCTGTGATTTTAGACCAAGATAAAGGTCCAGAATCACATACCTGCACCATATATATTCTTTCGCTCTTTTTGATAAATGTTATTTTCTTTTCAGGAGTGGCAGTGAAGACGAAGGAGGTGTTGGTAAGCGCAGACGCATCCTGTCCTCTGGCAGTGACAGTGATGAAGGTGGCAGAAGGTCAAGGTCAGGCTCTCACTCTGGCTCTGGCTCTGGTCGATCCCGTTCTGGCTCACGCTCTGGGTCTGGCTCACGGTCTGCTTCGGGCTCACGAAGGTCAGGCTCAAGGTCAAAGTCCCGATCAAGGTCAGGGTCGCGATCAGGGTCAGGTTCAAGATCACGCTCTCGCTCCCGTTCAGGATCACGCTCAGGATCAGCCAAGAGGTCAGGTTCTGAATCTGATGGAGGGAAGAGATCTCGTAGTAGATCACCCGCTGGGTCACACAGGTCGGGCAGTGGGTCACCAAGGTCAGGAGGTGGGTCCCCTAGGTCTGGGTCTGGTGGAGGGTCACCCAGGTCGGGTGGTGGGTCTCCAAGGTCAGGGTCAGGTGGAGGATCTCCACGATCAGGTGGAGGTTCAGCTGCTGGGTCAGGAAATGAAAGCGACTGATCTAATGTCAACAGTTCAATCCTTTTGTAAATATTTGCAAACTTTGTGTCTGCATATTGTTTGAACCACCTTGTGCATGCAGACACCAGTACTGTAAACAGTGCTCATGGCTGCATGCAAAAGGGGGTTGATTATGTTACTTGTATGTGTATAATAAAATTACTTTGAACAAAAATCTTAGCCTGGCATACCTTTGGATGTTTGTTTTGAAAGTTTCTAGTTCTCACACGTTCAGCAGAAAAGTTTCTAGTTCTCACCCTTTCAGCAGATGACATTTTGAAGTGTTCGCTGCATTATGTGCCCAACCAAAGTAAATTTGCAATACACAAGAAAACTACCGGTAAAATAAAAATGACTATAGATGTGTCTGGAATTGTGTGCCTGTGATTTTGGACCTTTATGGCCTGGAGCTGAAGGGTACAAAATCACAGACAGCTCATTGTATTTAGAGTCAAATCTCACTTTTAAACCATCTTGTTTTATTTTGTATTTTGTTTGTGCTTTGTGATTTTGGACTGTACAGTCTAGAGCTGTTCACCAAGTTAAAAATCACAGACCTGCACATTACATACAAAGTTAATTCTTTGACTTTTTGTTTTATTTAATATTTTGGGGAATGACATATTTTGTTTATCAAAGAAATGTTTATCTCCATAATATATGATGACCCGCTCTGCTGATATGATGGAAGTGAATAATAATAATAATAGCATTTATATAGCGCTGTAACCCAGCATTTGTCATGCTGGCTCTAAGTGCTAGAGACACAAAAAAACGAGTTTGATGTTGACAGTGAGTGAATAGGCTCAGCAATAGGCATAGATTGTAATGAGTCCCTACAGGTGTGGGCACTCATGATAATCTGTACCTCTTGCAAGTGAGTTGCCCTCGGTGCAAGAATGGTAGTGAAATTTACGATTGTGTTTCATTGTAAGACTTGTACGACTCGATGTTTGCAGGTAGATGCACGTGAGGGAGAACACATTGTGTTTGTCGAACCATATCTGTGAGTCCTAAGTACTGTCGGATCATTTGTTGTTTTGGGATGTGACTCATTAACACCTTTACCACTGCTGGAGGCATTTTTGTGTACCACTACCAGCTGTGAGAGATAGATCAGCCATAGTTCAAGGGCAGTGCCAGATTAGCTGGGTGCCTGGCAAGGTGCCAAGCTAATCTTGCACTACCCATGAACCCTCATGGTTGAACAATCTCCTTACATGTTTTTTTTAGAGCGGGACTGTTAAAAGCCATCAACTTCAGGATATTGACAGTGATTAAGTGAATGGATTTTCTGAGAGGAAGGCATTAATAAAAAAAAAAATTGTTAAAATACTCTATGAAAATGTATGTTTTGATGGTTTGTGGCTCTGTAAAAAATACAAAATAAAATAATGGCATTAAAATATCAATTAGTCTTTTACTTTCTGTGGCGTGTGTGTGATGGGACCATCTTCTAACTTCACTCACATGTGAGAGTTCACTTTACAGCTTCATTAATGTACAACATCCAGCGAGTACTTGTCTCTCTTGGCTTGACTTCGCGAACGAAGATTCTATAGGGCTTGCCCACGTCGTCTGCAGGCATTTTCGTGACTGCGGAGGCCAATCCGTGACGAGGAAGAGAAACAAGAGTTCTACGACCGATTCCAGAGTGCCTTGGACAAATGTGCGGAGCGAGACATCACCATCGTCATGGGCGATTTTAATGCCAAAATAGGGGAGGACAACACCGGATACGAAGAGGTGATGGGGAGACAGGGACTAGGCTCGGAGATGAGTGAGAACGGGGAGAGGTTTGTAGACTTTTGTGCTCTAAACCGACTTGTCATTGGAGGCAGCATCTTCCCACACAGAAGAATACACAAAGCAACTTGGGTCTCACCTGACCATACAACAGAGAACCAAATAGACCATATCTGCATTAGCAAGAAATTTAGAAGATCCCTTCAAGATGTTCGAGTGAGGAGGGGAGCAGATGTCGCCTCAGACCACCATCTGCTTACCTTAAGAATGAAGCTCAAGCTAAAGAAAAGCCGCACAGAGACAACAAGAAGACAGCGCTATAATGTAGGCCTCCTGAGAGAAACTGGAGTTAGAGAAGAGTTCAAACTGGTGCTGTCCAACCGGTTTCAAGCGCTACAGGAGCTAGTAAATGAAGAGGAGGCGGTCACCACAGAGCAGCAGTGGAAGGCAGTTAGAGAGGCGCTGAACTCAACCTGCAAAGACACTGTAGGGTTCAGGAAACACCACCACAAGGACTGGCTGTCGGCACAGACCTTGAAGAAGATAGAAGCGAGGAAGCAGAAGAAAGCAGCGGTCAACAGCAGTCGCACGAGAGCAGCCAAAGTAAGGGCACAGGGGGAATACTCGGAAGCCAACCGCGAGGTGAAGAGGAGTATCAGGGCAGACAAGAGGGCCTACACAGACAGCCTGGCAGCAGAGGCAGAAAAGGCAGCAGGCAGCGGCAACATGAAACAGCTCTACGACATTACCAGAAGATTGTCGGGTAAGTATGGCCATACAGAAAGACCAGTAAAAGACAAAGAAGGCAAGCCTATTGCAGACAGAGCAGACCAACTCGACAGATGGGCCGAGTATTTTGAAGAGTTACTGAACAGACCTAGCCCACCCGACCCCCCCGACATCCAGCCGGCAGAGACCGACCTACCCATCAGCTGTGACAGACCCAGCCGGGAAGAGATCAGAAAAGCAGTGGCATTTTTAAAGAATGGCAAAGCAGCAGGGCCAGATGGCATCCCAGCGGAGTCTCTGAAAGCAGACCTAGAGACAACAGTTGAGATGCTGTACCCACTGTTTGGAAAGATCTGGGAAGAGGAGGTGATGCCAGCTGACTGGAAGGAGGGGTACCTAATCAAGCTTCCCAAGAAAGGCGACCTCAGCAAGTGTTCCAACTACAGAGGAATCACCTTGCTGTCAGTACCAGGAAAGGTCTTCAACAGGATCATCCTAGAGAGAATGAAGAGCTCCGTTGACCCCCAGCTGAGAGACCAGCAAGCAGGATTCAGGAAGAACAGATCATGTACAGACCAGATCGCCACTCTACGCATCATCGTGGAACAGTCTCTGGAGTGGAGCTCCCCGCTGTACGTCAACTTTGTGGATTATGAGAAAGCATTTGACAGCGTGGACCGAGAGACTCTGTGGAAACTCCTACGACACTACGGTGTACCCACAAAGCTCGTCCGCCTGATCAAGAGCAGCTATGATGGCATGACATGTCGCGTGATCCACGAAGGGCAGTTCACCAGAGAGCTCCAGGTCAGAACTGGTGTCAGGCAGGGGTGTCTGCTGTCTCCATTCCTCTTCCTACTGGCCATAGACTGGGTCATGAAGATGACCACAGAGCACAGACGAAGTGGAATACAGTGGACACTGTGGACACAGCTTGACGACCTCGATTTCGCAGACGACTTGGCATTACTGTCCCACACTCATCAACAAATGCAGGACAAGACCACGAGGCTTGCTGACATCTCGTCCCAAGTGGGCCTCACCATTCACAAACAGAAAACAAAGACAATGAGGCTGACCCAACCAGGGAAGAACCAGTCTTGCTTGCTGGCACCCCGTTGGAGGAGGTGGAGTCCTTCACCTATCTCGGGAGCATCATAGACAAAAAAGGCGGCACTGATGCAGATGTCAGAGCACGAATCGGTAAAGCCAGAGCAGCCTTTCTCCAGTTGAAAAAAGTGTGGAGTTCCAGAGAGCTGTCACAACACACCAAAGTCCGGATTTTCAACTCCAATGTAAAAGCAGTTCTCCTATATGGAGCAGAGACATGGAGATTGACAAAAACCACGGTCAACAGAGTACAGACCTTCATGAACACTTGCCTTAGAAGAATTTTGAAAATCCACTGGCCAGAGAAGATCAGCAACGTCAGACTCTGGGAGAGAACAGAGCAGATAACAGCAGAGAATGAAATTGGGCGAAGAAGATGGGGATGGATCGGTCACAGTCTGAGAAAGCCAGCTTCCAGTATCACTAGGCAGGCATTGTCATGGAACCCCCAGGGAAAGAGGAAAAGAGGTAGGCCGAGAAACTCCTGGCGTCGAGACCTCCAAGCAGACATCAAGAGACTGGGAACCACCTGGAGTAGAATCGAAGGAGAAGCACAGGACAGGAGTTGCTGGAGGTCTCTCGTCGACGGCCTATACCCGGGTAGGGGTGACAGGCGTAAGTAAGTAAGGAGGCCAATCCGGGATAGGCAGGTTCGACCGCAGTGGCTGCAGGGGAAGGTCTGGTCAGGGTTCTGAGTTTGACACACACCCTAATCCCATAGAAAGCGTCCTAAAAGTTAGAACTGTTCAATTTTTCATGCACCCTTCCGCAAACACAATACAAAAAAAAAAAAAAATAGTACCAAACATGAGAAATGACGATGGAATTCATTTACGGAACGGAAATAATACCTCTAAGCCATAGGGGGCAATATGCTAGTCTCCCTTTGCTCATTATCTCCGAGTGCGCACGCAAGGTCTAGCTATCAAAATGGCCGACAGCGTAGACATAGATTTGTACGACAATATTGAGGACGAATTTAATCAGGTAATTTGGATGTCTGCCCTTAAAGACACGCATGAAATGATACTTCTCACGTTTTCTGTATAGTTCTATATGTAAATATCACGTATTATATCGTTTTATTTGTGTATTATGACTGGCAAGTGCGCGTGGACAGATGCCCGTCGCTCTTTTGTGCCGGATAAAAACAAGACTTCCTTTTGCTGTTGCTCAATTTTCCAGACGCATTTTGTTCACAATTATTGGAAGACAAGCGTTGGGTAAAGACAGTGTCACATTTCTTTGCATAAAGGATGGAAAAGTTGAAGTCTATGGTTGCATTATGATATGGAATGTGTTTTTTTTAAAAAATAGTTCCTGCTTCGGTTAGCTCCCTTTACAAAATTACACATGCTGCGGCCAGCGTTCGAACTCATGTAGAACTTGACACGACAGAGATAAAATTATCCATGTAAAGAGAGAGAAATAAAACCACATGCAAAAAGTAATCATGCAGAGCCCCCGTTTTTGTGCGCCTGCGAGTACGACGCACTAAAATTCAAAAACTGAAAATGTGACAGATGGGTACACTAAAAATTCACCACATCTGCATCTGAGACGCACTGTTTTGATTATTCCAAGAACATGCGACTGATTCAGTATTACTGATCCAATTTTCAGACCCTTTAAACTGTTCAGACTGGGTCTGTATAACTGGTAAAATTTACGTCTGGAGGTTTACAGACCTTTTAAGCTCTGTGAAAACGGGAGCCCAAGGGTGCGTTTCCTATAGTGTATGTGCATGTACATTTTGTCGGTGCGCTCAAGGAAATGGTATGCGTGTGTTGAACACAGCATTATGTTTGCAAATGCCTCTGAGGGGTCTAACGCACCACACAACCTTGCAATTCAATTTTCTTTGGTTGCACGCTAACTGCTGAGAAATATCCCTTGCGAAGAAGGCATGGTTATCACCTAGTATCAGTTTTAAAGTTTTTGAGGTAATTCTGGTAATTCTTGATTTCTCTTCAGTCACAGGAATATTGCAGAAGTAGTTTTGTTTGAAGTTGATCACTCACAACGTTCAGCTACTTTGTCAGAGATGCTAAAAGTATAACTATAAATATCTTTTGTCTTGTGATTGTTGATCTTGTCAATAGTAGAATCAGTCTCGGCAGTACTCAGTCCATCTGTTTAGTACAACAGTGTTTTCCGTAAGGAGTTGGGCGCTGCTGTCTTCGATGACTGTGGCTGTTCGCTGTTGAGTCTTGGTGAGGGTCCTTAGCGTTTCATAAGCCTTCCTGCTGTTGCCGTTTGCCATTCCCTCTTCCACACTACGACACTGGTCTTCAATCCAATCTTCTTTGGCTTCATTCATCCTCTTCCTGATCTTCTTGTTGACAAGTCTGTACTTGTTTGCTGATGTGAGGTCTTGGCCTCTCTTTTTCTTCCAGGCTCTCCTCTCATCACAGAGATCAAGGATGTCATCGGTGACCCAGGGCTGTTTGCGCTTCCTCTGCTTCCCCAGCACTTCTTCGGCTGTAGAAAGTAACACCTCCTTTATATTTCCGGCAAGGGTGTCTACGTCGCAGTCCAAATTAGCCAAGGCTGCAAATCTGCCTCCCACCTGGGCTTGGAAGACCTACTTCCGGGTCTTTTAGCTTCTCAAGGTGAAATCGGATGCGAGGGCTCTTGCTGTCTCGCTTCAGTGCCAGCTTCAACTTGAGGCTAGTAAGGACGAGGTTATGGTCGCTGCCAATATTAGTGCCAGGAAAGGACCTCGTTTGTGCTTTGTTAATGCTGGACTTGAATCGTCGAGGCAGCAAGATGAAGTCAATCTGGTTATGGACCAGGCCTCCTGGCGATTGCCATGTCACAGTTCTTGACTTCTTGTGTGGATGGAGGGTAGCCTATTAGCAACAGTGAGACGGTGACTCTGTGCAAACTCTAAAAGTCGCAGGCCTCTGTCGTTTGTTTCTCCAAGGCCAAACTTGCCAGCTGTTCCTGCCCATTGTTGGTAAGCGTCAGGGCCGATCTTTGCATTCCAGTCGCCGAGGACAGTCAGAATGTCTTTCTTAGGTGTTTTCTTGATGATGTTGTCCAGTTGTTCATATAATTCTTCATCATCATGATCTGCTGTTGGAGCGTATACTTGTATGATAATGATGTTGTTGGTGGGCGGAAATGCGGATGGAGATTAGTCTGCTTGACACGGGGGTGCAGCTGATGACAGTTCCAACCACCTCTTTCCTTGCGATAAAAGCTACACCATGTTCGTGCTTGGTTTTGTGTCAGTTGTTTTTGCATAATTCACCATAATATGAGAGCCTGCTTGAACATAACACGTGTTGTAAATTTTGTCAGTAGAAATCATACTACTGTAACACGCTTTTAAAAATGGTCAGTTATTAAAACTTACGTGTTTTTATACAGAGTAGAGTATGTTCTTTGTTTTTATGTTGAAAGGTTTGTGATTTATACTCAGAATGGTGTAAATGTTGAGTTATGTTCAAACAGTCTAGGCACTCATTTACCTCTACTAATCTGTTGTTTTTGCTGAAGACAACTGGTGTAGTGATTTATATCCAGGTTTTGAACTTGAAGAGGATGCATGTGTGATACTGAAAGATGAAAGAAACCCTTTACGAGGTTTACAGTATGCGTCCAAATTTTGGGTGTAAATTGTTATGTTCAGGCAGTCCAGCAAACTTTATAGATATATTTTCTTTTCAGCTATTCTGCAATAAAACTATAGTAGAACTATACTTATTTAGACAAGACCTTGATATGCCCCAAATACCTAATTTTGTTCAGTTGAAATAATTTTATTGTATTTTCTTCTGCGTGTTAGTGTGTAAATGTTGTGTTCAAACCAGTATGCACATCATTTTTGTTGAAGGGTATATTTTGTTGCAAATCATATAGCAGATGATGCCAACACTACAAATAGTTATGCACATGCTGATACACAACACATTTGATACTCTTAACAATTTTTCCTCGTGAACATAACTTGACACAACTTTGTGGGATGTAAAGTTACGTTAAAACATGTATCACCTAAAATCGCAAGAATCACTTTATATATAATTAAAAAAACTGTCCATAGCTGTCAAGATGCTGTTTAATTTTTTTATAATGTGATAAAGCATGTGACACATTCTAGTATAAACATTTCTCTGTTTTTTGTTTGTACATGCACTGTGTAAAGTTATAAACAAACACCAATTTCATTTCCTTGGCCGTCCTGCAATACAGTAGGTAAAATAACCAGATAAATCTATCAAATATGAATTTGAAGACCTATAAATTTTAGTGACTGCAAAACAAGATAATGTTGCAGCTATTCCTCATGAACATAACTCTACATTGTGTTATGTTACGCTCATGCAATGATGATTACATTTCCCGTTGTGTATTGAAATTTGTGCAGTAACCTTTATGCATGCAGTATCTTAATTATCATTACAGACATCTGTCACATCTGCATTTCATAACTCAGCACCTTTACTTTTGTGATTTAAAAAAAACGGTCCTGTGTTCAAGCACATCATTTTATTATTTTTTACCTTTCTACTTCATGTTTTTGCCATGAAATTATGTTAGTGAAAACATCACTCTTCTGTTGTACAATACAGGCAATCAAGAAAATTCTACACAATTCTACTTGTCAAGTTACAAGGCAAATGTGTAAATGTGACTGTGTAAAGTTATGTTCATGCATCCTGTTTTCTGTCTTATTGCTACTGTTTATGATTGTAATTATGATGCACTAACAAATGAAATTTTACCAGAACAGTATGCACACTGCTTATGGGTGAAAGCAGGCTCGATGATAAATAGTGTCTTCTTTAGAGACTTTTCTTGACTAATTAATCTTAAGATTTTTCCTGTGTGCAAGTCAGAAGGTGTAAAGTTATGTACAAACACTTAAAAAGTTGCAACAGCCCTTTTTGAAAATCACATTTATAAACATCACTATTTTGATATAATGGCTGTGCTTGTTAGTGGGATTGGTATGCATACTTATTTTTTCCCAAGAGTTTGTGATTTGCCCTTGTAAGACCAAAAATATTTTTTGTGAAGGTGTAAAGTTATGTTCAATCTTGTGAATGTAATTGAATCTGTGCCAAAACTTGGCTCATTTTGTAAAAATGGGCTTATTTTCTATTGGAATAGTTAACAGCAGATAAAAGTCATCTAATGTAGTCATTTTTAGCTTACAGAAGCTGTATTTCATTGCGCGAGATAAAAATGAGAATAACATTGCTGTGGAGGTGTATTGAACAACTTTGTTAGTATTCAGAACAATGTAAACATTATTTTTTTCAATTGGCTTTTGCACTTAATTAGAGACTTGTTTCTGTGCATTTAGAATAACATTTTACAATTAGTTCTTCAAGTAGAATTAAAAATTAGTGACTTTTGGAAATTATGGTGTAAAGTTATGTTCAAACGGTTTTTATGACGTAAAAGGTTGTATTTTTCCTCTACCACACTTTATTTATAGACATACCATTTATTCTGGATGGGGAACATACGTTGAAACATACAAATGCAAGAAATTGCTTACAGCCTGTGTTTGTTGTGAATTGTAAAATGTGTGACGTAAATGTTATGTTCAACCTTTAAACTTCAAAGTTCAGTAAAACCAAACAGCAAATACCAAAAATTTTAGTTAGTGTTAATGTTTATGTACGTAAAGGTACTTCAGAATCAGATTTATATGAAATATTAAATTTATTTTGCTTTTGAAAATGCAGGGTGCTTGTCACACCATTTGGACACTCAGTTGTACTCTTGACCATATCCAAATAAAGAACTGCTTGGTAAAAATGTAACGGATGGTTCACATTGATTACTTGTGGTCAGGGGGGGTGACTATTTGGGGGGACGACATGCACAGGCCCTCCTGGGGGTTAAACACCAATTGCGCGTGCCGCAAAGAAGCCTTACTGGTTGCACTATAAAATCACCGCTTATGAACCAGTAAAACCATAATTTGTGTTTCTTATGCACTTGTAAAAGAGCCATAAGTTACCACATACTAAATGTAGAGACTCCAAACTTTAAAGTCTGCGACAGAAAATGTACATAGCTAACTAAGTACTGATGTAAACTATGTTTTAGTGGGTGGTTTAGGGAATTTGTTATTTGATTTGAAAGTGGGCTTGCTGAATTTGTAAAACTATGAAAATGTCTAATTTAGATACATGTACAATTGTCAGATGATCGATCAACATGAAGGGTACAACTAAACAGTAAAACTTGCACTGAAAGTGAAACTGATGAATATTACAGCTTTACAATCGGTTCAGCTGTAAAAAAAAAAAGATATTTACAACAGAACGCATACTGAGAACACAACGTTGAAAGAAAGCTTAATAGCTACAACACAGCTGAGTTGCAGCCCCTGGTTATGCATGAGCTAGCGTGTCAGCCAAGGGGTACCAGATGAAATAGTGAAAAAACAACATTATTTAAAAAAAAAAATAACCTAAGGAGGAAACGGCATGCCCTGGTTACTCTGCGCTAAGTACATTGGTACTGAAGGCAAAACTGCACAAGTACATGTACAAAGGTACAGGGGTGTGCGTTGGGGTGAGGTAACCTTCCAAAAATGTCAGCAGCATTAACATTCACGTGTGCATTTGACGCAGCAGGCACAAAACTGACCTCAACGACTGGATTCTGCTCTTTTTTCCCTCAAGATTTATCATCCTGGTGATAGACAGCTTTCTAGTTTTTCCATCCCTGTCATTCGTGTCAATTTTTGGCTCAATTGCGATAGCAAAGTGAGTCTTTGTAATGGGCGATCCGTCGTCTGGCACGATAGCAAAGTGAGTCTTTGTAATGGGCGATCCATCGTCTGGCATCTGTGGTAAGCTTTAACGTTGACATTTTCTTGGAGACTATTTAAGCCTCAGACTTCAAACTTGGCCCAAGGAGACTTTCTGGCAAGACCTTTCTAAACATACCAGTTTCAGCGGCCTCTCTCAATGGTCAAGGTCTGCGGGGTCCCAAAAAGTTTTTAAAATAGCCATATTTTGACACAAATGATTTCTTCTCAAATACTATTTTCAACTTCAAACCCAAACATGGTACCCAGATTCCTGACGGTGAGGCCTCTCTGTGCATAGTATTAGTAATTGGATGATCCCTCGGAAAGTTCAAAAGTCACAAGAGGTCGACAAATGTGTAAAAATGCCAGTTTTTGATAAAGGTCAAGGGTCATGGAGGGTTGACAAATGTGAAAAACGCTTACATTTTGAGAAGATTTGGATATAAAAGCTAACCCTATTCTTATGTTTAGACACTTAAGTGACCTGTGGAAAAGGTCAAGGTCACACTTATGTGGATTGGTCACACATGTGAGCCACAAGGGCTTTGCCTTTCTTTATTTCCATGAGACACAGAATTTCCGTTAACAGAAAGCCTGAGTATCGTATAAAGTACAACGTATTGAAATGGAAGAGATCATGTCGGCTTTGTTTACAAAACGTAAGGAGGCTTTTTGGGCTTGCTTCATGCAGAAAGTATTGGACATGGATGGAAGGTTGCTTTAACTGTTGATATCAGTTGTAGTGTTGTCAATTTATACTTCTTTTATTTTCCTCTCAGGACACAGAGTTCGGTGGAGGTGGTGACCTGTTTGATGATGTCATAACCACAGGATCTTCCAGCAGCATTCCAGGCAGACCCGTAAGTAGCAGGGTTTATGTTTTAAAAATAGGCCCACTCAGTCAAAATTGGCCCACTCAGTCAAAATTCAATGGGCCAATTCAACGAGTAGTGGGTCACTCATTCATCACCAAGGTGATAGGCCAGAAAAAAAAACTTTAAAAAATGATGATTAAACGGGTAAAATTAACAGGGAGACAATCCTTCTTTCAAAGTGAACAGTTTTCTCAGAATTAGGTCGGCTTATAGAACAATGGTTCTTATTGGTCAAATAGTTAATGGGTGAACCATTTGCAGACTAGAATCTATGTTGAGTAGCGTGATGACCCCTGACACATTCCTACAGCGATCATAGCAAATGGCACCAATCAAATTGTCAGAGTAGCTTTTTCCTTATTCGGTCTAAGCCAGTTGTGGTTAGCTGATTTGTTTCAAGCATCGATTATAGAGTTGTGCAAGAAATAAGCACATGGCTGCCGCGCGTTCACGTAAAAGCGATACGCCCGATGTCGCACACCCCTGGAAAAGCAATGGGCCAACATGAGACTCAATGGGTCAATTGGTGTGGGCCGCGTTCCCAAAATGAACCCCGAGTAGAGGCGGTGATTGGGTTACAGATAAACTTGTTCATCACAGACCAAGCTCGTGTTAAGTAGATTGAGTATAACTCTTCTTTGGTGCGCTTGGTTAACATTACATCACTAATACTAGTCATAAGTAATTAGGCAGATATGTAGAAAGCATTTTATCCCACTGTGGGGGACATTTCCTTTGATATTTACACATCTTTTCTGCATGGTAGTCAACTGAGTATATTTGTGTCACCTAAGTGTCAGATGACATCAAAAGTTCTGTATTGTGTTCCTCAACCATGCCCTACTTTAATCAGGGCATTATATAGGTGCTTTATCCCAACTGAAAATCAGCTCAAAGCGCTGCTGTGAACTGAACCCAACAAGCACACTCACGTGAATCACTGCATTCTTTTACACACAGGGCAAGGTCAAACAAGCTACTGAGCTTTTTGGAAATTTATATTGTTTGTACATGTATTTGAAATTAGATTGAGTGGGCTGAAATTGATGCCAAAGGCGTTGGGGAGGAAGAGCCAGAGAGCCTGGAGAAAGAACCCCCAACGGTCCACACAAATTAATGGTGACACTTATTAGAGGAGAAAAGTCTGATGCCGGAACTGGGTATTGAACCTCTCCCCTCTAGAATTGGTGGCAGGCGCTTTACCTTTGCGCCACGTAAGCCCTACTTCCCAGGATTTTGTGAGCATGTGGCCTATGAAACCCTACACTCAGACCAGAATGCAGTAGAGCGTTGCTGATGTCACAAGAGGACTCAATAAAGAATTGTTGACAACATAGCTGCTGCACTTTGTGTTATGTAGGCTCTTTGGCTCAAGTGCGAAGCAAAACTGAGTATGTTCTGGGCCAGTGGTCGTCCGTACATCGTCTGTCGACTGTTGTCCATGGTAAACATTAAAGTTGGCATTTTCTCGGAGACTATTTAAGCCACAATCTTAAAACTTGGCCCAAGGATACTTTGTGGTGAGACCTTTCTAAACATGGTCAAGAGTACGACTGGGTGTCCAAAGAGTGTGACATGGGTCTCTGATTTTGAACTTAAACATATGAGCATCATTTTGCATCATTGTGATGTGCTTAGTCATAAGTAACATGCCCCCCCAAAAGAATTTCCCCATGAACAGTCCTTTGGGTGTATTTGGCGAAAAACCGTTATGGTTTGTACATACCATTTACACCATCACGCATTTATAAAACACATTTTCTAGCTGTCACAAAGTAGATTCATGCTGTATAAATTATCATGTTGTTCTTTCCTTACAAGGCTGTGCTTAAACTTCAAAGAAAGTTTGATGGGGTGAATAGATACACAATGGTGCAACACTGAAATTGTTTGAACATAACTTTACACTCAGCTATACATTTATGCCAAAAAATGCATAAATTATATGTAAAAAATTGTGTATGGTATTAAACACACAATTTCAATTGCACAGTGATTGATTCCAAACTATCCTAATTGAGATAAGTGTGAACACAGTAGCTATAAACTTTAAACAAAATTGGACAGGACAACTTGCTTATGAACAAAAATTTTGAAATACTTGACAACACAGCAATGAAAGTCAATTAAGATGGTGTGTTTTCCCTTTATTGTGTACTAAACTCTTGTAGATTACAGAATAATTTAGGGGAAAAAAACACCATTCACAACAGCTTTAACTAACATGCATAAATCCAAAAATAACAAAACACTACTCAAGTGATGTGTTTTTAACAAATACACTTTTATTTCTCCTAAAATTGTGTCTAAACGAGTAATGAAAGCAGCAAATACATATTGTAATTGTTTGTACATAACTTTACATCAAATTTCAGCAAATGGACAAGAACCAGAAAATAAAAATCACAATCACCTGTAGCTTTCTACTACACTACAGAACAGCAGTGATGTAATTATTAGGTTTGAAATTGATAATACAAGGGAATAATGTGTGAAAATGGCAAATTTGAACATAACTTTACAACCGAACATGTTGGTATTATCAACACTGAAGTCAAAATAAAAGATAAAAATGGGAAATTACATCAAATTATGTGGTCAGTAAACCCCAACATTTACCAGCTCTAATAATTGTGTCTACAATGTTTAAAGCAAGTAGCAAAACAAATCTGTACATGTTTGTACATAACTTTACAACATGGGGTTCAAATCTCTGCACAATGTGGTTCCACAATGTGAGAAAGCACCAAGTGAAAAAAGTTTAAACTTTCAATACATTTTAGAACACCAACAATACATTTAACACTCTTGAAAACTGACATTAGTTAGCCATTGCTCATGCTTGCTATGGGCTGTGTGACATCGGAGTCTACCTTTTGCCCAAATACCTCCGCAAAGAAACACGTTTCTGTACCACTTTCAAACAAATATAATTTAGCACCAATTGACCTAAGTTTACCACAACCGATGGTTTTCAGCAGACCACTGGCACAGAAAGTACTCACTTTATCTTCATACTTGAGCTAAACATGGCAGAAACAATTTAAAATTTATCAAACCCAACCACTCTCCACTCACGTGCACTGTTGGATAATGGCAGGAAATCTACAGCTGACGCTACAATCATATTCCCTACTTCTTGGATGTCATCTATTTCAGGGTAGACAAATACTCCTTGTTTTGTCTGGTGAGGCTTGAGGAATTTGACCCTTAGAGGATCTACTCCGACAATCACTCCTGAAACAGAAAAAAGAGACTGCTTTATTTATGTTGCACAATGATCACAGCGCTTTCTTGAAGCAACCCATAACAAGCTTCCTGCTGATCAAGTTTCTTAAGGAAACTTCAAACTCCTTTTCTTTATTGGCCAGTGACAACCAGTCCCACCTGTTTCTGCTGTAACTTTCAACCTTTTGTAATTTTTCAATGTCTCCATCTCAAACTTAAATGGAGCTAAAACATGTTCAAAATCCACATTTTTCTGGTTTCAAATACTTTAAAAAGATTCCTGGCTGCTATCATTCGTAAGCACAAGTTAAGTATGCTGACATAATGATAATCTTGCTCACCAGGGTACAACCTGTCAGGGTACTGCACTACCACACGTGTTTAGCATCCATTTTCTGGGTGCTTTCACGGCTGGGAAAGACCCTTCAGCCTTGAAAACTTTCCATTCAGGAACTAATCCCGAAGAACTGAAACAGAGAGGGTCAGATAATTTCAATTTGTGTCCATGTTTGCGATTTGTTTTTAGCTAGCATCAGCCTAATATGTCTGGTTATTTTTCAACAGCTTTGTACTAAAATGACTGGTTATTATTAAATTATCATGGCAATATCAAGCTTTGCCAGCACAACAAAGAGTAAAAGGCATGATCAGACTGTAACTTGGAAGACAATGTGTGAACCAAACACAACTGTGATTGA
Organism: Semisulcospira habei; assembly: GCA_036245525.1. NCBI lineage: Eukaryota > Metazoa > Mollusca > Gastropoda > Semisulcospiridae > Semisulcospira > Semisulcospira habei. The sequence continues at coordinate 33,263,581 of BTPG01000006.1, forward strand.
ACATAACTTGACAACACATGATGTTGTCATGTTATGTACAAACTACTTAAAACAGAAAAATGTATATATTCTGGGTTTAACAATTTATATTTTAGTACCCAAGCTGTATTTTGATAAATAACAACTAGCAAAGTGGGCATCCCAAAGACAGTATACTAGGAATTGTGCTACAGTAATGAACATAACTTTACACGTTACATGTCAGTCTAGTTTGTCAAGTTATGTTCACACAGTCATCTAGCTAGAATAATAGTTTGTATATTAGTTACAATAGACAAAATAATCAAACCAGTCTTCCACTTTAAAAGAGTTACTATGAAGGAAAATGATAGCTGAGCACCGTTTTAACTGTACATAACTTGACAACATAATTGTTAAGTTATGTTCAAGGCATTTCTTTAAAATGTGTCATTTCTTGGGTGCAGAAAAGTTTTTAAAAAATGCACAAACTATCTGTACTTATCATAGAACACTAAACCATACAAAAATAGCATGAAGCACAGTGTAACATAACTTTACAACCCAACCAACGTAAGTGTTACGTCATGTTATGTTCAGTCCAATACTGCCAGAACAGGGTTATTCTTACTTAATCATATGTTACATAATAAAGAAACAATAATATAAAGTGCATAAAGACAATGGAACATTATCACAGCTTAAGATAAGAAAAACGACCATTTTTTGATTGAAGGTGCTATGTCTGTTCCCTTTTGCACTGCGTCATGTTATGTACAAGAGTCATTCCACACTAATGATGACTAAAAGGGGGAATCACTGCTAAAAAAACAAACTCAACTTTAAATGTTAGCACCATTGTTAATTATTGTGTTAATATGTGTAGTTTATAACCTGTAAAAAGAAAAGCAGACCAACATACCAAACTGCCAATAGACAGGTAAATATGAAATATGTCGCTGCGGTGTAACTGCGTTACACTGTGACAGAAATTCAGCTGTGAGCAATGTACAAATCATGCAAAATGTCTTATCAATCCTGGCTTACTTGAACACAACAAGGAGAAAGATAAAAAACAATTTTTGAGTTATTAGATGAAATTTGTTTTGGAAAGAGGTATATTTTTTCTTCGCGACACCGTAACACAGTTACACCCCCATACTAAAACGTTTTTGTTTCAAACTTTAGGGTAAAAAAATATGAAACAAATATGTAACATATTTACTTTCAGTGGTCAGTGACGATGCTAAAGGTAAAAGAGACAAAAACTTGTACTTGCTTTGATGTTATACAACATCAACACTAATTAACTGTGTAACATGCGACACAAACTACAAAGTAACTGTGTTACACCGTGACAGAAATTCAGCTGTGAGCAATGTACAAATCATACAAAATGTCTTATCAATCATGGCTTACTTGAACACAACAAGGAGAAGGTAAAAAACAATTCTTGAGTTATTAGATGCAATTTTTTTCGGAAAGAGGTATAGTTTTTGTTCGCGACACCATAACACAGTTACACTCCCATTATAAAACGTTTTTGTTTCAAACTTTAGGGTCAACAAATATGAAACAAATATGTAACATAAAATGTACTTTCAGTGGTCAATGATGATACTAAAGGTAAAAGAAACAAAAAACTTGTACTTGCTTTGATGTTATACAACATCAACACTGATCTGTAACTGTGTAACATGCGACACAAACATACATCCATCCTCGGGGGCAAGATTTAAGAACTCAACAAATGCAAAATACTTGGGACAGTGGAAATCATTTATTTCTGACATTCATGTATTTATTCCATACACCCCTCCCCACCACCACCAAAATCCCGAAGCATCCTGACAACCCCAACAAAATTTATAAAAAGAAGTGTTGTCCACGGACGTTGATGGTGGGCGGATCCAAAAGCGTGACATCCTCCACAGAGACCCATGATAATGTCTTCAACATGGGGGAAATGTGTACTACCTCTCATGAATCTTTAAGAACTTCACCAGCGCTTCATCACCATTAGTCTCCAAAATCTGGGAAGAAAAGGCTTTTTATGTGATAAACACCAGGAAAAGATTATTAAAAACGCTAGAATGTTTACACTTAATCCAAATTCGTGCTATGGACAAAGGTAAGGTCAATGCAAAGTAAACATACGTGAAAACGTTCTTTTTTGTGTTACATAATAACAACATAACATGCTACATCATCTTCAGGTAACTGCATTACATGCGACTCGTGAAAAGTGTAATGCAGTTACGCATGTTAGATTTTTATGAAGTAACATGCTTTTACCCAGATTTTGCAACTTGAAAACAGCTTAAACGATAAGGTTTCTCTGATAAAAGCCCCCCAAAAGGTATCTAAAGCATTATTCTTCGTGAAAACAAGCAGTTCTGTGCACTGCGTAACATGCGACACCAGCATAGTCAATGCAACGCGTCATTCAAACTTGGTATTTCTCTACAATCACGAAATAAAACATGCAGATAACCATGTAAAATAGTAGATAGGAGAATAATATGATCAGTTCAGCTTACCTTTTCTTCCAATGATGTCGTATATCCCAGGATTTGGTACCATTTCACATTCACCACCTCAAGTCTCACTTTGTGCGTAACTGTGTAACCGCGTGTTGCATGTGTGACACGTCACACTTTATTGTTGTGTACACACTTCCATATATGGAAACCTTGGGCGAAACGTCATCAAATCATGTGCTAATATGTACCCTTGTTGTGGGTGAAGGCTTCCCGCTCAGCAGACGACGGTTTCGTCATTGTTTCATTTTGAAAAATACAGCGTAACTGTGTAACATCTGCGACACCATAACTTAGAAGCCGGTCATCTCTTTATTCTGTGCATATACATTCAATTTGTGTAGTTGTACAACTTTAGTTTTTTAATATGTTAGTGATTTTCGTGGCTTTGTTTGTTCTGTGACCAGCAAGAATGACTTGTAGTTTATTTTGTATGTCCGGAGACGTGTGACGCCGCTTGTTACGCAGTTACGCTCTTTGAAAACGAAAAATTTTACAAAATCCCTTTACTGAAATAAAAGATTTCAGAAATAACAAAGAAAAACAACAACAGTTTCATAACACTGTGCGGTTAAAAGGTTAATTTACGTAATAGAAACCTCTCAAGTAGCCACCAAAGTTGCCTCCTTTCGGCGTTCCTGTTTTGCGCAGCCATTTTGAGTTGAATTTCGCTCTTTTTTCGTTCATAGTTAATAGTAGACTTAACTTTTAACAGTTTCTTTGCTTGACCTGCTTAATCAACATCTGTATAATCCCAGCAATGGTTCTGAGTGCAGTTGGTCGTTTCTTTTGGATGAGAAATGCTGTTAAGTGAGAGCCCCCTAAAAAGTCATCATCAGTGTGGAATGACTCACAAACGCTATAATTCAGCAACTCATAATCTATGACCCGAAGTATAAATCAAATTAGCACAAAATCCCTTCCTACCAACAAAAATTGGTACAAAAAATGTATGACTTGTCCTTCCCCCCAAATGCAAAACTCATGGTTTGAACATAACTTTACATAAAGATTTACCTGGCCAAACTGTGTAAAGTTATGAACAATCAAACAGCAGGAGCAAAAGACATTTACTCTATTTTTTATATCAGGAACGTTAAAGACAACAATACTGAATCGAGGAAAATGTGATACGTAGTGTTCTTTTTAATCTTTAAAAATAAAGCTGTAATTGCCTGAACGTAACGCTGACAACCTTCAACCTTGTGTAAAGTTATGTACAAGCGGACATAACGGCAAGGTGACAGTAAAAGGTAATAATTATTGTTTCAAAGTGTTGCTGCGCTACAAAACTAATCCAAACATACATTACTTGTTCTGTTTTATCCTTTGAAATATTGAATATCGCATTCAGAAACTTGAACATAACTGTTACCAAAACTAAACCGTCGTCGTCGGATGGAGGCAAATTCCATCAAGTAATGTTTTCTTCCTTTGTTCAAAACACGCGGTCATTGAGCTGATTGATTTTACATTTGTTTGCATCAACATTCATATGAAGTAATTAGAAAAGTAGTACACTTACATTGCTTTTTTTTAAACATGGTGCTCAGTCATCAATTTTGCATGAACGTAACCATTTACAACCAAAACTTACCTTCAACTTTGTCCCTTCCCTGCTCCATCGATGTCACCTGTAAGTATGAGGTACGTAGGACTGACAAATGCAAATCTCAAAATGGCCGCCGATTCCAGAAAATCACGTGTGTTGATGATTGTGAGATTTTTTCCCGTGTTTGAACATAACACAAAATTTACAACTTTTGGGTTGAAGAAGTAATAAAATGCAGCCTTTTTTCAATTCTCGAAAGGATTTCGAATTTGTTTACGTTAATCAGAATGAAGAGTAATGTTGTCTAGGATATGTTAATTAGGTGCCTCACGGTAAGTTTTTTGTGTTCCGGTTCACAGCGAGATTTGCACGTGTGAAATTGATGACGCAGGTTATGTTCATTCTAGCCTTTACTTGCCCTCAAACTACTTTAAACTTAGACACATGTAAAACCCGACGATATGGTAACAAAATAGTAACTTGCATTGGCTCTCTATAGGCCTAAACTTGGTTTCAAAATTCTATTTCATTCCCCTGAATTTTTTATCTGAAAGCGAACACACGTGAGTGATGTCAGTTTTTTTTTGTCACGTTTCGAAATTTTGGCTTCCGCCGCTCGATCGCACAAAACAATGAATAACTCTTTTATCCCATTGGACGTATGCAAAAATGACACAGGATTAGAAGGTATGTTCAATTTCTAACCAGTTGAGATATGGTTGTGTGAGATGCATGCCCGATTTTGAGTTTGAAGGCTTTATTTTGTCAGTCAGGTAGCGAAACCAGCACTCGACGCCTGGTCGTACTCTTGACCACATACCAATTTCAGTGACCTCTCACAAAGGTCAAGGTCACAGAGAATCAGGAACTAGGTAAAAAATTGACATAATTGATGTTTTCTCCTGGAATCCACTTTTTCCAAAACCCTCTACGCTACCATGAACACACTCCTAGGCACTTCTAAAGACTCCTCTTCCCAACACACACAGCAAAGAACAACTTCCATCCGCTTTTTTCTCCTATTTCTCCGACAAAATCCAAACACTGCGCAACACACTCAACACTCTGCCTTCTCCGCCTTGCCTTCCTGACCACCCCCCCCCCCCCACCCCCACCCCACCCCCTTTTCCGGCACTCCCTTCCCTTCCTTCCGCCCTTTCTCTCAGGATGAAGTCCTCAAGACCATAAAGTCCATGCCTTTCAAAACCTGCGAACTAGACCCCCTCCCAGCTTCTCTCTACCGGGACGGCCTCCCAAAACCTTTGCCTTTCATTACCGACATCATCAGCACATCTCTAGAGAATGGCTCCGTCCCCGATATCTTCAAGTCCGCCATCGTCTGTCCTCTCCTCAAAAAACACAACCTCGACCCAAACGAACTCAAGAACTACCGCCCAGTCTCCAATCTCTCTTTCCTGTCCAAGCTTCTTCAGAAGGTTGTCCTCAACCAACTCGACCTCCACCTCGCCGACAACAACCTCCTCAGTCCCTTACAGTCTGCCTATCGCAACATCACAGCGCTGAAACAGCCCTTCTGCATATCCTAAACGACCTGCTTCTCTCCACCGACTCGGGCAACATCTCCCTTTTTACGCTACTCGATCTCTCTCTGCCGCCTTCACCACTCCTTTGGCATCACTGACTCTGCTCACTCCTGGTTCCTCTCCTACCTCTCCGACAGACAGCAGTCCGTCACCATCGACGGCGTCTCCTCCAATCCAGTCAGGCTCTCCTGCGGCGTTTCACAGGGGTCCGTCCTGGGCCCATTCCTTTTCACACTCTACACCTCTCCCCTGTCCAACATCATCCAGTCTCACCACATACACCACCACCTCTACGCTGATGACTCACAACTACTAGACAAAGACAAACTCGACAACACTCAGACACTACTGACTCACACGGCTGACTGCTATGAAGACGTGAAAAACTGGATGACAGCAAACAAGCTCAAACTGAACGACGACAAAACGGAAGCTGGTAGGCACTCACCAGAAACTTTCCCAGCTCCCTCCCTCTCTCCAACTTCAACTCGACAGCACCCCCATCTCCCTCTCTGACTCGGTCAAGAACCTTGGCGTTATCCTCGATTCCTCTCTTTCCATGACCAGCTTCGTCTCTGCCACGGCCCAGGCATGTTATTTCCACCTCCGCCGCATCAGTCAGATCAGAAAATACCTCACTACCGAAGCTGCCACCAAACTCGCTGTCTCTCTCATCTTATCTCGCATTGACTACTGCAACTCTCTCCTTTCCGGCCTTCCTCACTCCACCACTCTCACTCTCCAGCGCATCCAGAACAATGCTGCCCGCCTCGTCCTCAGAAAGAAAAAATCCGACCACATCACTCCCCTGCTCAAGCTCCTTCACTGGCTCCCCATCCCCCAACGCATCCAGTACGATTCTGTCTCTCTGCTACAAATCCCTGAACAACTACGCTTCTACCTATCTCTCCAACTTACTTCACCCCTACACTCCTTCCCGCTCCCTCCGCTCCGCCTCCGACCCTCTCCGTCTCCTCATCCCCCGCACCAAACTCAGCACTTTCGGCCCCCGCTCCTTCTCAGTATACGGTCCATCTACCTGGAACACTCTCCCACTCTCTCTCCATCAGAAATACTCTCTCTCCTCCTTCCAGTCCGCCCTCAAAACTCACCTCTTTCAACAGTTCTAGCACTATATCACCACACTCCCCACCCCAAGCTGACCGTCGTAATGTTTTTTCACTATTTGTGGTACGTGAGGCATTGTCTAAAGCGTGCGCATGCGTGTGCAAGTTGTGAGTGCGCGCTAAAAGTTATAATTATTATAAGATAAGCGCATTATAAATACCGTAATTATTATTATTAGATACTATTCACTTCAAACTCAAACTTCATACAAAGATACAATACAATACAATAATACTTTATTAATCCCTCACGGGGAAATTCACTGTCTGCCCATACAACACATGGCATCATCAATCACTCATTTAAAAAAAAAACAAAAAAAAACACCTTTAAATAACCCATAACACTCGATTAAAGAAATGAACTGTAACAGACATATTGTTACCTTTAAATAACAATAATAATAATAATACTAGTAATAATACTGAGAGGGCTAGTACTAAGGACGGAAGAATGTTGACCGACACTATCTACTGATATTACTGTTGAAAAGGGTAACAGCCTGAGGGACAAAAGAGTTGGCATACGTGATGTACGACTTTTGGGCACTCGGAGTCTGCCACTTCGTTCGATACGTCTGCTGTCAAATTCATATCTAAGTGGATGTGTTTTGTCATCAAGAATGTCAGCCAATTTGTTCGTAATCCGTCTGTTGTACAGTGTGTCCAAATTATCCTGTGCCCTACCAATCACCCCACCTCCTTTCCGGATTACTTTGTTAAGACGATCTTGGTCTCTGTTACATAAATTTCTCCCCCAGCACGTCAGTCCAAAAGTTAAAATGCTAACAATACTGGAGCAGTAAAACATCTGTAAAAGCTGAATGCTTACATGAAATGATCTGAGCTTTCTCAAACAGTAAAGACGGGTATGCGTTTTTTTTTCACAATAGCATCTGTGTTTTGTTTCCAGTTGAGCGCGTTGTCAAAAAGAACACCTAAATACTTGTAGGACTCTACACGCTCAACTTCTGTTCCCTTGATAACAACAAGACCGGGATGCTGTTTGTTATTCCTGAAATCTATGACCATCTCTTTTGTTTTGCCAACATGTAATTCAAGGTAGTTTCTATCGCACCACTCTACAAAGTCATCGATCTCTTGTCGATAGTGTCTGTCGTCCTCATCTGTAATCAGACCTGTCAGTGCCGTGTCGTCAGCGTATTTGTCCATGACACAGTCGTCATGAGTAGCTCTACAGTCTGCTGTGTACAAAGAAAACAAAAAAGGCGACAGGACAGTCCCCTGTGGTGCACCGGTGTTGGTAAAAAGTACATCTGAGATTAGATCCGAACTAATTCTGACGTACTGTGGCCGGTTAGTGAGATAGTCCAAAACCCAAAGAATGGTAGAGGCATTTATGTTCATGTGGACTAGTTTGGAGGCGAGTATGTGTGGCTGAATGGTGTTAAAAGCAGACGAAAAATCATAGAACATCAGTCGAATGGAGGCTCCTGGGTTCTCTAAATGAGAGTAGATGTTGTTTACAACATGCAAAATGGCATCTTTGCCTTCTGTAAGCAAACTGAAAGGGGTCCATAAAATCTGCAACCTGTATTTTAAAATGTGAAAGAACAGCCCTCTCAAAAACCTTCATGACACACGAGGTAAGAGCAACTGGTCTTAAATCATTCCATCACAGATACACATACAGTTTGCTTTTTTGGCACGGGGACAATACAAGAGGTCTTCCATGAACAGGGAACGACACACTGGGTAAGTGACATGTTAAAAATATAGCAAAGAATTCGGTACAGTTCAGCGCATAATTTTAACACATTTGATCTAACACCATCTGGCCCAGCCGCTTTGTTTGGGTTGGTATGTTTAAGTACGCTAAGCACCTCCTCCTCGGTCACCACAATCACTTCACTTTGCATGTGTTTAGGTCCACTAACTAGCATTTCCTTGACCTGTTCCCTCTCATGCTCAAAATCATGACAATCAAATCTTGCATAGAACTGATTTAAGTCGTTGGCATAGTCCGTAGTTTTGCTCAAAACCGGAACAGCTTTTTGCTTCTTGTTCCCACTCATGAGATTTATACCCTCCCACACACGTTTCATGTTACCAGTCTCAAACTGTTTTTCTATCTTTTTCGATATGCTTCCTTCCCCTTCCTAAGCTCCCTTTTCAGTTCCTTTTGTACTGTCCGTAACTGTTCTTTGTTCTTGTCTTCAAAAGCTTTCTTCTTTCTGTTTAAGACCTCCTTGATGTGCTTCGTGACCCAAGGTTTGTTGTTGGAATAGATTTTAACAGTTGTTTTAGGCACAACACTGTCTACGCAGAAATTTATGTAGCTGCAAACTGTGTCAGCCAGCACGGCAACGTCGCTTGTAGTGTCAGTAGAAACATTCCACTCCGTGCAGTCAAAGCAACCTTTCAGGGCCTCTTTAGCTGCTGTGGACCATTTCTGTACTGTCCTGGTAAGCGGCGGCTCGCGTTGTACGCGTGGTGTATACCATGGCACGAGTTTAACCAAGTTATGATCAGATCGTCCTGGAGGCGGCATCGGAACAGCGACGTACGAATCTCTGACATTACACCAAAACACGTCAAGAGTTCGGTCCCCTCGTGTTTGTACACGTCACTTGGTGGTGGAACCCCGGCAGAACATTCTTCAAATTACAGTAATTGACGTCACCCGTGACACACTTGAAGGCATCGGGCGTGCGAGTGTCAAGGTCGTGTAGATGGTTAGCGATGATATCAGCGGCTCCTTTCTCGTTAGCTGATGGTGGTACGTACACATTCGTTACTAAAACATGTGAAAATTCCCGCGGAAGGTAGTAGGGGCGTGCGCTCACTGTCATAATTTCAACGTCTGGCGAACAGAATGTGTACGTCAGCGACATGTTGTTCGGATTACACCACTTCTTGTTTACGTACACACAAAGTCCACCCCCCTTCTTTTTCCCAGAATCTTTATGTCTGTCATATCTGAATGAAGAAAATCCATCAATTGCAATACTATCATCTGTTATGTTGCTATGTTGCTAGATACCTGATGATAAGACTTTTCTATGCTTACTAATTTGGCTGATTCCTTGGAAAGGTCAAGGGTCATAAGAGCTCAGTAAATAGGTCCAAAATAGCCATATTTTTGGACAAAAGATGTTTTTTCACAAATACCATTCACAACTTCAAACCCAAACTTGGTACAGAGATACCTGATGGTAAGACCTATCTATGCATACTAATTTGAATGAGTCCTCGGAAAGTTCATAAGGGCTCAGGAAATAGGTAAAAAAAATAGCCATGTTTTTTTACCAGAAATGTTTTTTTTTCTCAATTGCTATTCACAACTTCAAACCCAAACTTGGAATGATTGCTTCTTGATCATACAGTTGTTACAATAGAACCTTTTTGGCTCACGTGCAAAGCAAAAGTGAGTCAATGTTCTGGGCCAGTGGTCTGGTAAACTTTAACATTGGCATTTTCTCCGAGACTTGTTACGTGTTGAGTCGTAGTCGTAGTATGATATCACACCAGACGCACGCACGTAAGGTTCTTTTGAAGAAACTTCACTCAGCTGCAACCCGTCACACGTGGCTTAAGGATGTAGACTACGCTGGAGTAACAGTTCCAACAATATTTTATTTCAGTGATGCGATCTCCACACAATGCATTCCCAAAGACCAGTAAAAGACAAAGAAGGCAAGCCTATTGCAGACAGAGCAGACCAACTCGACAGATGGGCCGGGTATTTTGAAGAGTTACTGAACAGACCTAGCCCACCCGACCCCCCAGACATCCAGCCGGCAGAGACCGACCTACCCATCAGCTGTGACAGGCCCAGCCGGGAAGAGATCAGAAGAGCAGTGGCATTTTTGAAGAACGGCAAAGCAGCAGGCCCAGATGGCATCCCAGCGGAGTCTCTGAAAGCAGACCTAGAAACAACGGTGGAGATGCTGTACCCACTGTTTGGAAAGATCTGGGAAGAGGAGGTGATGCCGGCTGACTGGAAGGAGGGGTACCTAATCAAGCTTCCCAAGAAAGGCGACCTCAGCAAGTGTTCCAACTACAGAGGAATCACCTTGCTGTCAGTACCAGGAAAGGTCTTCAACAGGATCATCCTGGAGAGAATGAAGAGCTCCGTTGACCCCCAGCTAAGAGACCAGCAAGCAGGATTCAGGAAAAACCGATCATGTACAGACCAGATCGCCACTCTCCGCATCATCGTGGAACAGTCTCTGGAGTGGAGCTCCCCGCTGTGCGTCAACTTTGTGGATTATGAGAAAGCATTTGACAGTGTGGACCGAGAGACTCTGTGGAAACTCCTACGACACTACGGTGTACCCACAAAGCTCGTCCGCCTGATCAAGAGCAGCTACGATGGCATGACATGTCGCGTGATCCACGAAGGACAGTTCAACAGGGAGCTCCAGGTCAGAACTGGTGTCAGGCAGGGGTGTCTGCTGTCTCCGTTCCTCTTTCTACTGGCCATAGACTGGGTCATGAAGATGACCACAGAGCACAGACGAAGTGGAATACAGTGGACACTGTGGACACAGCTTGACGACCTCGATTTTGCAGACGACTTGGCATTACTGTCCCACACTCATCAACAAATGCAGGACAAGACCACGAGGCTTGCTGACATCTCGTCCCAAGTGGGCCTCACCATTCACAAACAGAAAACAAAGACAATGAGGCTGAACGCAACCAGGGAAGAACCAGTCTTGCTTGCTGGCACCCCGTTGGAGGAGGTGGAGTCCTTCACCTATCTCGGGAGCATCATAGACAAAAAAGGCGGCACTGATGCAGATGTCAGAGCACGAATCGGTAAAGCCAGAGCAGCCTTTCTCCAGTTGAAAAAAGTGTGGAGTTTCAGAGAGCTGTCACAACACACCAAAGTCCGGATTTTCAACTCCAATGTAAAAGCAGTTCTCCTATATGGAGCAGAAACTTGGAGATTGACAAAAACCACAGTCAACAGAGTACAGACCTTCATGAACAGTTGCCTTAGAAGAATTTTGAAAATCCACTGGCCAGAGAAGATCAGCAACATCAGACTCTGGGAGAGAACAGAGCAGATAACAGCAGAGAATGAAATTGGGCGAAGAAGATGGGGATGGATCGGTCACAGTCTGAGAAAGCCAGCTTCCAGTATCACTAGGCAGGCATTGTCATGGAACCCCCAGGGAAAGAGGAAAAGAGGTAGGCCAAGAAACTCCTGGCGTCGAGACCTCCAAGCAGACATCAAGAGACTGGGAACCACCTGGAGTAGAATCGAAGGAGAAGCACAGGACAGGAGTTGCTGGAGGTCTCTCGTCGACGGCCTATACCCGGGTAGGGGTGACAGGCGTAAGTAAGTAAGATGCTATCTCCACACAATGCATTCCCAAATGCACCAACACTGATACAATGTCTCTTCTGCAAAATGTCAACACTGGCGACAATGCGTTTCTCATACAACGTACACCACCGTTACGCTGCGTCTCTCATAATATACACCCTATATGGGCCACATACCTACGATAAACTGTGTGTCCCTACAACTGACAATGTACGAACATGCTTCCCAGCACAATCTTTTATAGTACAACAGCTTTCCAGAACAATCCAACGAATTCACACAGCGCAACCAATCAAAATAAAATATGTAACCGAAATTCATAAATATTAATGAAAAAGAACTTTCTAGAATAAACTACAATAGTCTACAAAAATTTGACTGCTAAATTCAGCCCCAAATCCCAGTGTGTAATGACGTCACACAAGAGTATGGCAGACAGTTCACAACCTTGCCAGTTTCACAATCTTTCATAATACCTACTGACTTGCTGCTAATTTCACGCGTACAGAAAACAACTATGATTATGAATATTAGAGCGGCTTTGATACTGAGTTGCAAAAATGTTGCCGACACTTTGATGTCACACATACGAGGTCGCTAGATAGAGCGCGATTTGCTCGAACGTTCTGGTCTATTCTCAGCGAATCTACGCATTACAAAAACTCACCGCTCTTCTCCGTGCGACTTTTCTAGAATCTTCCAGTCTAATCCTAGCATATCACAACAAAGCCAATTCCGCTCTCTGCGTAAAAGATGGCGAAACTTACTAAAAGGTACGTGAGTCGTAACCATGATAGCTCATATAAATATCGGATCATTCCCTACGATTAATACATGCATGCTCTTACAAAACAACACAACCACAATCTTAACATTACCCCCCTCTTTAGAATGAAATTTCACAAAAAAATTCTTCTCAAATCTAAAAATACGGTTGTGGCTGTGTTAACCTACACAGAAACCTAAACAAATACCATTTCACAACCAAATCAAATCAAATACTTTAAAATAATCGTCTCACAATTCCTTTAAACTGTCCTGAGCGAAGACAAAACTGTCCTGAGCGCAGACATGTCCCTTTAAACTTTCATAGACACCAAAATGTTTATTTAAACTGTTCTGGACACAGAAATGTTCATTTAAACTGTTCTGCTCAGGTAATCCGCTCCAAAGTTCTGCGAACCCTTGATAGACTGTAATTTAATGTCAAAATTCTGCAAGAACATTGCCCATCTCATAATACGAGAATTTGTAAACTTTGCAGAGTTTAAATAGTTCAAGGGCTGATGGTCCGTTTGGAGAACAAATGGCACACCTAGAAGGTACAGTTCGAACCGCCTTACTCCCCAGATGATGGCTAGGCACTCCTTCTCGATGGTGGAGTAGTTTCTCTCAGCTTTGGTCAACTTTTTGCTGGCGTAGCTCACTGGGTGGAGTTTTCCATTATCTTCTTGCATTAAGACTGCACCTACTCCTTCGTTGGAGGCGTCTGTTCTCAGGAAGAAAGTTTTCAACGGGTCAGGGAGGTGTAGAACAGGTTTCTCGGTTAGGATGTCTCTAACTGCCTGGAATGCTCGTTCTTGAGCCTCCTCCCACTTCACTACGTTAGGTTGTCCTTTTCTCAGCAAGTCAGTCAGGGGACCTGTGACTGCCACAGAGTTTGGTATGAACTCCCGGTAGCAGTTCGCCAAGCCCATAAATGAGCGAACTTGCGTCTTGGTCGTAGGTCGCGGGGCATCCCTGATCTTCTGCACGTTGTCGTTGTGTAGCCCCTTTAAACCTTCGCTTAATTTGTGTCCGATGAAGTCTATGTTGTCGGCCCCAAGAATACACTTGCTTGGACGGATGGTGAAATTTGCATCTGACAGTCTTTGGAACAGCTCTCGGAAGGCTTTGAGGTGATCCCCCCAAGTTTTGGTATGGATCAAAATGTCATCCCAGTAAAAGACCACATTCTGCATATCTTCTAGGATCTTTTTTCAGTCCTCTCTTCAATGTGGCACCACTGTTCACCATACCAAAAGGCATCTTCAGGAACTCCCAATGACGGTCAGGTGTGACGAACGCTGTCTTGGGGATATCTTTTTCTGCACCCTTGATTTGCCAGTACCCTTTGCTTCGGTCAATTTTGGAGAAGAATCGGTCTCCACTGACCTTCTGGAACAGTTCTTCCGCTGTGGGCATTGGCTCTGGATCGAAGACTGTTAGTTTATTGAGTCTACGGTAGTCCACACACACCCAGTTGGATCCATCTGGTTTCTTCACGATGACAACAGGGGACGCATATGGTGACTTGGACTCCCTGATGACTTCCAGGTTCAGCATTTCCTTGATGTCCTCTTTCAGTCCTTCCCTCGTGTTATAAGGAAGACGATAAGGTTTCCTGCGAACTGTCTCATTTGATGTCAGATTAACCTCGTGCTGGACGGTGTCTGTTGTCCCTGGGTCAGGTGTAAACCGATGCTTGAACTCTTGAGTCAGGACGCGCAGTTCTTCTCGTTGAGTCTGGGTCAGATTCTGACTGAACTGGATGTCTTCTACATCCTCCTTGTGGCGGAGTTCATTCTCGTCGTCTAGTCTTTCGTCATCAGCAAGACGCACCGATGCTGCCAGTTGTGGTTTGTCTTGACGACCTCTCTCAATATACTTCTTCAGCAGATTAGCATGGTAAGTCTTCACCTTGTTGTTGACCTTGACTCTGTAGTCGTTGATGCCAACCACCTTGTCGACAACGTAGGGTCCCTTCCACTGCATCAGGAGTTTGTTGTTGTCGGTAGGAAGAAGAACCAATACCTAGTCACCTGGCTGGAATCGTCGAGGTTTCGCCTTAAGATCATAGTAATGCTTCCCCTTGTTCTGCGCCTTCCCCAGTTCTTCTCGAGCCATCCTGAGGGTATCTTCCAGCTCCTCTCTCAGGACGTACTGGTAGCTGATCTTCACCTCAGGTGCGTCGATATCCTTGGTCCACAGCTCCTTCAGGATGTGCATGGGCCCCCTTACAGTCCTACCGTACAGTAATTTTCAATAGGGGAAAACCCTGTCGAATCCTGAGGAACTTCATGGTATGCGAAGAGCAAGGCATTGATATATCTATGCCACAATCTTGGCTGTTCAGTACACAGTTTCTTCAGCATAGCCTTCAATGTTCCATTAAACTTTTCAACCAGCCCATTACACCTGGGATGATAAGGGGTGGTAGTAAGGTGTCGGATGCTCAATAGCCGGTTGACTTCCTCCATGCAGTCGGAGACGAACTGAGTTCCCAGTTCACTCAGGACCTCCTCAGGAATCCCCAAACGGCTGAACATGTCGACGAGCGCCTCTGCCACTGTTGGAGTGTCGATCTTCTTCAATGGTATGGCCTCAGGATAACGTGTAGCGTAGTCCACCAGGGTAAAAATGTAGCGATGACCATCTTCACTTGGAGGTGATATTGGCCCCACCAGGTCTACAGCCACCCGCTTGAAAGGCATATCGATCAATGGCATTTTCTCTAGAGGAACTTTGGGCACCTTTCCTTTGGGGATTGTTTTCTGGCATATGTCGCACGACCTGCAGAATCGGGTGACGTTACCTCTCATATCAGGCCAGTAGAAGACGGCTTGGATCCTATCGAGGGTCTTGTTGATTCCCAAATGTCCTCCCAATATGGAATCATGGGCCAATTTCATCACCTGCATCCTCAGTGGTTCAGGAACTACTACCTGACACACAGGTTTATCCCCATTGCTGTTGAATATCCGGTACAGGATATTTTTCCTGGTCTCGAAGGTTATCTCATTTCCCTTTCGCGTTACGGGCTCGGCCTGATCTCTGAACTTGTTAAGCGTGGGGTTGGCTCTCTGTAGCTCCACCAGCCTTTCCCTATTCACCACAACTGCTTCCGTGTTGTTCGCCACTTTTAGAGGGATGGTCTGGTGACTCTTCTTTGCTTGACTTCTTGTGGTAACAGCACGTTTCAGGTCTCCGCTCTGGATCTGGATCGTCTTCGTTTCTGGCACCATCAATGTTTCCGATGATAAGATCGTAGACCGGTGTCTTCACGCACAACGCCTTCACCTCTCCTCTCAGGTACGGGGTTGTTCGACGATGACATTGGCAAGGGTGATAATCCTCACAGTTCCATTGGCCAAAATGAGGGTGGTCCACTCCTGTAGCTTCTGGTCTTCAGTTACTAGGTCCTCTCTCACGATGACGCAACTACAACCGGTGTGTCTCTCAGCACTCTCACACTGGTGTTTCCGACGAATCCTGACACCACTGGCATGTTCGGCACTTCATTCTCAGGCAGCTTGATGTTTGAGACTAGTAAGAATGTAGCCCCATCGCCAACTGGGATGCGTCCATTCTTTCAGAAAGATTCAATCAGCTCTGATGTCACTCGCGTTTCTCCAGAAGTCACTGGATGACATCACATCATTGGCTAATACAGCAGCGGCTCTCTGTTGAGACATGGTACTGCTTCTGCCTGCTACCCCGCGATCTTGGTTGGATCTTCTGATGTTATCGCCTCGGGGAACATCTTTAGAAGGACACCGTATCGCCTTGTGACCTTTCTTTCCACAGAGAAAACATGTCGGGGTCTCCACCGGCATGTATTTCGGGGTGTCTCTGACATTGTGGATTTCCTCTGCTGGTGCAGACACGCTGCGGCTTACTGGGCCCGAACTTCATGTTGTGGGCGTCAAGGTATCTTTGAGCGAAGTCGGCCAGGGCCTTTAGGGACTGGTCTTTTTGCTCCCTGAGGTGGGCGGCCAGGTCCTTAGAACATGCTTGAGGACTTGTTCTTTGATGATGAGGTCACACAGGTCCTGGTAATCTTTGTTTAAACCAACCAGCTGTATCCATTTTTCCAGGTAGCTCCTGATTCTTTCAATGAATAGGCCGGGTGTTTCTCCTTCTTCAGGCTTGCAGTTCCGAAATCGTCGCCTGTAACCATCTTCAGTGAAGTCGTACTGTCTCAGCAGGGCGGCTTTCAACTGCGTATAATCTTCGGCTTCTTCTCTTGGCAAGCGGGTGTATAATTCAAGTGCTTTGCCAGTTAGAAGTGCGCTCAGTTTGATAGCCCAAGTCTCATGTCTCCAGTTATTGCTGCTTGCGAAGCACTCGAATCGCTCCAGATAAGCGTCCATCTTATATGAATTTTCAACGAAAGGTGGAAGCTTTGGCGCATGGGCTGTTTGCTCTCTGCTGGCTAAGGCTGTTGCTTCAGTTACCCTCTGACTCTGTGTCACTATCTCCATCTGCTTCAGATGAATTTCGTGTTGTCGCTGCCTCTCCGCCTCTTCTCGCTGTTTCTCTGCTTCTTCTGCTTGGATTTCGAGTTCCTGATTTCACTTTCTTTTCTCTCCAGTCTCGTTTCTTCTCTCTCCTCTCTCTCCAGTCTCTCCTTTTCTTCTCTCTCTCGTCTCTTTTCTTCTTTCTCCTCTCTCTCCTTTACAAACTCGAGGAGTTGAGCTCCTTCGAATCCACATTCCTTTCCAATTTTCAGGAATGTCTCCATCTCCGATGTTGCCATCTCTGTGTTTCACTGCTGGCTGTTTTCTCCTGCTACCCTTTCCACTGAGCCAACTGAAGAAGTCCCGTTGGAGGTGCCAAAATGTTACGTGTTGAGTCGTAGTTGTAGTATGATATCACATCAGACCCACGCACGTAAGGTTCTTTTAAAGAAACCTCACTCAACTGCAACCCGTCACACGTGGCTTAAGGATGTAGACTACACTGGAGTAACAGTTCCAACAATATTTTATTTCAGCGATGCCATCTCCACACAATGCATTCCCAAATGCACCAACATTATACAATGTCTTTCTGCAAAATGTCAACACTGGCGACACAATGCGTTTCTCATACAACGGTACACCACCGTTACGCTGCGTCTCTCACAATGTACACCCTGTACGGGCCAAGTACCTATGATAAACTGTGTGTCCCTACAACTGACAATGTATGACAATGTACGAACGTGCTTCCCAGCACAATCTTTTATAGTACAACAGCTTTCCAGAACAATCCAACAAATTCACACAGTGCAACCAATCAAAATAAAATATGTAACCGAAACTCATAAATATTAATGAAAAAGAGCTTTCTAGAATAAGCTACAATAGTCTACAAAAATTTGACTGCTAAATTCAGCCCCAAATCCCAGTGTGTAATGACGTCACACAAGAGTATGGCAGACAGTTCACAACCTTGCCAGTTTCACAATCTTTCATAATACCTACTGACCGGCTGCTAATTTCACGCGTACAGAAAACAACTATGACTATGAATATTAGAGCGGCTTTGATACTGAATTGTAAAAATGTTGCCGACACTTTGATGTCACACATACGAGGTCACTAGATAGAGCGCTTTTGCTCGAACGTTCTGGTCTATTCTCAGCGAATCTACGCATTACAAAAACTCACCGCTCTTCTCCGTGCGACTTTTCTAGAATCTTCCGGTCTAATCCTAGCATATCACAACAAAGCCAATTCCGCTCTCTGCGCGAACGATAGCGAAACTTACTAAAAGGTACGCGAGTCGTAACCATGATAGCTCAAATAAATATCCAATCGTTTCCTACGATTAATACATGCATGCTCTTACAAAACAACACAACCACAATCGTAACAAGACTATTCAAGCAATAGTATTCAAACTTGGCAAAGTTCTAAACATACCAATTTGAGTGATCTCTCACAAAGGTCAAGGTCACATGGATCAGGAAATAGGTCAAAAATATTATCAACATTTTTGCAAACTTTTCAATAAAATTTGGCACAAAGGTAGCTGATGATAAGACGTTCCTATGTATACTAATTTAGTCGACTCATTGCAAAGGTCAAGGGTCACAGTGGTTTCACAGATTTGTGAAAACTGAATAAATTTTGACAAAACATGGATTTTGTTTGTGCAGAAGCCATCCCTTTGCTTATTGTCACACATGTGTGGATGGGTCATACACATTAGCCATAATCGTTTTTCTTGGGAGGGGGGGGGGGGGGGGGTGGGGGGGGGGTGTTCAGATTTAGCAAAACGCTTGTGTAGGATCTTTTGAGTCAGCCCAACCATCAAACCAGCGGGACATTTTAAGCTCGGATTGGCATAGAACGGTCGATGATTGCTTCCTGATCATACAGTTGTTACAATAGAACCTTTTTGGCTCACGTGCGAAGCAAAAATAGCTATATTTTTACATAATGTATGGTTTCTTAAATGCTATTCACAACTTCAGACCCAAATTTGGTACAAAGGTACCTGAAGGGAAGACTTTTCTATGCATACTAATTTAGTTGATCTCTCGGACAGGTCAAGGGTCACAAGAGCTCAGAAAATAGGTCCAAAATGGCCATATTTTGACAAAAGATGTTTTTTCTCAATACTATTCACAACTTCAATCCCAAACGTTTGGTACAGAGATACCCGATAGTAAGACCTATCTACACATACTAATTTGGATGACCCCTCGGAAAGGGCAAGGGTCAAAGGAGGTCAGCAAATGTGTATAAAAAGACAATTTTTGACAGAATTGTAGTTATTATCAACAGTTTTGCAAACTTTTCAATCAAATTTGGCACAAAGGTAGTTGATGATGATAAGATCTTCCTATGTATACTAATCTATCTAGTTGACTGTTCGTGAAGGTCAAGTGTCACGACTGTTCGCGAAGGTCAAGGGTCACGGGTGTTTGACAGATGTGTGAAAACTGAATAAATTTTGAGAAAACATGGATTTTGCTGGTGCAGAAACCATCCCTTATTGTCACAAAGGTCACTCATGTAGATTGGACATACACATGAGCCATACAGGCTTTGCCTTTCTTGTTTTATTTTTGCGGAAATAATACTGAAGAAAACAATATTGCAACATTCATGAAAACTGCATATGGCGTTGAAGCCAGTCATGGTGGCGTCGGAAAATGGTTTGCCATGTCGTTTCAATAGCTAGTATAATTAAATTATTTAACTTTGTTATACCAACAGTATTTTGTTCAAATTAAATAGGGTGATTTCATGGAAACAGTTTGTTTATGTTACGATTGTGGTTGTGTTGTTCTGTGAGAGCATGCATGCATTAATCGTAGGAAACGATCCGATATTTATTTGAACTATCACGAGTACGAATCACGTACCTTTTTAGTAAGATTCGCTATTGTTCATACAGTGAGCGGAACTGATTGTCTTTTGATACATGGAGTTGAATCCCGAAGAGTTTAGAAACCGCTTGAATAATCACCGTGTTTTCTGTGCGCATGAAGTTAGCAGCCAGTATGTGTTATGAAAAGTCATGAAACTTCTGGAGAATTCGGGCAAGGTCGTGAACTGTGTAGCTTATTCTTGTGTAACATCTTACACACCGGGATTTCTCAAAATTGGGGTTTAAATTAGCAGTCGAATTTTGTAGACTATTGTAGTCTATTCTAGAAAGTTCTTTTTCATCAATATTTATGAGTTCCGGTTATGTGTCAGCCCTGAAAGTCTAAAATTTTGCCCACCAGCCTTTGGCTAGTGACTTGCAAGTTTTACTAGCCAAACTGAAAATGTTACTAGCCAAAACTGAAAATTTTACTACTGAAAATAGCCCCCCAACTCAACAATATAATGTACCACAAGTGTTTGACGCCCAATGTTAGAGTGTTTTCTGCCCAGAGGCATTGAAAACAAATATTTGAACAGACAATCATAACCAAGTTAATGTTTGTCCTGAAGTTGTCCTGACTTAAGGCTTTTGATAGTTATCAAGTGGAGAAATAACTGACAAAATCCCCATGTGAACTGTGGTGGGATTTTTTATTTATTTATTTTTTGTAAGTAGAGCTGGGCTTCTGTTTGCACAACAGGTTAAAGGGTCTGTAGACCCCCAGGTATAAATTTTAGAGGGTATACAGACTAGCATTATAGAGGGTCCGCAGATTTATTTAAGAAAAACTGCATCATCTGTATGTTCCTTAAATTATCCACACCCGGGTCTGCCCTGGGGGACTTGGGTGGGATTAACTACATTTTAGTTCCCAGGATCACCCTGGTCAGCCCCACAGACAGGGTGTGTATTTTCTGGGGCATGTGTTTCTGTCTACCCTTGGTCCATTCACCTGTATTTCTCTTTTTAAAACTCTCCCAACTGTCTGCACTGCCTGTAGCTCTTGATATTGGATGTGTGTTGCTAAATGGTCTTAGCTTTATTTAGGCCCCATGGCGTAGGTTTATTTAACGTATTGGACCGGCTGGCGACATACATTCAATATATTTTTTTTTTCACAAGCAGTGCAGGCACGTCCTGAGAAAGCCTTGTTGCTGTAGGGACGATAAACAATGTACAATCAATCATTAAAATAAATTATCTCATTTCGCTCTCTCCTCTTTAAATGTGTTGTGACAGTGTGTGTGTCCTTTCCATGATCTGATTCTTTAACTGGTGAGCTATCGCGCAAAAGCCTGTCTCCCTAGCTCTCTCACACACAGAAAAAAAGATCTCTACTTATTTGTATGATCGTTTGATAATGTATTGTAACAGAATATAGCGTTTTCTGCTGAACGCGGCAGATTGACAACCGAAGTGTGACTTGTCACTCTAAACTCCGAGCCTGTGTGTGTTTGTGTGTGTGTGTGTATGTGCTGTGTGTGTGTGTGTAAACTGATGTACTTCAAAGTTAGTTTCAACCCGTTTAACCACTCAGAACTGAGACGTGTTTCTCCAATGTTTGCCTAAAACAAGTGTGTACCAGAAGATGGATCGACCACGATTTAAAAAAAACTGACAAACTTATTTCTGTTCAAATTTCTGGACTTGCTTTTTGAGTTTGCCTCAGTGCACATTGCGCATGCCATTCGAGTGCCGTCGAGCCGCTTTAGCCATGGAAATACACTCAGCACAGCCATGGACTCTGAAAACTGTGTCGTAGCGGCGGTGCCACACACGGCCCAGGGGTAGCATTTCTGGTACTGTCGCTTGTCGATGGAGATGGCGATGTCGAAGTGCAACTTTCTTCTTAGCAATTATCAAGATCAGACGGTGCCGGATTAAAGAATCCGAAGCATTCCAGCTCTTCCTTTGCTTTTTCTCCGCCATCTACAACTTCGTTCTAGATCGAAAGCGAAACTGACGCACGATGCCGTATCCCATAATAGTATGTACGGTGACGTCACAGCAAGTAACGCGTTCAACATGTAGCGCGCACTTTGTAATAACATGCTGACACCACACATAAACTAACAGTTTGCCCGCCCTGTTACACTCGCACGGACGCCGGCGTCGGGTCGATTCTGAACGCAGCCGCGACTGAGCGAGCCGCGAACCAATTCGTCACTAAAAATAGAACGACTGTCACCGACCACTGTTATGTTCGGCTGGCGGTTAGCCGCTGGATTGAAAAACGCACGAGCGCACTCGCATTTGGCGAGTGAGTATTTTTTTTTACTCGCCAAATTAAAAATTCACTCGCCATGGCGAGTAAATTACTCGCCATTTTCAGGGCTGTGTGTTCTGTTCTGATTGGTTGTGTTGTATGAATTTGCTAGATTATTCTGGAAAGCTATTATACTATAAAAGATTGTGCTGGGAAGCACGTTGGTACATTGTCAGTGAAGGAGTTATGCAGTGTATAGTGATGTATATTGTATGAGAGACGCATTGTGTCAGAAGTGTTGACATTTTGTAGAGGAGACATTGTATCAGTGTTGGTGCATTTGGGAATGCATTGTTTGGATATCGCATCGCTGCAATAAAATATTGTTGGAGCTGTTACTCCAGTGTGGTCTACATCCTTAAGCCACGTGTGACGGGTTGCAGCTGAGTGAAGTTTCTTTAAAAGAACCTTATGTGTGTGTGTCTGGTGTGATATCATACTAGTAACTACGACTACAACTCAACACGTAACATATGTAAAATTTTTCTGCTCGCACTGCCGATTATAAGGGCTTGTAATTTTCCGCGGTTCCGCGAATTTCCGCTATTACATTTTTATTTTATTTTTTTGTAAATTCCCCTGCACCCTCTACCAGCGCCTAGGTGGCACTTGGACCCCAGCCAATTTCCTCTTTTTTAACTCCAGACCATTACAAGCCCTGGATCATTCATAGTGACATGTTGTATTGCCCACAGCCCATTGCTTTCTAGCCTCTCGCGCTAAAGAGCTAGTTTGTGTAAACTCACGACCTCAGCATGTTTTTGGGTGGGTTTTTTTTTTATAGAATTTTAGCTTGTGTCAATGTTTTAGCAAACTTTTAAATCAAATTTTAGCACAAATGTAGCTGATGATAAAACCTTACTATGCATGCTAATTAATTTAGTTGACCACTCACATGGGTCATGGGGGTGGGGTAGTGGGCTGACACATGTCACAAAAAATTAATGCATACATTTTAAGAAAACATGGATTTCACTGACAGACAAAAGCCAACCACTTATGAGTACTTAAGTCTTAAGACACTTGATCACTTATTTCCGTGACCTTTCAGAAAGGTCAGGGTCACAAAGTTCAAGACTGTGTATTGGTCACAAACATGATCTGTAAGGGCTCTGCTAATGCTATTCTTCTTATTTATATATGAGTTCATCTACAGTACTGAGCACCAAAAGTGGGAAAATAGGATCAAAAAAAAAAAAAAAAAAAGCTAAAGATGAAACAATGCCTCTTTTAGACATATCTGACAAAGTATAAATAAATGCCAACCTGTAATGCAGATGGTCAAAGATTATTGTAAAATTTGCAATATTTAAATCATATGCTGTCAAAATGAGCGCAAGCGTTTTAGACGCACGGTGGTCAGAAGTCAGGACACGTCACTGTTTTTTGCGTAATAGGGCTAAAATGTCTATGGATTGTTTTCTCAAAACCCTTACCGATGGCATTACTATATGGAAGATACCCTTTAGCCTACTGATTTCAGCTTAAGCAAGCATTTGTTGTGTCCCTTGCACAACTGGGAGGAGACACCGGGGATCCATGCCTAGGACTAGGAACACGGGTGGCCTCCCCTTCCCTCCCTATCTGGTCACGTGCTGGGCTGATGCCTGCCAGTTTTACCCTTAGCTTGACCATGTTCGGTTGTGTTTCGGCCTATCTGCGTTGGCGATTGTATATGATCCTGCTTCGCTCTCGGACTTTGTGGTTCCTCCTTGGACTCTTGCTTGGCACTGGCTAGTGTGCTTCTGTGTTATAACTTGTGCCTTCCTAAGCGTGTGAAGTGGCTTTGGTCTGGTTTTATTGGTGGTATGGCGAGTGCATGGATGATGACCTGCCTTTGCTTCGGGGACTTTCAGTGGCCCACGGACACCCACAAGGTCTGCCTCCCGTGCTCGGGCTGTGCTTCCAGTCGGACATGCGACGTTTGTGCCGCTTGGAGGGAAGAACATTGGTCCCAGCTCTGGGATTTCTACCGGCGGGAGCGTCCTTTCTGGCCCCGGCCCAGCGCCCCCTTCCTCGACGGGACCTTCACGGCGCTCCAGCGCGGATGTCGTCGACTCGTCGGGCTCCCCTGTGTTCCATCGTTCGGGCTTGCCACCCTCAGGTAAGTCCATTTTCCATTTCTTCTGCATGGAGACG
This sequence comes from Semisulcospira habei, assembly GCA_036245525.1. Taxonomy (NCBI): domain Eukaryota; kingdom Metazoa; phylum Mollusca; class Gastropoda; family Semisulcospiridae; genus Semisulcospira; species Semisulcospira habei. Next base: position 33,288,133 of record BTPG01000006.1, read on the forward strand.
CTTTGTCCGGCAGGCCGCGAACCTAGTCACCCCACCCCCCCCCCCCCCCCCCCCCCCGCTCTGATTATCCAGCGGACTGGCAGCCTACATTCGTACCCCCCCCCCCCCCCCCCCCCCTTAGATTTGATCGGGCGGGGCCAGTGAGGCTCGGTCACGCTCCGATTTGCCTGAACGGGCCTGGTGAGCCCTAGATATGCTCCCCCCCTCCCACTCCGATTCACCTGAGCGGGGCCGGCAAGCCTTACTTGCCTCCCCCCCCCCCCCCCCCCCCTCTGCCGGCGAGACTCAAACTCCTCCCCCTGCTCTGCTGCGTCCCCGAGCAGGGCGGGCAAGACTCGATCGCACTCCCCCCACGCTCCGATCCATCCGAACATGGCCGGCGAGCCCTAGATATGCTCCCCCCCCCCCCCCCCCCTGCTCCGATTCGTCCGAGCTGGGCCAGTGAGCCTTACATTCGTCTCCAATCCATGCCACGCATGCCCTATATATGCTCCCCCACGCTCCGAGCGTGGCCGGCGAGCCCTAGATTTGCTCCACCACCCCTCCCCCGCCTGCCCGCTCCAATTCGTCCGAGCGGGGTGGGCAAACCTTACATATGCCCCCCCCCCCCCCCCCCCCTTGCTGTGATTCATCTGAGCGGGGCCGGCAAGACTCGGTCTTTCTCCCCCCACCCCCTGCTCCGCTGCATCCGAGCCGAGCGTGGGCCGGTGAGTTTTAGGTGCGCCCCGCGTCCTCCCCCCCCCCCTTCTCCGTTCCTGCTGACCAGGGCCGCCGGCACGCTGTAGATTCGCTGCCAACCCCCCCCCCCCCCCCCCCCCCCCCCCCCCCCCCCCCCCGCGCTCCCGTTCGTCGGGTACATACCGCCTGATTAGCCTCGGCCGCCACAGTTGCGCCTTCGCACCAAGATGGCTGGCCCGAGCGGTTACGTTGTTTGATACAGATTTTCTTGACTTGGGCACGCGGAAAGCTGACTTCACTGGCAATGGATGGTCGTCTGGCACCATCCTTCCCTTACGCTTAAGCTTATTGGCGTCATCCGCACGGTGGGTCCCCCGGGCCCTTGCCCGTCCGCTCACGGTCGTGACCGACGACGGCGGAGGCCGGTCCGCTTTGCGCTGCACTCCCTGGGGCCCCAGCGGCCCATCAGGCCTTGCCTGCCTGCACAGTCCAAGGATCGCGGCCACAGTGCCGATGTCTCCCCGCTACGTGGCGAGTGACCCTGTACCCCCCTGCAGCCGGACGAAGCTACTGGATCTGGTCCGCCCGCTCCACAGAGCCGGCCGACAGTCCACCGACTCCACGGAGCCGGCCGACAGTGACTTCGGTCACCTCGCCCTGCGGTGACGACGTGTCTCCCCCTTCAATTGGGCCAAGAGCTTGACCACCGACCTCCTCGCTCTAGCGACGGACCCACCCCTGAAGCTCCCCACCCTGTCCTCTATGCCCCGACAGGCTCTCTTCCACCTGTGCCCGGAGCGGCTCCTCCTACACGCTTGGAGGTTGTCAGGCAAGCCCTCGCCGATAGAAGTTTCTCGGGTGCGTCGGTGGAGGTGATCACAGCAGCCCGCAGACTTCTACCAGTAATGTCTATGAAGGGAAATGCCGGGTTTTCCAGTCCTGGGGCGCCGCCCAGCGGCTCCCCCCCCTCAGATCTGACTACCCCCCAACTGGCGGATTTCTTCCTGTGGCTCTTCACCGATCAGGGCTTAGCGTCGATTACCATCAGGGGATATCGGGCCATGATTGCGGACACTTACAGCCACCTGGACCCTTCCAGATCCGGGCGCTTGCAAGGACCTCTCAGACCTTATGGCCCACTTGAGCTCCGACGGCCAGTCTCCCTTTTGCTCCCTTTCGCTCATCCCTCGTTGGGACCTTGCCTGGGTGCTGACTTGGCTAAACTCGGACCGCTTCGAACCCCTGCCTTTGGCGCGGTTCTCCAACCTGACCCGGAAGACGTGTTCCTCCTGGCCCTCGCCACTGCGTCCCAAGTGAGCGAGTTACATGCCCTCTCGGTGCGTCCTGCCTTTTGGCAGTTCAGGTCCGGTGGCTCGGCGCAGCTCCTCACCGACCTGTCCTTTCTGGCCAAACCAGCCTCCCTCAGCCGCACCCCAGGTGTCTTCCATCCATCCGGTCAGTGGTACGGATCAATCCCGTGGGTCTCGCCAGCAAGACCCGGTCCGGGCGCTGAGGATTTACCTGCGTCGCACAAAGCCACGCCGCCAGGGGCGCTCCCGCCTCTTCCTGCCTCTTTCACCGGGCAGGCCTGATTCTCAGCGTGGACGATTTCGTCCTGGCTGCGGTGGGTCATTCGGTCGGCATACACAGACCTCTCCCCTGACGGCAATAAGAGGCTGCATATCACGGCGCACGAAATGCGAGCAGTAGCCATCAGCGTGGCGTTTTACCACAACTGCTCAGTGAAAGACGTGGCGGTGGTAGGCTGGCGGGCCGACTCCACCTTCACTTGCTTCTACCTCCGCAACCTATCTGGCCAGCGTGACTCCCTGGCCCTGGTGGTGGACATCTCCACGGCCCAGTGCTCCCTTCTCGCGCCGGCAGTGCCCTAAGTATCTCTTAGCTGAAATTGTCGGGAGTACTCCACTTGGGGCCTTCAGGACTTATGACTCGCAGGTTGTTGGGGGCGGCACCCTCCTCCTTTTCATTATTCTTCCATATAGTAATGCCATCGCCGCCGCCGCCGTAAAGCAAGGCTGCGTGCTGGCACCGAGCCTCTTCAGCATCTCTTCAGCATCTTCTTCAGCATGATGTTGAAGCAGGCCACAGTGGACCTCGACGATGATGACGAAGTGTATATCAGGTATCGTCTCGATGGCAGCCTGCTCAACCTCAGACGACTGCAGGCCCACACGAAAACCCTAGACCAACTGATTCGTCAGCTGCTCTTCGCTGATGACGCTGCCCTCGTTGCACACACAGAGAGAGCCTTGCAGCGCATTACGTCCTGCTTCGCAGATGCCGCCCAGCTCTTTGGACTTGAGGTCAGTCTGAAAAAGACAGAGGTCCTTCATCAGCCGGCACCCAAGGAAGAGCATCGCCCTCCCCACATCACCATCGGCGAGTCCGAACTGAAGTCTGTACACCAGTTTACCTGCCTTGGCTGCATCATCACGTCAGACGCCAAGCTGGACAAGGAGCTGGACAACAGGCTGGCAAAAGCGAACAGTGCTTTCGGGCGACTATTCAAGCGGGTGTGGCACAATCAACAGCTGAAAAAAGGCACCAAGATCAGCGTGTACAGATCTGTCGTCCTCACCACTCTGCTTTACGGTTCCGAGTCCTGGGCCCTCTACCGCAGCCAACTACGACTCCTTGAACGCTTTCACCAGCGCTGCCTGCGTACCATACTCAGCATTCACTGGAGTGACTATGTCACCAACGTCGAGGTCCTTGAACAGGCGGAAACTGTGAGCATCGAGGCTTTGCTGCTGCGGACACAGCTTCGCTGGGCGGGGCACGTCTCCAGGATGGAGGATCATCGTCTACCCAAGATCACTCTGTTCGGCGAGCTCGCCACTGGACACCGAGACAGAGGGGCACCAAAGAAGAGATACAAAGACGGTCTCAAGAAGTCACTTAGTGCCTGCCAAATCGACCACCGCCAGTGGTCTTCGCTTGCTGCGGACCGTGACACCTGGCGCTCCACCATTCACAAGGCAGCCGTCTCCTTTGAGGACTCTCGCAGAGCTAACCTTAAGGACAAGCGGCTCAGAAGAAAAAAACAGAGTTGTCGTAACTCAGAACCCTGACCAGACCTTCCCCGGCAGCCACTGCGGTCGAACCTGCCTGTCCCGGATTGGTCTCCACAGCCACGAAAATGCCTGCAGACGACGTGGGCAAGCCCTATAGAATCTTCGTTCGCGAAGTCAAGCCAAGAATGCCATCGGCAAGGGTTTTGAGAAAACAAATGAATTTTTCTCTAAAATGTATTTTTTCGAAAAATACTTACCGATGGCATTACTTGGAGGACCCTCTCTCCTGCCACGCTTGCCGCCGGTCGGCTAAGAGTAAAACTGGCTGGCTTCTGCCCAGCATGTGACCGGATAGGGAGGGAAGGGGAGGTCACCCGGGGCTCCTAGGCATGGATCCCTGGTGTCTCCTCCCCAGTTGTGCGAGGGACACAACAAATGCTTAGGCTTAAATTAGTAGGCTAAAGGGTATCTTCCATACAGTAATGCCATCGGTAAGTATTTTTCGAAAAAATACATTTTAGAGAAAAATTCATTTTTCTGTATAAAAAAGGTCATCAGTTTGTGTGGAATTTCCCGGGGAATTCCCTCAGCACAAGCAAAGCGGTCGAAAAGCAAGTTTTGAACAAGTTTCTGCAATTGTTTTGGGTTGTGTTTCAAACGTGACATTTGGGACACTTTGATATAAAAATTTTCTCAGCATCCAAATCTTTCAAATATTTGTAACCTGTTGTGGTACAAAATGAAGTATTTTGGGTATTCTTTGTTGATGCACATAGTGGACAAGCTTATTTTATCTTGTTGCCGACTTTGGGAAAGTGAAAAAATAAGTTGCAGTGGGACACACTTCATTATGCGTCTGAAACGCCACTTTTCGTCTATAACAGTGTCAATGTATAGTTCTAAAGTGACAAAAAAAAGTTTAGCGCTGAATTTTCAATGTATGAAGCCTAAATTTAAAAAATAATTTCTTGTAATGATGCACTGATGTAGTCACAATCTTCATTTGAGTTAACCCACTCCTCTTTAGAGAAACCATTCCTCTTTAGGGAAGCCATTTTGGGCAACTATTTCAACATTTTATTATCAGTTTACAATTAAATTCATCATGCAGATAGCCCCAAAAATACATATTTATACATTTACATTATCTTAATGCATTGCAACAACAGAAATGTCACTACATGCCTTATTTTGATCGAAATCTGAATAGCACCACACTGACCCCTTTTGGTGCTCAGTACTGTAGATGAACTCATTTAAAAATAAAATTATATGATTGATAGAGGGAAACGGTTGTAAAACTTGTATTTATGGCAATTAAGAAGTTAAGAACAAATAACAGGCTAGTCTGCGGTATGCTAGTGTGTGATTTTGAGCCTTCATGGTTCTAGTGCTGTTAATTTTGTCATTGTGCAATTCTGCTTATTATTATTAGCATGTCAGTAAATGTAATCTCCTACTATTTCAGCCATCAGCAGATAGTGGCAGCAAGACTCCTCATGCCCAGCACTCCAGTTCCTCTCTACCATCATCCACAAACTACACAGGGAAAAAATATATGCTCTACATTGGCAACCTCACATGGGTAAGAACTCCGTTTAACACATTCAAAGGTGCTGCATTCGGATACCCAGCCTGCATTCAGATACCCAGTGTATGCAATGCATCTTGATGTTACACGTTTTGAATATGTTGGTTCATCCAACCCATCCAATCATACCGCAGAACTGTATATGGTTGGGAGCTCTTGCATACCCAAAACATAAAATGGTCTTCTACAGGCTTTCCGTTAACGGAAATCTCTCTGTATTTGAGGGAAAATTTTCTGAGAGGGCCAGAAAAAATAGAAGGCCATCTGTCCCCGGGATGGACAAATCTTGAGGGAAAGACTCAACTTATCCCTGCTGTGTTTCAAGTACGCGACAGACTGTAGAGCGCCTGGGACGTTGTTTTTTTTTAATCAATGTTGGACAGTTTAAAATCCTTGCGGAAAGCCTGCTTCTAGTTCTGCCTTGACCGCCTTTATTATTCTCATTATTCTTCCAAGAACTTGTGACCTGTCAGAATTTGGGATTTCACTTTGCAGTGGACAACAGACCAAGACTTGACAGATGCTATCGCTGGGTGTGGTGTGAATGATCTTCTTGAAATCAAGTTCAACGAAAACAGAGCCAATGGCCAGTCTAAGGGGTGAGCTTGCAGTTCTGTAGCTAATCTCTTTGATCTTGAGGAAGCATAGATTCTCATGTTCCCTAGCAGCAGCAAGGGCAAATGAGAATTTGTACTTTTTCCTTGGGAATTGTACTGATGGTAGCCATTTGTAATTTACTTTATGTCTGCTTCTCAGACAGAGGAGGTAACAGCATTTATAGCAAATAATAATTATTTTTTAGTAACTTTGTTTGATTGCAGTAAGTACCCACCACTTGGGTCTTTTTTGACTTGCGTGCGAAGCAAAAGTGAATGTGTTCTGGGCCAGCGGTCGTCCGTCCGTCCACCATCATCCATGGTAAACTTTAACGTTGGCATTTTCTCGGAGACTATACAAGCCTCAGTCTTCAAACTTGGCTCAAGGATACTTTGTGGCAAGACCTTTATAAACATACCAATTTGAGTGACCTCTCACAAAGGTCAAGGGTCACAAGAGCTCAGGAAATAAGTCCAAATCAGCCATATTTTGACAAAAGATGTTTTTCCTCAAATACTGTTCACAACTTCAAACCCAAACTTGAAACAGGGATACCTGATGGTAAGACCTATCTATGCATACTAATTTGGATGACCCCCTGAAAGGTCAAGGGTCACAAGAGGTCGGCAAATGAGTAAAATGCAAATTTTTTATAAAATAATAGGCATTGTCAATATTTGTGCAAAAATTTTCAGTCAAATTTTGCACAAAGGTAGCTGATGATAAGACCTTCCTATGCATGCTAATTTGGTCAACTCATCGCAAAGTTCTAGGTTTCCAGGGGGGGGGGTTGGTGGGGGGGGGGGGGGTTGGTGGGGGGAGGGGGGGGGGGGTTTACAGATGTGTGAAAAATGCTTACATTTTGAGAAAACATGTATTTTGCTGGTGCAGAAGCCAGCCCTTTACTTATTGTCACAAAGGTCACATATATAATATGTAAATCGGTCATATACGTGAGCCATAATGGCTCCTCCTTTCTTGTTTGTACATGTTTACAGTAAATTTGTTTCCTTTGCAAACAAGTAAGTGTTCACAAGTTTAAAAAAAACACACTTGTGGTGAACATTCAGAATTCTCTTGTTTATACTTTGCTCATATTCTGTTGTTACCCATCAGATTTGCTCTGGTAGTGGTTGGATCTGAACACTCATCTAGAAATATTTTTGAGCGACTTGCCCGCAAAGAGCTGCATGGGCAGATACCTCAAATCACACACTACACAAAGCAGGCCCTGAGTCAGTTTGAGGCACAGGCGCGCAAAGGTGGTGAGCTCCCTCAGAATGGCAATTTCCGTGACAGAGATCGTGATGCTCATGATTTTCACGGTAACGATGTTTGTATGTGTTGATTTTATGGGTTTTATGGGTTGCTTGTGTAAAAGTTGTGTGCATTGTATTGATGTCTTGGTTTTTAACCAAACTTTTAAATTCTGTTTGTTAATAACTGTTTGGTAGAAAGAATCTGCGATTTGGCAAGCACATTTACAAAATATGACCTTTACACAAGCAATCTTTCATAGTGTTAGTCTGGATAATGGGTTGATTTGATTGATTACTTTAATATGTTAAATACACAAAATGGCAGTATGTTGCAACACATTGTGACTAAGACAGGAGATCGATTGACCATGCTAGTTCAAGGGGGTGCCAAGCTATTCAGACACCACTCTTGAACTTTTAGTGTCATGGTTGATCTATTTCCTAAGCTGGTACATAATTTTCCAGAGGATGTCATTACAATTTTGAAACTTTGACCTAAAGGGCTTAACATTGTTAACAACATATCAGAATGTTTTGTTGGCTTTGAAGCCAGTGGTGATGTTTTGAATTTTTTAGTAAAGATTCAGAATTCTGTCAGAAATAAAGCACAAAAGCCCAAATCGTTTCTTCTGTTACCTTGAAGCAGTACTCTAGTAAAGGACTGAATCATAGGTCTGTATACATTCACAGAAGTTTAAAATGTGTTTGATGTGTTTCAGCCCAGGCCCGTGGACCACCGCGTGGCCCCAACAAGAACCCCCCACCTCCACAGCCAGGCCGCCCTGGGCCCCCTGGATTCCCACCACGCATGCAGCAACCACCCCCTGGACCCCCGCGACCAGGCATGCCTGTCGCTGGGCCCCCACCACCCGGCCCTCCTATGGCTTTTGCTCGTAAGTGGCTGCTGTTACCATTTCGATCAGGATAAATCATTGATAAAGTGTGTTCATGCCATTAGGCTTAAAGTAAAATGCTGATATGACTGTTTTACATGACAGCTTTTCACGGCTTCACAAAGGAAACACAGCTGAAGAAGCCCTCTCCCTCTCTCTCTCTCTCTCTCTCTCTCTCTCTCTCTCTCTCTCTCTCTCTCTCTCTCTCTCTCTCTCTCTCTCTCTCTCTCTCTCTCTCATATAATTAATGTATGTGATCAACCAGAATGTTTGTGCTGTTAATAATCAAACATGATACTTCAAGTGTAGTGTCTGATTAGTTTTATAACTCTATACTTCATCAGGTGCACAGTAAATCAGGCAGTGCCATTGAACCATCAGGATGTATCCATCCAGCAGTTTGAAGTGACACTGAAGCAATCAAGTTTTCATCTTTGGCAGTTAACTGGATTGATTTTTAACCTTTGAATAACAAGACGGGTAAAAACTTTTCTTTTTGTTTAGCACCTCCAGGATCGATGCCCCCTGTGTCAGGTCCACCCCCTGGAGCCATGCCGCCCGGTGTCCCCCGCCATGGTGCCCCACCTGGTCTTCCTCCACGCGTAGAGTTTGTAAGTATCAGTTGACTTTGGCTTGTTTGCCGGAATGAAAAAGACTACACACAAAAAAAAAAGATTGCTGATTGTAGATGACGCCAAGCTATTCTGGAACCAACCTTGAACGATCATGGTCCACCAGTCTCCTAAACTGGTACTTTGGATCTTTACGTGTAGCTCTCTGAGTGCAGGTTGTCACAGTCTTAAAGCCTGTGCGCAATGCTCCTGCTAATGTCCCTGATCCGGGATCTCGCTTTCTGTTTTTAAACCAATGTCTGTTGTATAGGAAATATATTCTCATTAGTGTGAGAGAGAACCCATTTAGCCCCCATGGCCGCATTTCCCAAATTTTGGAGGTGTTACCTCACTCCTGTGTACCAGTTGCAGGAGATAGATTGACCATGACAATTCAAGGGTAGTGCCAGATTGGCTTGGTGTCTTAGATTGACCATGATAATTCAAGGGTATTGCCAGATTGCGCCTGAAGGTGCCAAGCCAATCTGGCACTACCCTAGAATTATCATGGTCAATCCATCTCCTGCTGTAGGGTGTTGGGGATAAATGAGTTAATGTGTTGAGAATGAATTGCCAAGTTAATGTTCTTAGATTTGTTACATCCGTCTGTATTGTCTTGCTTTTGTGTGTGTTGATGGGACAGCCACCCAGACTACCCCCACCAGGTGCTAGAGGTCCACCCCCGATGGATCACCGTGGTCCTCCACCCCGCCCAGAGTGGGACCACCACAGGATGCCTGGTGAGTGAATCCATCCTCCACCATTGCATTTTTTAAACATCCATTCAACCTCTTCCCTGTCAGTGGACGCAGACTGTGCTTTTAAAATCTTGTACATTCAGCCGTCCAGGGAACATAGATACAATTTGGTGTCAGCAGCAAGAGACATAGATCCTCATGGGGCCCCGTAACTGTGGGGGCTCATGATCTGTCACATCCAGTTGGATCGTGTTCATTTTTCTCAGCAGCAAAGGGTGAACATTTTTGTCATAAATTTTTTGTGTTTGTTTGTTAATTCAAAATTAACCCCTTTGTGTATGCAGTCACCGGTACTGTATTTACAGTACCGGTGGCTACATGCACAATGGTGCTAATGGATTTTCATTTGTAATAATAAACCCTTCACGTGTCCTCTCACAAAATCTTTGTTTCCCAGATATATATGTACCTGTTTATAACCCTCTGTATTTTTGTTGTAAATGTATGTGAGCTGTATTTAGCAGTCTTACCGTTTTGTGTTGGTGTGGGTTTTGATGTTGGAGAGCTCCTCTTCTGTTACATCAAATTTACTGACAGAATTTTATTTCATGGCAAAACTGGCAGACACACTAATTTATCATGCTGCTGTGATGTGAAATGTATTCTGTTTACAACTTTGTTCACACTTGTCCAGCTGTTAATACTTCATGCTGGTCATGCTTGACACTAATGGTTATGTGCAACCTGTATTGTGTATACTACTAATGATAACATTTTCCACACTTGTTCACTATCTTGATGTAGTCAAGTGCTCTGTGGTCCTGGCTGGGCTATGATAGAGATTTGTTGTGTGAGTGAGCTTATGATGGCTTTAGCAGCATGTGCACAGGGGTGCATTAGCCAACTCAGGCTATCGGCCTGAAGACCTTTCGCTTACTAGGCGTGTTCATTAAAGCATCCATTTCACAAGTCATATCACTGGCAACTGTCAGCCAGTTGTGATGGTCAGATATTGCTGGTGGATAGGGTGCACCAGTCATTGTGCAGATGTCTGTGGTGTGACTGCGCGCGTAGGTCTGAGTAGAGTGGTGCTCAGCTTCACCAAAGGCGGTGAGATGTCTGTCCAACATCAGTTCTTGCCTCGCCTCTTATGCAGTGGGGTAGTTGTCTTCCTTGTTGGCACGAACGTCCAAGATGAGAGAACTGATCCTGCTTTTGTCTGGAGAAAATCATCCACCGTTGTTGGTCTGCAGACAAATCTGGCTACCCCTATCCACTGCATATCTTCGACGGATGATAGTTGCCAGACAGTCAGCCATGTATGTTGCTTTGAAAAGGCAGCTCGACTCATTCAAGGCTTCCCACATCAATAGCTGTGAAACTGTTGTATAGTGTTGTTGGCGGCAATGCTTTATGATGTTTCTGCAGCTATTGATGCGGGTCACCTTGAATTAGTTAACCCCCTTTTACATGCATCCATCAGTACTGTATACAATACCTGTGGCTCCAGGCACTAAGGAGTAAACTTGTTATCACATTCACTAACCCAACCAGGATCATAGACTTTTAGTTTGACTATGGATGTTTGTTGGCACATGTAGAGCTATCAGTTGCAAATTCACGTGGCTTGTAGTTGTAACATGCTTTGTCTAGATTAATCTGCAACAGAAGAGCTTTTGCTGTTAACGCGTGTTGTGGGATGAAAACAAGTGTGTATAGCAGAATAGACATAGACGAACACGCTTTACACAAATTTCTGGTTAACACAAAACATTTTTGAATTCCCGGCTTAGAGCCCTCTTGTTCTCTATTAAAATTTCCTGGTTAACACGAAATGCTTAACACGAAATTCCTGCTTAACACGAAGATGATTTTGTTTCCCCAACAGTACATTTTATAGTATTTTCACCTTGGTTAGTTCAGGGTTTAACGTCCACGGCACCAAAGTGATAATGGACGGCCCTGACGGGTGGGTTAAGGGGGACAGGGAAATCTATTGCCTAAGGAGTACGACCTGAGCACTGATCAATTCAGGCGCACTGCAACTGTGCCACTTTGATTTACCAGGACCTTTCAACGGACATGCTATGGAGCAAGTTTGTCTTTTTCCCTGGATTGCGAGTCCAGCTACCGGGGCCGGAACGGGGACTCGAACCCACGACCCAGTGATTCCCTTCGCTCTCTTGCTCCGACGCTTAACCGCCTGAGCTATTTCGGACTCAGTATTTTCACCTGTTTAAAACGAACAACCATCCCAAGGACTGCGATGATGCCGTCCTCCGTGTAACACCGCACGCGGAAACGTTTACAGAAGTACACGCTAACTGCGTTACGCAATAGCCAATACGCCTGAATGACCGCATCAGTCATTTAGCTTTCACACCTCCGTCCGATCAGCATTGCCAATGGCCAAGGCTATCCATTGTTTTCAAGCACTAGTGCTCAATACACGCGCTGACATGTATCGGTACACAAGTGACGGAGGACATTGGCAGACACACGTCTGCCGCAGGTTTCGTACACACACTGCCTAGCAAGAGGGAGGGGGGTAGAGTGGTGGGTGACGGAGAGAGGAGGGATGGGAGGGCTGCACGTTTGTGACATAGAGCCCTGTTTCTGAAAATGATCGGGTCAGTGGCAAGCATAGCGAGTTAGTCTAGATGAGTTTCTTCCTTTCCCATTCTTTATTCAACCAAAGACTGACCATGTGATGTGCGGCGGGAGTGATAAGGGATCGTGAACTGCCATCTTAACTGATAGTGTTTCTGTATTTTGCCAATCTTGTACTTGTATTCATTCATCCACAGACAGTTATTTTTTAGCGCTTGATTTTTCATTCCTCAATACGAGCCTGATAAAATACATGCAGAGCTGATTTGTAAGCAATAGACGCAAAGTACTACAAAGGGTGAAAACATCAGTTTCTAAGGATCGTGACACTGATCAATGCGAAGCCACGTTCATAGTAAACTGCCCATACACATTGGTACACAGCTAAAAATAGCACACTAGCTCCTACACTGCACGTGGTTACAGAGCTGTTTCATCAGATGGATTGTTGTTTTATTAGCAGTAAGCAAGTTAAGTATGATAACTGTGGCACGTTTCGGTAGCCACCACAGTCCAGTCGAGTGGTCTCTACCCGGTAGCAACGCCTCTGCAGGCAACTGATAACGAACTGATACAGGCTCCTACACCCGCTCTGGTTGCGGGCCTGACTAATACGGATCTCCAGGTAGCTGACAAGCTCTCGCCACAGATTCGTCCTGCTGCTTCCGCTACCCTGTTCTCCGCTAGGGACCAGCGCGGAACGCCAGCGCCCCGCCCAGCTCCTTCCGTCCGGGCGTCAAGTTCCGACAAGTCTTCTCGCCGGACGCGCTCCCGCTCTCGGGTACGAAGTAGTCGCCTCCGCTCTGCTGCGGTGCGAGTTACTCCCCGTCTTCAGTCCGAGCGAACCTCAGCTGTTAGACATCGTTCACGCTCGAGCGACAGGTCTACTCGCCCGAGGACCGATTCCTACCGGTCGGAATCCAGCCGACATTCGCGGACACAGTACAGGCATGACTCTGCTTTGCGTTCAGCTTCGCGCCATTTCAGACGTTCCCGGTCCCCGCATCGCCGCCCCCGTTCCCGTTCACGCTTCTCTCGGCGGAGTGCCGCTCGTCGCACGCGACACCGTCGTAGGTCAGGAGTTCGGGCTTCCCGCTCAGCGTCGAGTGCTTCACGGGACCGTTCATCTAGCAGACACTGGCGGCGCCACGCACCAGTGAGAAGATCGCCTCCACCAGCTACGACCGTTACCCGCCCCAGTGACGGGAGTCTTCCTCCTCGTTTGGGAGTGGACCCGATTCCCCACTCAGTTCCGGCAGAAGAGGACACCCTTAGTCTGAACCCCGAGGAATCGATGTCGGCACTACTACAGGTGGCCAGCCCCGCCCCGTCCAATCCCTCGGGTGGTGACGAGGAATTCCCGCCGGCTGCCATTGGACATAGGTTAGAGACACTGCGGGCCCTTGATGAAGCGGCACGGCTTATCGCGGCTTGCCTCCCTGCAGAAGACTGCCCTCCCTCTCCAGTTCTTAAAAGAAAAGCGTCCGCCTTTGTGGACGCGTCCTGATGGAATGTACATTAAATCCATGGGCTGTATGCATGTGGTCTGTTGTTGTCCTACGGAGATGAGAGTATTCAGTAAGCAAGTTAAGTATGATAACTGTGCACGTTTAACCTCCAGGGCAGGGCACACTCAGATGCACATAGTCTCGCACACACTCTCTTGTTTCAGACTATTAACACGTTTTAGTCTAAATTGGTTAACATGAAATACGTTTTACACGAACTAATTTTCCCTGTCCCCAGAAATTCGTGTTGATCAGACTGCACTGTACAACTAATATTGCAGTAAACCTTGCTTATAGCAAGGTCTGATTAACAAAATTTGGACATATACCGATAGCAGCACTTTTTTAGAGGTCCCAACTACACTCTTATTGTAAATTACTAATAACAAACTTCGGATATAATAAGTTTTAGGTCTCCTGGTTTTATGTTACAGTTCAAGTTTATTGTAGTACATGTAATAACTTCTGTAGAAAATGAATGTGGTAGAAAAACATATCCACTTGGATGGAGATATTCGACAGTGCTTTAACCTTCACTGTGTCGAAACAAATGATTTACACTTAGTGGGTCAAGAAATCCCCATAACACATCTTTACACACAGAGACACACCCACTGACTGAATATTACACACATGTATGTCAACGGCAGCACACACTTGTGATCGTGGTGGTTCCGTATGCATGGTTCACTTGCGTATGCATGCAGTCGTTCGCATGCATTTGGGTTGCTCTAATAAAAAATGAGTTTGCATCATGCCATTTAAATGGACAAGTATGCTTATAGAGTAAAGTAATTGCAAATTGTACATTTGCAGATTGCAAATGTGCCATGCATATATAGAACTTTTACCGTTAGTGGTATGGCAAAGAAAACATTTTTGCAAACAAATACATGACTTTCTGACCTGGCACTGTGGCCCACATGGAGTTTCTCCTCGAACTGAATGTACTATGTAGATGTGCCTCAAATGTGTCAGTTTATGATAAACAGTGCCACACTGGTTCCCACAAAGAACACATAAATTACAGGCATTCTTTCCCTTTTATGTGTACCATTATCCACCTATGATGCCTATCATCTGCCTTGATGTAAACACGTGGAGCAGTGTGTTTTGAAAGGCAGCTATAGCCAGCTGCCTATTTATGTATGGGGCAGATATGACCCACGAAGTGTAACTGTGTCAGGGTATTGCCACTTTGAATGTTAATAATTCCATTTCTTATTAAGATAATTAAACTTTTTCAGTCTGGCAATGATGCCACATGTGTATTTGAGGAATACCTTTAGTTAGAATGCAGATGAAAGCGACTTCAACATGTATATAAGTGTGGGTCACTCATGCCCCTAAAGTGAAACTTAACACAGATTACTGTTTGTTTTTTTGTTGTTTTTTTTTGTTTTGTTTTTTTAAATATTATTTAACTGGTGAAAGGTGACACGCAATGTAGTGTGTTTTTCTTATCATGATCCCAGTATAACTGGAAATCAAACTGATTTAATAATAATAATAATAATAATAATAATACATCTTGTATACCGCTGTTCTTCAGGAAAACACTGCGACTCACTGCGCATGCACAACAGCACACCCTCTCTCTCAGACACACGCACAATTATACACTACTTTAAACCACCCCATCCCGTCCCAACATCTTACATTCACTTCCTCTAGGATCAGAATAAAAGGCAGTCAGTCAACAGTTAGCTAAAGATGAGCTAAGTGTTAAATGCCTGACAGAAAAGAAAAGTCTTTAAGTGAGCTTTGAACTGTGACAATGTGGGCAGATTCCAAATTCAAATTCAGATAACTTATCCCTTAAAGGGCAATTACATTTGTGTGGACGGGGGGAACAATCAAATAAAAGTCATTCAATAAACATTAATATCAGGACATTCTAATGTCCCATTTGTACCTGATATTAACCCTTTGAACCCTGAGTATATAACAAGACTGTATTCCCTTCAGCGCTGACTTTATTTGAGAGCATTTAGTCTAGATATGAGTACCTCAGATTAAAAAATAATTTAAAAATAACTATTGCAGATATCATCATAAATGTATATGTGTACAGACTTGTCATTGGACGGACTATTGTTTTGTCTATGTTACAAGACTGTGTCACCTGTGTCACAGTGCTTAGTGACGAAAATAGTGACAGGTGAGAGAAAAACCTGAAAAAGGTGGATGCTTCATACTGAGAATAATTGTCTAGCTCCATGCAACACTAACTATGATGTCAGTCACAGTGCCACATTACTGCCCATGCACTGCCAGCATGCTGATACACTGTATTGTCCCCTACCTGGTCTCTAGATGTCCTTCTCTACACCTGTCATTGATACGGTATATCCACAGCACTCAAGAGAAAATGTTCCACAACGCTTACTGTTTTCAGATGCTGTCACAATTATATGTACATTAGTTCGTGAGTCGCTAACAATACTACCGTGTCTATACATACAATATACATCCCGATTGTTGTCACTGGTGTCCACACTGTCACCTACGTCACCACCCACTGGGCACCGGCCTCCGTGTGGCGTGGGTGGGTAGTCTCTCCAGTCACTGACTGAGGGGGCTAGCAGAGGGGTGCCATCACTGTCCAGGATAGGACTTGACGTCAGCAGATATGTTGTTCAGTCTTTTTCTCTGGTCCGGTTTTTAAGGAGCTGTGCTAACCCAGGTCTTACCAGGTCCTTAAAAATACTAATTATTTTTTGGTCCTTTGGATCCCAAGTGTTTGCCGTGCTTGGAGACCCGTGTCGGAGGAGAAGAGGATCCTGGTGGCTGAAACACTCCACTTTGTCCTTGACTTCTGCCTAAACGGGAGGCTAGTCGTACCGGCCTAGTCAATCGGCTCTTGTCACGTTGAGCCCTATCCCATTGTTGACATGCGGGCTGATATACGGAGCACCATGCTACAGCCGCCGCTGCTTTACGCCAGTATTCCCCTGCATTCAACGGTGTGATAGAAGGCGGTGGCTCAAACGGTTCAATCGGGCTTACCCCCTTGAGTATATCTTTCGGGCAGTCTCCATCGTGCGTCGGCTGGAGACCCGCCGACAAATGCACTTTCCCTTGTTGGGCTCGGTGGCGGGCGGGGACCCCCGAGGGATGAATATCTCATCATCATCATCATCATCAGTCCCTTGCCCGAACTGGGCGTTGGGGGGACTGAAAGGCAGCAGCAACAGACAGTGCTCTCCACTGAGTTCTATTTTGGGCGGTGGCAAGCAAGTCTGACATCTCGAGTTTGGTCCATTCTTTTATGTTTGCGACCCAACTCTTTCTCTGACGACCTCGCCGACGACTTACTTCGAGAGTGCCTTGGAGGATAGTCTTGGACAAGGTGTTGTGTCGGGTCACGTGGCCAAACCAAGCAAGCTTGCGCCGTTTCACGGTTGCCAGAAGGGGTTCATGTGGGCCCACTAGGGAAGTGACGATGCTCCGTACTGATGAATATCTAACATACTATAATATGGAAAACCCCAAAAAGACAAAACTGGCACCAAAGCGGCACATAACCGCCGACATTGTTATTGAGAACAATAGTGACTGACTGTGAGGAAGTGACGCCTCAGGCGTCGGCCGCCTGGCCTCGCTTTCTCATTATCCACAGCAAAGTTAAGAGAAGCCTGTTTCCAAGCTGCACCCTTTCCTGGTAAGGGAGACCCTCAGGAGCCGTGTTGGCAGGCCTGAGGCCCAGCGTCTCAGGTCTGGTGACTTGCTGGTAGAGTGCCGTACCAGGGCACACTCCAATGGGCTACTGAGGCTCTCCTCTATCGGAGACACTCCAGTGGAGGTCACTCCCCACAAAACAATGAATTCTTCTAGAGGAGTGATTAAAGATCAAGCATTGGCCGAACTGTCTGAAGATGAACTTGTACGGAACCTTAAGTCACAGGGGGTGACCTACGTCAGGCGCTTCGTTTCCAAAAGAGGTGGTAGGTAAATCCGTCTCCCTACCATCATCCTCACGTTTGGCACCCCCACCGCTCCTACTACCATCTGGGGAGGTTACTACTTCCTAAAAGTGAAAAAGTACGTCCCTCTCCTCCTCTGGTGCTTTAAGTGTCAAAAGTATGGCCATGGGCAGAAGACATGCTGCCAGACAGAGGCTCTATGCGCCCGCTGCACTAAGCCCGGACACTCTGCTGAGTCCTGCACAGCCATCCCCCTGTGTGTGAATTGCCAGGGGGCGCATATGGCTTCGGACAAGAAGTGCCCTCGTTGGATCTCTGAGTGCAAGATTCAGCAGGTGCGTGTGGAGAAGGGGCTGTCCTTTGTGGACGCCAAAAATCTGGTTGATGGCCCTGGTGCAGCTGAGGCTGCGCCAAACTCAAATAACACCTTTGTGTATACTTTTAGTGCTGCGGTGGCAGGCAAGCGCCCCACCAAAGACTTCTCTTGTCAACCCCAACTTCTTGGTTGGGGGCGGAGCCTCGGATCCTCTCGCCCCTGGAGAGTAACCCTCCTCCGGTGATGACGAGGAGCCAGGGAACGCAGAGGGCGGACGATACCGGTCTGGTGGCACCGCCTTCTGCTGTCCCTAAGCCTCAGCCCCCACCCAAGCCTGCCAATCTTACTACAAAGACTTATGGCTCTGGTCAGCCTTCTAGGGCCGCCAACTCTGGCGGCAGGAACGCTGCCCCGGCCCAAAAGTCTAAGAAAGTTATGGGACCGCTGTGCGTACGGGCCCAGAAGGGGGACACTGATGTCCCCCTTCAAAATAAATATGCTGCATTGGAGGAGCAGATGGAGGGGGTGGAAGTTGTGGCTGGTTCTGCGGCAGCTTCTCCCTCCTCATCTCCGAGGAACCAGAGGAGGCCCGGGAGTCGACCCCCTCTGTTTCTTCGACTCCTTCCAAAGCACAGGAAAAGGAGGGAAAGAACTGTTCTCCTCCACATAAAACCTAACCATGTACTCTCTGCTTCAGTGGAATTGTCGTGGTTTTCACACCAACTTTGAAGAATTACGCCTTTTAGTGAAGTCCTATAACCCCTCAGTAATATATCTTCAGGAGACTTACCTGAAGACTTCTGACCCTGTCTCCTTTAATGGTTTTCTTGCTTTCCATAAAGGCTCTGATTCGGAGAGTGGCTCTTCTCATTAGCAACTAGCTTTTATGTAGCCCCGTTAGTGTTGACACCTGTCTTCAGGCTGTTGCAGTTCGGGTTACCGTAAAGAAGACCATAACCATATGCAGTATTTACCTGCCACCATCCCTGCGGGTCTGTAGTAATGATATTTTTAACTTAGAAGATCAGCTGCCCCCTCCCTTTATTTTAATGGGAGATTTTAACGGTCACGCTCACTTGTGGGGTAGTGACCACTATGATGGCAGAGGTCAGATGTTAGAAGATGTTTTTTCTCAACTTAACCTATGTGTTTTTAATGATGGCTCACCTACTTACTTGTTCTAGACCTCACTGTGTGTGATCCTTCTCTCATGCTGGACTTTTGACTGGAAGGTTCACGACAACCTGTGTGGTAGTGACCACTTCCCAGTAGTCCTGTCATCGGTCAGCTGTGAGTATGACCCACCGGTGGGGCGCTGGAATCTTAAGAAAGCTAACTGGCCTCTGTTCGCCTCCCTCTGGCAGTCTCGTATTACAGAGGAGGTGGTCATGTCAGCTGAAAAACCTGTTTCTTCTTTTACTACTATTTTGTTGGACGTAGCGAGTGAACCATCCCTAAAACTTCCGCATCAGTCCCTCGGAAGCCGAGAGTACCATGGTTCAACGAAGAGTGCCTCAAGGCCCAAAAAGCGTGCAAAACTGCTCAGCGACGTGCTTTCCGTAATCCGTCGCAAGTGAATATTTTAACCTTTAAAAGACAGAGGGCGAAAGCCCGTTACATTTTTAAACGTGAACGCCGTGCTTCCTGGAGACGCTTCGTTTCATCTTTAACTTCTCGGACTCCGTCCCAGAAAGTCTGGAAGGCTGTGCGAAGAATTAGGGGCAGGGGTGGCTCGGCTTCTGTCGGCCATCTTAGAGATGGTGCCAGCTTGGTCACAGATAAAAAAGCTGTGGCCAATTTGCTTGCCTCCACCATTGCCCATAATTCTTCAACAGAGCATTATTCACCCTTCTTCCAGAGAGAGAAGGAGAAGCAAGAGTCTCGTATTTGTGATTTTAAGTCCGATAACTCGGAAGACTATAATACCCCTTTTACATTATCAGAATTGCAGCAAGCCTTGCAGAAATGTAATGACTCTGCTGCTGGCCTAGATACCATCCACTATCAATTCCTAACGCATCTGCCTGAGAGGTCACTCCTTGTACTTCTTAAGGCCTTTAACCATATCTGGAGAACTGGCCATTTTCCGCCATCTTGGCACCAGGCTGTGGTTGTACCGATCCCCAAGCCGGGTAAGGATCCTTCCGACCCGGGCAACTACCAGCCTATCACTTTGACATCATGTTTTTGTAAAACTGTGGAGCACCTGGTCAACGCCCGCCTGGTGTGGAAACTTGTCACAGGGTCTCCTCACAGACCTCCAGTGCGGTTTCCGGCGCTTCCGTAGTACAACTGACCATTTAGTCCGCTTTGAATCATTTATTCGAGATGCTTTTGTCAACAAGCAGCATGTCTATGCAATTTTCTTCGATCTGGAGAAGGCGTATGACACTACATGGAAGTATGGCATAATGTCTGACTTGTTGGACATGGGTTTTAAAGGGCACCTGCCCGTCTTTATTCACAATTCTTTGACTAAACGGTCGTTCCATGTCCGTGTGGGCTCCACCCTCTCCGACTCCTTTGAACAGGAGATGGGTGTCCCACAGGGCAGCATTCTATCTCCTGTTTTATTTAGTATTAAAATTAATAACATTGTAAAGGCCGTCAAGGATGATTCTGAATGCTCTTTGTTTGTTGACGACTTTGCTTTGTGCGCACGTGGTCGAGGACTTGCGTCCCTTGAGAGGCGCTTGCAGCTGTGCGTTGATCGCATCCAGCGGTGGTTGTCTCTCAATGGATTCAAGTTCTCGCCCTCCAAGACAGTCTGTGTGCATTTTACTAACCAGACGAAATTTTTTCCAGAACCTAGCCTGAGCATTGCTGGAGTGCCAATTAAGGTGGCCGAGGAGGCGAAGTTTCTAGGGGTCATCTTTGACAAAAGACTTACCTTCCGCAACCATATTAATTACCTCAGAACCTCTTGTCAGAAGGCTCTCGACGTTCTTCGTGTTGTTGGTCGTACTGACTGGGGTGCGGACCGTACTGTCTTACTTCAACTGTACCGGGCCCTTGTTCGGTCCAAACTGGATTACGGCTCCGTGGTGTATGGCTCAGCTTCCAAATCTGTGCTACAGCGTCTGAACACAATTCACCATCAGGGTCTGCGGATATGTCTTGGGGCCTTCAGGACGTCTCCTGTTCCTAGTCTGTATGCCGAGGCAGGGGAGCCTTCTCTCAAGCTCCGCCGCATCCGCCTCATGCTCAGCTACGTTCTGAAACTGAAGGCGCTTCCAGACAATCCTGCCTACGATTGTGTTTTTAAACCATCGTTTGCAGAGATTTACGATACCCATCCGGGAGCTGTCCGTCCACTTTCTTTCCGTTTCCGACCTCATCTGCAGGCGGCCGGATTGGACCTGGACAGAGTTTCAGAACACATCACTCCACCCTTGCTCTTACCAGTTCCTGACATCTTGCTGGACTTGACTGCCCACAAGAAAGACTCTACTCCACCAGCCATATACCAACAGAGCCTCAATGAACTGCTTTCAATTTTTCCTGGCTATTGTCGTATCTATACGGATGGGTCAAAGTCTGAGGATGGGAGAGTGGCTGCGGTGTCCTCTCGCCATCCTAGACACCCATTTAAGCACCGCCTCCCAGACCACTCATCTGTATTTAGTGCAGAACTGCAGGCGGTTCTACTGGCACTCAGGCATGCTTATCGATCTAGAGAAAGGAACTTCCTGATTCTGTCTGACTCTCTTTCTGCCCTGCAGGCCCTTCAGGGCACGGGAAATGACCACCTACTGCTGGTGTAGATCAGAGAGCTTTACGCGGACTTGATGAAGGAATATTATGACATCATTTTTATTTGGGTCCCAAGGCATGTGGGTATCAAAGGCAACAGAATCGCAGATTCTGCTGCCAACGATGCCTGCAACGACCCTGTCCTTGACACACAGACTGTTTATAGTGATTTTAGACATGTGGTTAGTGCGTACATAGCCCGTGAGTGGCAGTCCGAGTGGGATAAAGAGGAAGGTAACAAGCTGCATGAAGCCAGGAAAGGCTGTCCGATGGTCTACCTTATCGCTGCGGCAGCCGCCGTGAGGAGACTGTCCTTGCTCGGCTCCACATCAGGCCACACGTATGTTACTAAAACAGGAGGAGCGTCCATGGTGTTATGCCTGCGATGAGCAGTACTCTGTTCAACACTTTTTGCTGTCTTGTGCTGATCTAATCGACACAAGGTATAAACATTTCACAGCAGACTCCTTGAAGGTTTTGTTCCGGGATGTATCCCAGGACAAGATCTTCAGTTTTCTGAGAGAGTGCCATATTTTTAATAAGATTTGAGCGTTTATAGACTATGATGTTTCTATTATTTTGACCTTTTTGAGAGTCTGTCGACGTTTTCTTTAAAGACCTGTGCGACTTTTTAGCCTGACATATTTTTAAGGTATATTTACATCATGTCTTAAGACCTTTCTTTTAGTCTGGCTGACCAGATTTTTACCCTTCCCGCCGTGAGATGGCCTTGGTTGCCTGGTCGGCGTTAAACCCAAATAACTAACTAACCTACGTCACCATGCCGCTGTAAATCAGCAGCCCAGGTGAAGGTGGGCGCAAGGTAGAAAAGCAGCATATCGTCAGAATCATCACCTTCGTCGTCAGATTGTAGCTCAATGTCACTGTCGGTGTCAGTGTCATTCACGGTCGGCTGACCGTGAAAACGTGCGTCTAGTGCCGGTGGGTCAAAGATATCGCTGTCCAACAAGTCAAACTGTCCGGCATCCCAAAACTCATTGTCCGACCACAAGTCGTCATCACTCTCAAAATCACTCTACATTATCACAAAATTACACACTAGTAACTCAAAAACTGCAAGAGGAACACACTTTGGCACTGCCAGGATATCAGTTAAGTAAACAGGATGTGGCCCAGTTATCACGCGGCCACCAAGGTCATGCGAGCGACAATGCGCGTCACCGCGCGCGTGATTCGAAACACCTGAAACCGCTGTAGCGGTTTGCCGGGTTCAACGGTATACGAGGGTTCAAAGGGTTAATATTCTAAATCTGTAAGACTTGTAATACTAATATTAAGACATATTAAAATTCTAAACTAATACAATTACTAAAGCATTATTTAAACTTAAAGAGCATTATTAAAGACATTATCAACGAACACATTAACGTCTTACTTTCCACTTGCACCCTCTACAACTGTCCATCCAGGCCAGCGATACCCACGCGATGAAACAGCTGCATAAACACACACACACACGCACACATACTTTTAACAGCTGTGTAGATTTACAAAATATTTAACAGTCGGACGGCAACAGGGATGAAAGACAGTTTCCTGCGATTGGTTTTACATGATGGTTGTCTGTATCGGTGGCCAGACGGGAGCAATTCAAAGAGGTCTTTCATCATGTGAGCATCACTAGCCAGGATGGAAATAGCTTTTCTTACAATCTGACAATCGCAGAACACGGCTAAACTTCTCTGTTCTTCCCCAATGATCTTGGAGCTGAGATGAACAATTCTCTGAAGACTGTTTTTGTTTTCAACACTAAGATTTGGGAACCAGCAAATGAACGAAAAAAGTCAGGACGCTTTCTAAAAAAGATTTGTAAAACAAAGTTAAAATGGTCCTGTCAACAGAGAAAGAGTTCAGCTTTCTCAGAAAATACAATCTCTGTTGGCCTTTCTTCACAACAGTTTCAGTATTGTCATCCCAACTCAGTTTATCATCGAAGATGGTGCCTAAGTATTTATACTTCTGGACAATGGCAACTTCCTTATCATGTATAATAGTCTTACTAAGTTACTGTGATCCTGCTTGTTCATCCTAAAATCAACATTAAGGTCACATGTCTTACCCACGTTAAGCTCTAAAATAAGAATCATCGCACCATTGAGCAAAGTCAGTCAATGAGGGTCCATGTTCATCAGATGACCCTTGCTGAAGGGAAAGTAAGGCGCTGTCATCTGAAAACTTGACAATGTAATTATCAGGATGACAACTCCTACAATCGTCAGTGTACAGGATGTAAAGGAGTGGAGATAAGCAGCACCCCTGGGGGGACCCGGTGCACGTGACAGCAGTACTAGAGAAGCAACCATTAACCAAAACACATTGTGGTCTACTGATAAGGAAATCTGTAATCCACAAAACAAGCATTTTAGTTGGTAGAGAGTTCCATTTATTGGGTACATGAAACGTTGAAGAATAGGAATCCTGTTTGTATGTGTATGGGTCACTCTCTAAAGCTGTGTACCAAAAGTGTGACATTGACCACACAAAATCAAATACCTCAAAATGTTTTGTTTTTTTTTTCTTCTTCTGTGTTTTCTTGTAAATAATGATTTAAATCGTCGTTTTATGTTGTAAAATGCAAAAATGATGTAATCCAACATAACAGCAAAAACAGGAAGCTATCGTCGATTCTCTCTTGGCTTGACTTCGCGAACGAAGATTCTATAGGGCTTGCCCACGTCGTCTGCAGGCATTTTCGTGGCTGCGGAGGCCAATCCGGGACAGGCAGGTTCGACCGCAGTGGCTGCAGGGGAAGGTCTGGTCAGGGTTCTGAGTTACGACAACTCTGTTTTTTTCTTCTGAGCCGCTTGTCCTTAAGGTTAGCTCTGCGAGAGTCCTCAAAGGAGACGGCTGCCTTGTGAATGGTGGAGCGCCAGGTGTCACGGTCCGCAGCAAGCGAAGACCACTGGCGGTGGTCGATTTGGCAGTGTGTCCAGTGGCGAGCTCGCCGAACAGAGTGATCTTGGGTAGGCGATGATCCTCCATCCTGGAGACGTGCCCAGCCCAGCGAAGCTGTGTCTGCAGCAGCAAAGCCTCGATGCTCACAGTTTCCGCCTGTTCAAGGACCTCGACGTTGGTGACATAGTCACTCCAGTGAATGCTGAGGATGGTACGCAGGCAGCGCTGGTGAAAGTGTTCGAGGAGTCGTAGTTGGCTGCGGTAGAGGGCCCAGGACTCGGAACCGTACAGCAGGGTGGTGAGGACGACAGCTCTGTACACGCTGATCTTGGTGCCTTTTTTCAGCTGTTGATTGTGCCACACCTGCTTGAATAGTCGCCCGAAAGCACTGTTCGCTTTTGCCAGCCTGTTGTCCAGCTCCTTGTCCAGCTTGGCGTCTGACGTGATGATGCAGCCAAGGTAGGTAAACTGGTGTACAGACTTCAGTTCGGACTCGCCGATGGTGATGTGGGGAGGGCGATGCTCTTCCTTGGGTGCCGGCTGATGAAGGATCTCTGTCTTTTTCAGACTGACCTCAAGTCCAAAGAGCTGGGCAGCATCTGCGAAGCAGGACGTAATGCGCTGCAAGGCTCTCTCTGTGTGTGCAACGAGGGCAGCGTCATCAGCGAAGAGCAGCTGACGAATCAGTTGGTCTAGGGTTTTCGTGTGGGCCTGCAGTCGTCTGAGGTTGAACAGGCTGCCATCGAGACGATACCTGATGTACACTGCATCGTCATCGTCGAGGTCCACTGTGGCCTGCTTCAACATCATGCTGAAGAAGATGGTGAAGAGGGTCGGTGCCAGCACGCAGCCTTGCTTCACGCCGTTGCGAATGGGGAATGGTTCTGAGAGGTCACTGTTTAGTCTGACCTGGCCTTGCTGGTCCTCGTGGAGCTGGACGATCATGTTGAGGAACTTTGGGGGACAACCTAGTCGCTCCAGGATCTGCCACATACCTTGCCTGCTCACAGTGTCAAACGCTTTTGTTAGGTCGACAAACGTTACGTACAGCCCTTTGTTCTGCTCGCGGCACTTCTCCTGAAGCTGTCTCAGCACAAAGACCATGTCTGTGTTACTCCTGTTGGCTCTGAAGCCACACTGGCCCTCTGGGAGGTGGTCTTCAGCGATGGCAGGTACCAGCCGATTCAGGAGCAACCTTGCGAGAATTTTCCCGGCAATGGACAGCAGGGTAATTCCACGATAATTAGAGCAGGCAGACTTCTCTCCTTTGTTCTTGTACAGGGTGATGATGACTGCATCACGGAGAACCTTTGGTATTGTTCCTTTTTCCCAGCAGCAGAGAAAGAGGTCGTGGAGCTTGTTGTGCAGTGCTGGGCCTCCATGTTTCCAGATCTCTGGCGGGATTCCGTCAATGCCTGCTGCTTTGCCACTCTTGAGCTGGTGGATGGCTGTGAGGGTCTCTTCGGCGGTGGGCGGTTCGTCCAATTCAACCTTTAGTGGAAGGTGCGGGATTTGGAGGATAACTGTTTCTTGAACAGTGCGTTCAGCGCCGAAGAGGTCCTGAAAGTATTCCGACCAGCGGTTCAAGATGGAGGTATTATCTGTGAGGAGTGCCTGTCCATCAGCGCTTCGCAGGGGACTTTGTACCAGGTGCCTAGGGCCATACACTGCTTTCAGTGCTTCGTAGAAGCCCCTGTAGTCGCCGTTGTCAGCGCAGAGCTGGGTCCTCTGTGCGAGTCTGGACCACCACTCGTTCTGGAGCTCTCTAAGCTTGAGCTGGAGACTGCTGCAGATGAGGCGGAAGGCAGACTTCTTCACAGGGCAGGAAGGCTAGGCTAGGTGGGCCTGGTGGGCGGCTCTTTTTTTTTGCTAGAAGTTCCTGGATCTCTACGTCGTTTTCGTCAAACCAGTCTTTGTTCCTCTTTCTAGCAAAGCCCAAGACTTCCACAGAGGATTTTACAATAGCAGTTTTCAGTTGTTCCCAGAGTGTTTCAGGGGAGGAGTCTGCTGGATCAACTGTGTCTTTGAGCATGCGCTGTAAATTGGCTTGAAGGGCAGCTTTCTTGTCGTCACGCTGAAGGCTGGCAACATCAAGCTTTTTCTTGGGGGGGGGGGCCCCTTTCTTGGGTTTCAGCTTGAGGCGGAGCCTGAGTTTGCAGCGAACAAGGCGGTGGTCAGTGTGGCACTCTGCGCTGGGCATCACTCTGGTGAGGAGGACGTCACTGCGGTCTCTCTGACGCACTAGGACATAGTCGATAAGGTGCCAGTGCTTGGAGCGAGGATGCATCCAGGTGGTCTTTCGACTGTCCTTTTGCTGGAAAGTAGTGTTGGTGATGACAAGTTGCTGCTCTGCACAGAGCTCCAACAGTAGGCGACCATTGTCATTGCAGTTCCCAACGCCATGCTTGCCGAGGACTCCTTTCCAGGCTTCAGAGTCTTGGCCCACTCTGGCGTTGAAGTCGCCAAGGATGATGACTTTGTTGTCTGCAGGGGTGCTCTGCAGGAGGCTGCGCAGGTCAGAGTAGAACTTGTCTTTTTCTGCAGGCTCTGCCAGGAGGGTTGGGGAGTACACACTGAGAAGGGTGACATATTGCTGGTGTCTCAGTGGGAGGCGCATGGACATGATGCGGTCGGAGTGACCCGTTGGTAGGTTTTCCAACTTAGTCGCAATGGGGGTCTTCACCATGAAGCCCACGCCTGAGAGCCGTCTTTCTGATGCAGGCCTGCCTGACCAGTAGAGGGTGTAGCCAGCGCCAAGTTCTTGGAGGCTGCCTTCCTCCGGAAGGCGTACTTCGCTGAGCGTGGCGATGTCGATGTTTAACCTCCGCAATTCATGGGCAATGAGGGCGGAGCGACGTTCAGGACGTCCGCTGTCTGCTGTGTCGAGCATGGTTCGGATGTTCCAGCATGCTACATTGAGTCCGGTCGTGGTCGTCATGAGAGTGGATCCATTGTTTTTTCTTGTTTTCTGACCGCATGAGAAGATGCCCATTGACCGCGGCTAGCCAACTGGGGTTACGAGGGGATGAGCTTTGGTTTGGCCACCTTTTCTAGGCCCCTCTCCGTGTGGAGCAAGCAGTGCTGTCCCTAGAGAAGGCTGCTTGGTCGTTCAGGGTGTGCCGAGTGACGTTGTCATCCCCAGGTCAACATCAGGCGACCGATATCCTGAACCGCCTGCATGCAGGTTTGAGACTGCGGCTTCCAGTGATATCTTTCACCTGCCGTTTTGCCCCTTGCCCATCGCTACAGGACTTGGAAAGTTCAGTGTCATAGTCCGTGGGCGTTTCCTAAAGCCTGCGCGGTGGAGCTTTTTGGTGGAGTGCAGTGTGCGCAGTACTGGCCCCACCCTTTCAACCCTTGGTTCGTTTGCCATGGCCTAGCAAGCTGGGACGGTGGCATCGAGGTCCTCAGGTCGTAGGTTTTATATCAGACTGTCCTTGTCTTAGTGTCTGGCTCAAAAGCCTTCCCCGGAGACACGGGGGCTTTGATGTCAGGGGTTTCCTCCCTTAGCCTTTCCGCAGCCAAGCGGCCAGGCCTGCAAGGCAGCAGGGGACTCGTGGGGGCTGGGGTCGTCTATGTCCCGTGCAGATGTGAACATCTGCCCACTGCCCAGACGGTGACACCAGAGGAGAAAAATCCAACGCCGGAACCCGGTATCGAACCTCGCACCTTTGGCATTGGAGGCAGACGCCTTAACCACTGCGCCACTTCCCCGCCCTCGTCGATTACCATTTAAAAAACCGCTAAAAAAGTCTGTATTTGTTTCATTCACAATTTAATCATTACCTGAACGTTTCTAACACATCCCCCAAGGTCTCGGGATAAAAATAGTTTTGTCTTCTTACGTGTAGTGAAAAGAAGCGGTACCTGTTAGTTAATGTGTGGCGAAAACACGCATTACGTTGGACGGCTATTATTCTCACTGGCCAAAAACGCAAGGTATTGGAATTAATTTGTGGAGAAAATAAATCGCACACTCACTTCAGTTCACAAACAGCAGAAAACAGCAGGTTTAGACTTTTTATTGAAACTCAACTTGGTGCATGAAAAGAAAAAGGGTTTCAATGCATGTCACATTTCCATCTACCATTTTGGGCAATAATTTTGACATTTTAGGCGTAAAAACACAAAGACATCATATTTTGAAGTGAATTTTTATTCAATACATAGTCTTTTCAATTCTCTACAGATCGGTATCAGCAGCACAGCCAATTGGTAGTAAATGTTTACAAAAACACTCATCTGAGAGTATGACCCTCTTTGGTACACAGCTTTGGAGAGTGACCCATATGTAAATGCCTTTTTTTAAACTTAGTTCTTGGTAGCAGAGATATCAGCTGATGGGATTATTTGCATAACAGAAATTTAACTAGTAATGTACATGTATTATCCTGTGATTTACTCTGTGTTTGTGTCTTGTGGAGCTGTTTTCTTGTCTGTGTTTGGTGTTGAAATGTCCTTTCTCACTTTCAGTCTTGGACTGTTTTCCTAAAGTCTGCATTTACTATTGTTTAATTTGGTATTAACCTCTTTACTGAAAGGAAGAAGCACAGACTCTGATGAGCCCCGCAGGTGCGGTGGCTCATCAGAATCTATACTTCTTGCTAGCAACATTAATATCTGTATTCCTCAGGTTTTAATAGTTTACAGTAATTGGATATGTAATCAGTGATGATTTTTAAAACCTATTTACAGACTTAAATGGAAGGGGTTCAGAGCTGTGTTATTTAGACTCTGACTGTGTTAGCGTTGTTTTTTTAGTGTGCTGTTTGTGTCTGGTTAATGACGTGCATAGGAGCGATAATTGTTAGTCATCCTCGGACCTTTCATTGTAATTGATTCAGTGCCCTTCAGTAACAATGGCCAACCCCCTCCCCCTGGTGGTAAGTTTAATTTCACTTTCGCATCTCATCCTACCCCCCATTTCTCACATGTACCTTTCTTGTGCTGCCCTCTGGATATTGCTAACTGGCATACTGTTAGGGCTTGCTTGGGCTGGTAAGGATGATTCTGGAATTCAATTTTATTTTTCCTGTACCTATTTAGTGGTTTTCCCATTTTTGGGTATTGACACAAGGATGTTCATGTGTTTACCTTTTTCCCCTCGGGTGGTTCTAAAAAAAATCCTTTTCATGTCAGTTGTTTTGTGAGCTAGATGATGTAGCATCGCATGTAAAATGCATGTTTGTGTGTCATTGGTGTGGTTTTGGCATGTTAATGTGGTGCAGACTGTGTGTGTGTGTGCTGTCTGTAGCTTTGGACTGTACAGCTCAAAGCCACAGGTCCAGTATCACAACAGCACACATTTTTGCAGTCAGGGCAGAAACTTTGTGGATGCATGTTGTAGTGCTTTGGTCAGACTAGAAGTTGGGACGTATGAAAGAATTCTGTAGAATAAAACTGAAGGTCTGCAAAGGGTATTTATTTTCATCAGAAGACTATTGGTACCCTGGGTTGGGTCCTTTTCACAATGTATTGGTTGTGGGGTGAGGGGAGTGTCCATCAAAATTTCTGTTTAAGATTGACAGACGACATATGTTGACTATATCAGTATTCTTTATTTCTTTCTAGTTTGATCTCTTAGTTGTTCTTGTTTTAGTTAGATTTTTGGCTCACGTGCAAAGCAAAAGTGAGTCTGTGTTCTGGGCCAGTGGTTGTCTGGCATCATCCATGGTAAACATTAACGTTGGCATGTTTGGGGAGACTATTCAAGCCACAGTCTTCAAACTTGGCCCAAGGATACTTTGTGGCAAGACCTTTCTAATCGCACCAATGTCATTGACCTCTGAAAGGTCAAGGTTGCAGGGGATCAGGAAATAGGTCCAAAATAGCCATACTTCGACAAAACAAATAGTTTTTCCTCCAGTGCTATTCACAGCTTCAAACTCAAACTTGGTACAAAGATACCTGATGGTAAGATCTTTCTATGCATACTAATTTGGATGACCCCCACCCCCTGAAAAGGTCAAGGGTCACAAGAGATAAGGAAATAGGCCACAGGTAGTTATGACAAAAATTGTTTTTTTCTTTAATACTATTTACATCTTCAAACCCAAACTTGGTCCAGAGATACCTGATGGTAAGACCTTCATATGCATGTTCATTTGGTTGACACCTCAGAAAGGTCAAGGGTCACAATAGATTGGCAAATGATGTGAAAAAAGTAGTTAGCTTTTATCAGCAGTTTTGCCAAACTTTTAAACCAAATTTTGGCAGAAAAGTAGCTGATAAGGCCTTTCTATGAATACTATTTGGTTCACTACTTGAGAAAGTAAAAAAAGACAAAAAGTGTGAAAAAACCCATACATTTTGAGAAAATATGGATTTCACAAGTAAAAAAGCAAGCCCTTATGTTAGAACTGGATCGTTCATGCACGTGAGCCTTAAGTACTTTGCCATTCTTTTTTTTTTTTTACGTTTGTCTTTTGCATTTTTTTTTTTTTTTGGTTTTAGTTGGCATGGGCTATGAACTAATGGTATACTACTCTGCTGATTAACAGTAAGGGTTTGTTGAGTCTGGTGTCCATTTTAGGTAGCTGAAAATTACTTCTTCCCAGATAAATGTATAGCACTTTTAGCAGACATCATTTATTTGAAGATTTTATGTGGGAAAGAAATTGCACTTATTTATAAATGTGCATATGCGTAAGGAATGCCAAGTGAAAACTTGCAAATGGAATATGTGGGATATATATATATATATATATATATATATATATATATATATATATATATATATATATATATATATATATATATATATATATATATATATATATATATATATATATATCCCACATCAAAAGAAACGTTTCCCTCTCTTGACATGATGAAGTTTCTTTAAATCAGAATCCTACGCCTTTCTCTTTTCACGAATCCTTTGGTTTTCAGAAGCACTTTTTTTCATGATGATTTCTGCAGGAATCATTGTGACAAAAAGCACTGCTGACAGGAAGAGGGTTATCCCCTTTGTGCTTGCAGCTAGCTGCACAATCTACAGCACTGGTGGCTGCTTGCACATGGGGATTAATATCCTTTTGCAGTATATACACTGAATAGTTCCTGTGTTTTTGGCTCACATGCAATAGCAAAAGTGAGTCTATGTAATGGGCCATCCGTCGTCTGTCGTGGTTGTAAAATTTCATGTTGGCATTTTCTCGGAAAGTATTCAAGTTTCAGACTTGGCCCAAGGGTACTTTGTGGTAAAATCTTTCCAAACATACAAATTTCAGTGACCTCACAGAGGTCAAGGTTACAGGGGGTCCAAAAAGGGGTAAAAAATAGCATATTTTGACATAAATTGTTTCTTCTGAAATACTGTTTCCTCAAAACACATTACCGATGGTATGACTATAAGGAATAGTTTCTTAGCTAGTCTAATTTTAGCCCAAAATTGTTGTGTACGAATATGGCCATGATAGCCATACCTAGGCGGTAACCCAATAGCCTCCCTTCCAATCCCACCACGCATGCGCCCAGCGCTTAGTTCGTCAGTCAGTTTTCTTTGCTAGTCTAGGAAGGTTGTGTACGTCTCTCTCTCTCGCTTGGAACTGTGCCCGGTCGTGTGACTTGTAGGAGTTTTCCTTCCCTGCCTTGTGTTAGGTTAGGACACTGTCGTGTGGAATTCTTCCGTCGAGCTTAGACCTGTAGACTCGGCGTCGTGTGAACGGTGCTCACACGTGTGCATAGCTGCCAACCCTCCCGATTTTTTCGGGAATTTCCCGATTTTTTTTCAAGTCCCGATTTTCCGTTTTTTTGTACATTTTTCCCGATTTTCAAGCTTTGTTTTAAAATTCGAGGCATTTTGGCGTACCGCTCCCGGTCAAGCGCCTGTAGTTGAGGGCCTGCCGCTATACTGTACCGCTAAGCTTTTGGGGACCCACAGCCAATCTTTTTACGCATGCGCAGCAAATTTGCATCCATTCTGTGTTTGTTCCGGTTCCTTCGAAATTGCCCTGGTCTGGAGCACATGCTTAGCGATTTTCACAAGTGTTATTTTCGATTTTCAACAAAATGATGCCTCCAAAGAAGCAGAAGTGGTTGGTGAGTTCCATCCAGACTACAAGCGTTCCTTGCATCGACGAATCGAGAAAGGGCTAACACTTTGCCTTTTGTAAAATGTGCCGGGCAGACATAAACATCGCTGCACAGTAAACCTAGGTGGGCTGACGCGCACAGTGTTTGATTATTCGGCTGGAGCAAGGTGCATACCCCCCGTTGTTTGATTTTCCAGCACCTGGAAGCATGGGCTAGCGTCGTGGAGGCCACAGCTCAGGATTTTTGTTGCCTCAAGGTTGGCAGCTATGCGTGTGGATTTCTTCGGCGTTGGGTCTTGGACCATTTTCGACGCCATTGTGAACTGTGCTCACGCGCCTCATGGCCCAGGCGCGCTTAGAGTGTTCTGCGCTTCGTGTGTCCGGACTTTCGCCCTTCCTTGAGTACTCGGGTTGCTGGACGTGCACTGCTTCTCAACGGTGTTCCTAGCTTCGGGAGCCGGTCGTGCCAGCGGCGCTTGCAGGGACTTCGGTCGAGGTACGGCATCGAGCTCGCTTCTACCGTGCAGTCTGGACTCCGCGGAGTTTTGGTTGGTCTCCGAACGGTGTTGGTGCCCTGCTTCTTTGGATGCCCAGGTAAAACCTCGATTTTTGCCTACGTCAGGCGCTCAAGGGGAAGGGGTAGAGCGCCGGGCGTTGGCTTACGCTGTGCACTTTCATTTCATTCGTACGCGCGGATTCGTTGCGGGCCCTCGGGGGCACGCTTGCTCGCAAGTCATTATACATTATGTTTTGCGGTTGGCAAGTCCGCACCTGCACGCGATGTGAGCAGTTCCAGTGGCCGAGTGACGAGCTTACGTTTGCCTGCCCTGTTCCGGTTGTGCCTCCACCCACCCGTGCTCGTCTACGCCACATGGCTGGAAGAACGGTGGACCCAGCTTTGGAGCTTCTACCGCCGCGAGCGACCGACTCCAGCACGGAAGAAATATCCATCACCGGTGCGCGCCACAGACCAGTCGAGTGGTCCTCACCATGTGTCTGAACCGTCACCGCCGCGACTTCGGCCGCGAGCCCGAGCTCTAAGACCGGCAGCCTCCACAGTACAGTCGAGTGGTCGCTGTACGGTGGTGACACCCCTAGTGTCACAAATAAGAAACAGGTATGGGGCCCAGCACCGGTATACGTCGCGGAGCCAAAGAGTGTGGCCTACCAGGTCGGCGACCAACACATACCACAGCTTGAGCCAGCCACTAGGGCTAGGCCCCGAGACAAGACACCGGTAGCCACCACAGTCCAGTCGAGTGGTCTCGACCGGGTGGTGACGACCTTACAAGCACAAGATAAGGAACGGGTACGAGCTCCAGCGCCAGTAGACAGCAACACCGGTACATGCCACAGACCCGACGAGTGGCCCTTACCGAGTGAATGAGCTATCAACGCAGCGACTTGGGCCGCGAGCCCGAGCGCTAGTACCGGCAACCACCACAGTCCTGTCGGGGGTCTCTGTTTGGTCAATAACAAGAAAAGAGAGAAGAAGAAGAAGAGATATGGTTCCTCGAGCGCCGCGCTAGGCCTCGAGGCAAGCACCGGCAGCCATCTAGGCCCCGTGGAGTGGCCTTACTCGGTAGTGACGCTTTTCGGTGCGAGTTCGGACTCGAGGGTGAGCTTCAGCACCGGTAGTCGTCACAGGCCTGACGAAGGTGGTCTACATGTTGCGGAGACTCGCACGCAACAGGATGGTCCAGTCACTGCCACCATCTCGCCCATGCCTAGAGCCCAGCGCAGAGTCGGCTCTCCAGAGTTAGCGTTCGGGGATTCGAACGGACGCGCGGTTCCCGGGCGGAAGGCAGTAGACACGGCAGCATCGTGACGAGACGTCACACCAGCCCACATGTCCGCTGCAACCTAGAAGTGGAGTACACACCAGCACAGAGACGATAAGACGTCCTGGCCGTGGTAAGTACCTATACCTTCGAAGGGACGAGAATGCAGGTTCATGCGGCACTTGCGTGACTTCGGCAGCAGGACGGGCACTTACCTAGATTTCGACGGGTGCCCACCATCTTGTAGTTCCGAGGAGACCCACGATAAGGTTGGCCTGCATGGTGCGGACCCCCCATTCCTCGTCTCTAGTCCGGCACAGACGTTCGGCACCCGTTCATAGACAGTGACAAGGTACCAGGAGCGTACAGGAAGGCTGGACTAGTGTGCCCCCGCTCGTCAGGGACTGAGAAGCGACGACTCGGTATTGCCTTCAGATTACTTGAAGCTGCGGCGTCCCACTCTTCACGATGGAAGGAGGTCATGACAGATCATTTCCGCTGGTCTTGCGGGCACCCGCTCGCCAGGTTAGAGATGGGCCGGGATCTCTCCGAGTCACACGACCTGTCTACCCTTCCGGATGGTGCGTATGGACTACGAGTAGGAAGTACCTATCAGACTTCCGTCGGGCCTAGACTTAGGTCGACTATCCTTCCGCAAGTCCAACAGCAGTGTTTCGCCTCTAGCCCGTTACAAGTACCGTTGCCCCGGGTGAGACTACAGGAGCAGCGGCGTCCTGTCGCTTACGGGCAGGTCGTCTTGGTCTTCACTGGTGGCGCCGTACACCTGCTAGCACAGCGTGGAGTTCGACATCCATCACAGGGATGGTGCGGTACACTGGACAGGTTGAGACTGCAGCCCGTGGTGGCCCACGCGACGCACAGATTACTGCGAGCACAGCCCTGTTCTCGACTCGCCTCCCCACCTCCGGGGCGGCTGCCAGCCACTACTAGTCTGGGGACGTGTCCTCTTGCAAGCGCTTACAGCAGGAAGGTAAGTTAAGCGCTGTCAGCTACGAGCCTTATTCCTTAGTAGCTTCGACGTCGACACAGGGTCCCGGCAGGCACCCCAGGACATTAGCACGTTTCTTCTCTGGCCCGGGTTTTGGAGCGTGGGCCTGCGACGACGGCACTTGACTACGCATGACCGAGCAACTGTACTGGCCGGCGGAGGCGATACAGAAGATCACAGTTCCCGAGAACCAAACTCCTTGATGGCGTTCGAGAAGATGTTCAGGACTGAGCCTCCATCGTTCGGAACTTCAAGGATCGGAGACCCTCCTCCCCTAGCCACGGTTTCGAGCTTCCTGGCTTCGGTCTTCTCCGGCCCTCTGCTTACCTCTCCTGGGTGGACGCCTTGTCGGCTTCCACTTCGCGTGAACAGGGACTTCAGTTGCTCCCCGCGCTTCGACCTCCCGGCTTGGTAGCGGCTGCTATGGTCGACGCGCGCACCATGTGTGAAATCCTTTCGCATGAAGACCGCCCGTGCCCTTCGCCCCGCGGTGCGGCACATGGACTTTGCCATCAGCATGGACCTGGCAGATGTGTATCTACACGTTCCCATGCACCCAGCCTCCAGACGTTATCATCGCTTCACTTCGAGGGGGTGGTCTACCAGTTCCGCGTGCTGCCCTTCGGCCTCAACCTCAGCCTTGGGTCTTCACTCAATTCATGGACGCAGTGGTAGCCAGAGCCCGACGAACGTCCACGAGTCTGCGTCGAACTACTGGCACGACCTGCTCTTGAGGAACCAGGCCGAGTCCACCTTGAACGAAGATCGAGATGCCCTGCTTCGGCTCCTCGAGACTCCGGGCTTCCTGGTCTACTTCGACAAGCCCGACCTCGTACCGTCGCGCCACTTCATGCACCTAGGTATGGAGTTCTGCACCGACCTCAACATTGTCTGGCTGCCGGAACCATGCATCCAGAAGTCGGCGAATATAGTACGGCAGTTGTCCCAGACGACTACGTTCCCCGCTAGACAGTGGCTTCAGCTCCTGGGTCTGATGAGTGCCGCAGCAGATCAGATCCCTTAGGACGTCTCTACTCCCGTCCGCTGCAGTTGCATCTCATCCTTCTCTGGCGGCTAACGACGTTTGACCTCGAGGTTCCGGTGCCAGTTCCATCTTGCTCCGTCCTCTCCTTCTTTGCTGGGCGGATCCCACCTGGCTCGCGATGGGAGTGCCGCTGTTCTCGCCACCTCCCGCCCTCTCCCCCTGCGTCGACCTCGAACCTCTCTAGTTGGGGAGCACACCTCCTGCCTTCGTTCGAGACTGCCTCCGGTCTGTGGCCTCTGGAATCGCTGTCCCGACATATCAACTGGTTGGAACTGAAGGCGGTCTGGCAAGCCCTTCGGGCGTGGGAACCTCGCCTTCTACATCAGGAGATGCTGGTGCAGTCGGACAACTCCACGGTCGCCGCCTACATCCAGAAGCAGGGCGGGACCCGCTCTCCCTCCCTCTGCATCCGCCTCTACCAGGTTCTTCGGTGGGGCAAGGATCGGGACATCACTCCGAGCGCGTCACATTCCGGGTCATTTGAGTGTGCTCACCGACGCCCTCTAACGTCAAGACCATGTACCAGAGCGGCAAGGCCGCCCAGATAGCAGCGGAAATGCAAAAGTACAACCTTTCCCTGCTAGGCATCAGTGAAGCCAGATGGACGCAGTCTGGCCAGAAAAGGCTGTTAAGTGGGGAGATGATTCTGTATTCAGGTCATGAAGAGGAGAATGCCCTCCATACAGAAGGAGTAGCACTCATGCTGTCACCAGTGGCACAGAGCGCTGATGGGCTGGGAACCTCTTGGGCCAAGAATTATAACAGCAGCCTTTAGAACCAAGAAAAAGCTCAAGCTGAACGTCATCCAGTGTTATGCGCCCACCAATGACAGTGACGAGGAAGAGAAACAAGAGTTCTACGACTGACTCCAGAGTGCCGTGGACAAATGTGCGGAGCGAGACATCACCATCGTCATGGGCGATTTTAATGCCAAAATAGGGGAGGACAACACCGGATATGAAGAGGTGATGGGGAGACAGGGACTAGGCTCGGAGATGAGTGAGAACGGGGAGAGGTTTGTAGACTTTTGTGCTCTAAACCGACTTGTCATTGGAGGCAGCATCTTCCCACACAGAAGAATACACAAAGCAACTTGGGTCTCACCTGACCATACAACAGAGAACCAAATAGACCATATCTGCATTAGCAAGAAATTTAGAAGATCCCTTCAAGATGTTCGAGTGAGGAGGGGAGCAGATGTCGCCTCAGACCACCATCTGCTTACCTTAAGAATGAAGCTCAAGCTAAAGAAAAGCCGCACAGAGACAACAAGAAGACAGCGCTATAATGTAGGCCTCCTGAGAGAAACTGGAGTTAGAGAAGAGTTCAAACTGGTGCTGTCCAACCGGTTTCAAGCGCTACAGGAGCTAGTAAATGAAGAGGAGGCGGTCACCACAGAGCAGCAGTGGAAGGCAGTTAGAGAGGCGCTGAACTCAACCTGCAAAGATACTGTAGGGTTCAGGAAACACCACCACAAGAAGGACTGGCTGTCGGCACAGACCTTGAAGAAGATAGAAGCGAGGAAGCAGAAGAAAGCAGCGGTCAACAACAGTCGCACGAGAGCAGCCAAAGTAAGGGCACAGGGGGAATACTCGGAAGCCAACCGCGAGGTGAAGAGGAGTATCAGGGCAGACAAGAGGGCCTACACAGACAGCCTGGCAGCAGAGGCAGAAAAGGCAGCAGGCAGCGGCAACATGAAACAGCTCTACGACATTACCAGAAGATTGTCGGGTAAGTATGCCCATACAGAAAGACCAGTAAAAGACAAAGAAGGCAAGCCTATTGCAGACAGAGCAGACCAACTCGACAGATGGGCCGAGTATTTTGAAGAGTTACTGAACAGACCTAGCCCACCCGACCCCCCCGACATCCAGCCGGCAGAGACCGACCTACCCATCAGCTGTGACAGACCCAGCCGGGAAGAGATCAGAAAAGCAGTGGCATTTTTGAAGAATGGCAAAGCAGCAGGGCCAGATGGCATCCCAGCGGAGCCTCTGAAAGCAGACCTAGAGACAACAGTTGAGATGCTGTACCCACTGTTTGGAAAGATCTGGGAAGAGGAGGTGATGCCGGCTGACTGGAAGGAGGGGTACCTAATCAAGTTCCCAAGAAAGGCGACCTCAGCAAGTGTTCCAACTACAGAGGAATCACCTTGCTGTCAGTACCAGGAAAGGTCTTCAACAGGATCATCCTAGAGAGAATGAAGAGCTCCGTTGACCCCCAGCTGAGAGACCAGCAAGCAGGATTCAGGAAGAACCGATCATGTACAGACCAGATCGCCACTCTCCGCATCATCGTGGAACAGTCTCTGGAGTGGAGCTCCTCGCTGTACGTCAACTTTGTGGATTATGAGAAAGCATTTGACAGCGTGGACCGAGAGACTCTGTGGAAACTCCTACGACACTACGGTGTACCCACAAAGCTCGTCCGCCTGATCAAGAGCAGCTATGATGGCATGACATGTCGCGTGATCCACGAAGGGCAGTTCACCAGAGAGCTCCAGGTCAGAACTGGTGTCAGGCAGGGGTGTCTGCTGTCTCCGTTCCTCTTCCTACTGGCCATAGACTGGGTCATGAAGATGACCACAGAGCACAGACGAAGTGGAATACAGTGGACACTGTGGACACAGCTTGACGACCTCGATTCTGCAGACGACTTGGCATTACTGTCCCACACTCATCAACAAATGCAGGACAAGACCACGAGGCTTGCTGACATCTCGTCCCAAGTGGGCCTCACCATTC
Source organism: Semisulcospira habei (assembly GCA_036245525.1). NCBI lineage: Eukaryota > Metazoa > Mollusca > Gastropoda > Semisulcospiridae > Semisulcospira > Semisulcospira habei. The sequence continues at coordinate 33,327,139 of BTPG01000006.1, forward strand.
ACAAACAGAAAACAAAGACAATGAGGCTGAACGCAACCAGGGAAGAACCAGTCTTGCTTGCTGGCACCCCGTTGGAGGAGGTGGAGTCCTTCACCTATCTCGGGAGCATCATAGACAAAAAAGGTGGCACTGATGCAGATGTCAGAGCACGAATCGGTAAAGCCAGAGCAGCCTTTCTCCAGTTGAAAAAAGTGTGGAGTTCCAGAGAGCTGTCACAACACACCAAAGTCCGGATTTTCAACTCCAATGTAAAAGCAGTTCTCCTATATGGAGCAGAGACTTGGAGATTGACAAAAACCACAGTCAACAGAGTACAGACCTTCATGAACAGTTGCCTTAGAAGAATTTTGAAAATCCACTGGCCAGAGAAGATCAGCAACGTCAGACTCTGGGAGAGAACAGAGCAGATAACAGCAGAGAATGAAATTGGGCGAAGAAGATGGGGATGGATCGGTCACAGTCTGAGAAAGCCAGCTTCCAGTATCACTAGGCAGGCATTGTCATGGAACCCCCAGGGAAAGAGGAAAAGAGGTAGGCCGAGAAACTCCTGGCGTTGAGACCTCCAAGCAGACATCAAGAGACTGGAAACCACCTGGAGTAGAATCGAAGGAGAAGCACAGGACAGGAGTTGCTGGAGGTCTCTCGTCGACGGCCTATACCCGGGTAGGGGTGACAGGCGTAAGTAAGTAAGTAAGTAACCGACGCCCTCTCCCGACGCGGTCAGCTTCTACATATCGAGTGGTCGCTGCGTCCAGACATTTCGGATGATCGACGCAGCCTGAGAGGCACCCATGATCGACCTCTTCACCACGAGATGGAATCGCCGGCTTCCTCTCTTCGTCTCGCCCATCCCAGACCTTCGTGCCTGGGCGGTCGACGCTCTCTCCATCCCTGGGGACAGTCTGGTCGCCTACGCCTACCCGCCAACGGTGCTCGTCCGCAAGGGCCTTCTCAAGCTCAGAGGGTGCAACGCGATTCTGTTCCTGGTGGTTCCGTTCTGCTAGACCAAGTAGTGGACGACCGACCCCCTGAACCTCGCCCCCCCCCCCCCCCCCCCCCCCTGCCGCTCCCCTCACAGCGCACGATGCTCTAGCAACCACGGCAGGTGCTGTACCACCCGTGCCCTGAGCGTCTCCTCCTCCACACCTGGAGGTTGTCCAGCAAGCCCTCTCCGCTAGAGGCTTCTCAAGTGCGGCAGTGGACGCGATCGCTACAGCCCGCAGAACCTCGACCAGACGAGTCTACGAAGGCAAGTTGAGAGTACTCTGCGACTAGTGTGACGACAGACGCCTCTCCCCCATCGTTTTGACAGTTCCTCAGCTGGCGGATTCTTCCTCTGGCTGTTCAACGACCAGCGGTTAGAGCGCCCTTCACCATCCGCGGCTACCTGGCCATGATCGTTGACACGTACCGGCATCTAGGACGACCCGACCCGGGTTCCTGCACAGGCCTTGCCGAACTGATGGCCCACTTCGGTCTACAATGTCCCACTCTTCGCTCCCTGGTGCCGCGATGGGACCTGCCCTGGATGCTTGCTTGACTCACTCGGCCCGTTCAAGCTGATGCATTTGGCGAGACTACCTGATGTGACACGGAAGACTTGCTTCCTTATGCCCCTCGCGTCAGCCTCCAGGGTCAGCGAGCTGCACTCCCTTTCAGCACGCCCTGCCTGTTGCAGTTCCGGACGGACGGTTCGGTTCAACGGCTACCCGACCCGGTCTTCCTAGCAAGACCAGATCTCAATTGGTCACCATACCACCATTAAGAGACCCAGGCTCCACCCGTGAGTCCAGACTACAGGACCCGGTGCGAGCCTTACGTGTGTACCTGCGCTGGACTAAGCCCCTTCGCAGGGGACACACCCACCTATTGCCCCCTCTGTCCCCAGATAGAAATGACATCTCAACCCAGACTATATCCTCCTGGCTTCGGTGCGTGATATGATCTGCCTACCAGGACCTCGCCCCTGATACAGCCAAACGCATGAACATCAGGGCGCACGAGATCAGTGCCATGGCTGCAGGCCTAGCATTCAACCACAACTGTTCTGTCAAAGACATTGTGGCGGCCGTGGGCTGGCGAGCGGAGACCACCTTCGCACGCTTCTACCTGTGGGATCTCTCCGGCTAGCATCAGAACCTTTCGCTGGTGGGAGAAATCGTGGAGGCGCAACACTCCCTCCCGGCGCCATAGGCGCCTAGGTATCTTTGCTAAAATTAGAGGGAGGTTGCTGGGGGAGGGCGGCTCTAGCAGCTTCGATGGCATGGGGTAGGGGCGTTATAGCGGCATCCGCCTCCTCTTCGGGATTCTTCCTTATAGTCATACCATCTGTAATGTGTTTTGAGGAAACAAATGCATTTTTCTTTAAAATAAATTTTTTCGAAAAATACTTACCGATGGTATGACTCGAAGGTCCCTCCCACCTGCCCCGCTTGCCGCTGGTTCGCTAAGAAAACTGACTGATGAGCTGGGCGCATGCGTGGTGGGATTGGAAGGGAGGCTATTGGGTTACTGCCTAGGTATGGCTCCCCTCTGCTGCCATCATGGCCATATTCGTACACAACAATTTTGGGCTAAAATTAGACTAGCTAAGAAACTATTCCTTATACTTATATATACCATTGGTAAGTATTTTTCGAAAAAATTTATTTTAAAGAAAAATGCATTTTCAACTTCCAACCCAAACTTGGTTCAGAAATGTCTGATGGTAAGACTTTTCTATGCATACTAATTTAGATGACCACTCAGAAAGTTCAAGGTTCACAGGAGGTTGGCAAATGTGAGAAAATGACAGTTTTTGATAAAATTGTAAGTTTTATCAAAGTTTTTGCCAACTTTTCAGTCAGAAGATTTGGCTCAAAGGTAGCTGATGATAAGACCTTTTTATGCATGCAAATTTAGTGGTCCCCTCGCAAAGGTCAAGGGTCATGGGAGGTCCAGAAATAGGTTTTTCAAAAAGCCATATTTTGACAAAAACTTTTTTCTAAAATACTATTTTCAATTTCAAGCCCAAAGTCTACTGTATTAAACAAAATGGTAGACTTTGAAATGGGGCTGGTCGGAGCGCATTCCAGAGAATGCACATGATGTGCTGGGCTTGCGGGCCATGAATTCTGGCAAAGAAGTAACAAGATAAAAATGACATCACTTATAGCTACGCAGACCTTGCTAGAGAACGTCTTTGTGGCGCCAAAGCGCCGTGTGTGACAGCGACTAGAGCCCGTGTTTGAGACGGACAAGCTTGAAATTGTATGATATTGTCCCTAAAAGAATAATCTTGAAGATGCTCATTGGCGATAAAATGGCTGTATCACAAAAACCGGTTGACCCATACTGGAGTCTGTAATTTTTCTTATTTTTACTAGATATTTTGCATATAGCTAGATAAAAGGGAGATATTGAATGAGTTCATTAACCAGCATTGTACCTTTAGAACTTTTTGATTGATAATTAAATATTTTTAGAAAAAAATATTTTCAGGTTTTTGGGATTAATTGCATGAATTATTTTGGAATGAGATTAATCTTAAAACAATTAAATTGTTTATGAAAAAAAATCTTCTTATTAATAATGGCATAATTTTTTATATAAAGAGTATTTACATAAGCCTACAGTTTGTCTCGGCTGTCGGGGTACGATTAAGTCAATAGTGACCTGTATGCCCCAAATGTGAAAATCAGACAATTTTCTGCACCACTTTTTCGGAGTCATTTGTAAAACAACTAACATAACTTTATTATTCTCATTAATACCCACATGATTTTTCATAAACAGTGTTTGCATAAGCCTGCTGTTTGTCCCGGCTCTGGGGTAGTATTAGGTCAGATTGTGACCTCTAAGCCCTAGGTGTGAAAATCAGCAAGAAAATTGGAAATTTTGATTCTCTAATACATCAAATGTTAGTACTGCGATGAGTGACGTATAACATTGAGTCGTCAATATGAACACGGCATCGTGGGACTAATGATGCCATGACGTGAAGCTTGTAGTGACATCATTTCGCTGCTGTGCTATCATTCTTCAGAATAGCTATCGCTATGCCAGACCACAGAGCTTATGAATGGCGGGAATCGCCGTGTGTCCGTCTTTATTTCTGTGTGTCAGTGTGTGTGTGTGGATCAGAGGGTGGGTTATAATAGGTGATGGATACCTTTCGCTACACGAGTCCACAGAGCAAACTAATGGCTGTAAACGCCATATGTCTGTCTTTATTTGTGTGCGCCGATGTTTGTGTTGACCAGAGGTTGGCTTAGAGAGGGAAATGGATCAGCATAATAAGCCTAAAAATATGAACAACTCTGGATGTTCCTGAAATCCTCATCTTGTTAAGTCTTCCGTTTAAAGAGAGACTTTTTTAGGATGAGATGCTTAAGAGCTCTTTAAAATAACACGCACATGACATCACGGGCAGGCAGGTTTTAGACTCTGATAGTGAAGTAACAAGATAAAAATTATGTCTTGTCTAGTTACGCTAATCTTGCTGCTGAACTTTTGGCACGAAACACAGTATGTGTGTGTGTACATAATGTAGATATGAAAATCTCTGAAGTTTGCTTACACACAAGCTTGAAAATATAGGAAATGCTTCATTCAAGGAGTGTCTAAGAGAACTGCAAGCATATTGAAATTTGATGTCTTAAAGAGTTAACTTACGCCTGTCACCCCTACCCGGGTATAGGCCGTCGACGAGAGACCTCCAGCAACTCCTGTCCTGTGCTTCTCCTTCGATTCTACTCCAGGTGGTTCCCAGTCTCTTGATGTCTGCTTGGAGGTCTCGACGCCAGGAGTTTCTCGGCCTACCTCATTTCCTCTTTCCCTGGTGGTTCCATGACAATGCCTGCCTAGTGATACTGGAAGCTGGCTTTCTCAGGCTGTGACCGATCCATCCCCATCTTCTTCGCCCAATTTCATTCTCTGCTGTTATCTGCTCTGTTCTGTCCCAGAGTCTGACGTTGCTGATCTTCTCTGGCCAGTGGATTTTCAAAATTCTTTTAAGGCAACTGTTCATGAAGGTCTGTACTCTGTTGACTGTGGTTTTTGTCAATCTCCAAGTCTATGCTCCATATAGGAGAACTGCTTTTACTTTGGAGTTGAAAATCCGGACTTTGGTGTGTTGTGACAGCTCTCTGGAACTCCACACTTTTTTTAACTGGAGAAAGGCTGCTCTGGCTTTACCGATTCGTGCTCTGACATCTGCATCAGTGCCGCCTTTTTTGTCTATGATGCTCCCGAGATAGGTGAAGGACTCCACCTCCTCCAACGGGGTGCCAGCAAGCAAGATTTGTTCTTCCCTGGTTGTGTTCAGCCTCATTGTTTAAAGAGTTAAGTGAACGTTTAATTATTAAAGTCAGTTGTCCCACATTTGAATTTGTAATTTTCATTACATTCACTTGAAATTTTGAATATAGCTAGTATGGAGAAAGACATTGAATGAGTAGCCAGCCTTGTACCTTTTCAACTTAAAAAAAAAAAAAAAATGCAGAAAAAATGTAGAAATCATCATCAGCAGTGATGGTGACATAAAACCTAGACACACAGTATTATACAATGTTCCTAAATTGACGCAAAGCACCATCATGTCAGTGTTGTACATAGATTGGCGCAATGCTCTCCATCTATCTCTTTCAGTTTGATTTAGGAAGACAGTCTCTATCTTTGTTCAGATATCTGCAGGCGTATTGTGGAACAAGATGAGGATTTCATCCCAAAGTCTACCGTATTGTTTGGAGCTCACATGCGTTAATCTTTTAGGAACATTCAGAGTTGTTCGTATGTTTAGGCCTATAATGCTGATCCATTTCCCTCCTCTCTAAGCCAGCCTCTGATCAACACACACGTCGGCGCACACAAATAAAGGACACGCGGTGCTTCCTGCCATTATTAGTACCCTCTGTAGGCTGGTGTAGTGACAGGAATCCATCTACTACTCTAACCCACCCTCTGATCCACACACACTGGCACACATAAATAAAGACGAGCACACGGCAATTCTCGCCATTTGTAAGCTCTGTGGTCTGGCATAGCATAGCTATTCTAAAGAATAATAATAGCACAAGCAGCGAAATGACGTCGCGTCATGGCATCATTAGCCCCACGACGCCGTGTTCATTGTGACGACTCGATGTTATACGTCATCATCGCAGTACTAACATTTGAGGTATCAGAGGATCAACTTTGCAATTTTCTTGCTGATTTTCATACCTAGAGCTTACAGGTCACAATTTTACCTAATCCTACCCCTGGGCCAGGACAAATAGCAGGCCTATGCAAACACAGTTTATGAAAAATCATGTGGGTATTAATGAGAAGATAGCTTTTATCGTAAAAGCTGTTAGTTGTTTTATAAATGACTAAAAAAAAAGTTGTGCAGAAAACTGTCTGATTTTCATACCTAAGGCATACAGGTCACAATTGACCTAATCGTACCCGACAGCCAAGACAAACTGCAGGCTTATGTAAATACCGTATATGAAAAATCATGCGATTATTAATGAGAAGATTGTTTTTTTCATAAAAAAGATTCAATTGTTTTAAGATTAACCCATGTAATTCATAAAATTAATAAAAAAAACATGAATTTTTTAATAATTTTTTTATGTTTAATTATCACTCAAAAAGTTCTACAGGTACAATGCTGGTTAACAAACTCATTCAATATGTCCCTTTTATCTAGCTATACGCAAAATAATCTAGTAAAACTAAAAGTAAGAAACATTACAGACTCCAGTGTGGATCAACCGGTTTTTGTGAAACGGTCATTTTCTCGCCAATGAGCATCTTAATCAAAACATTTAAAAAAGGTACCAAGATAATTCCTTTAGGGACAATATCCTAAAATTTCAAGCTTGTCCATCCTCAAACGCGGGCTCTAGCCGCTGTCACACACACACACACACACACACACATACGGCGTTTGGCGCCAAATCAACGTTCTCTAGCAAGGTTTGAGTAGCTTGACGTGACGTCATTTTTATCATGTTACTTCTTTGCCAGAATTTCTGCGCCGCACGCCAAAAACGTTATGTCTATGCTATGGAATGTGCTCCGCCCCAGCCCCATTTCAAAGTCTACCCCCCCACCCGGGTCTGCCCTGGGGGACTTGGGTGGGGTTAGGTATTTTTTAGTTCCCAGGGTCACCCTGGTCAGCCCCACAGGGTGTGTTTTTCTCTCTATTCTGGGGCATGTGTTTCTGTCTACCCTTTGTCCATTCACCTGTATTTGCCTTATTAAAACTCTCCCTACTGTCTGCACTGCCTGTAGCTCTTGATATTGGATGTGTGTTGCTAAATGGTCTTAGCTTTATTTAGCCCCTTGTGTTAGGTTTATTTAACGTATTTGACCGGCTGGCGACATACATTCAATGTTCTGTTTATTTTTTTTTTCACAAGCAGTGCAGGCACGTCCTGAGAAAGCCTTGTTGCTGTCGGGACGTTAAGCAATGTACAATCAACAAAGTCTACCATATTTTTTAAATACGGTAGTCAAGAAGTGGGAAAATGCAAGCTCATAGGCCTATAGAACAGACTTTGTGGGCTTCTTCATCCCATCTTGTTTCTTTTTGGCTCACGTGCAGTAGCAAATGTGCTTATGTATTGGACCTACATCATCTAACACAAAATCTTCAGCCTTCTAAGGAAGCCAATTTGTTGGCTCACGTGCGAAGCAAAAGTGAGTATGATTTGGGCCAGTGATCGTCTGTCCGTTGTCTCTCCGCCATCGTCCATGGTAAACTTGAACGTTGGCATTTTCTCAGAGACTATTCAAGCAATATTCATCAAACTTAGCCCAAGGATATTTTGTGGCAAGACCTTAATAAACATACCAATTTGAGTGACCTCTTGCGAAGGTCAAGGTAAAATGGATCAGGAATTTTGACATAATTTATATTTTTCTCAAATACTATTCACAACTTCAAACCCAAACTTGGTACAGAGATGCCTGAAGTTAAGACCTATCCATGCATAATTAATTTGGATGACCCCTTCGAAAAGGTCAAGGGTCACAAGAGGTCAACAACTGTGTATAAAATGCCAATTTTTGATAGAATTGTAGTTATTATCAACATTTTTGCAAACTTTTCAATCAAATCTGGCACAAAGGTAGCTGATGATAAGACCTTCCTATATATACTAACTTAGTCAACTCATTGCAAGGGTCAAGGGTCATGGTGGTTATGACAGATGTGTGAAAACTGATTAAATTTTGAGAAAACATGGATTTTGTTGGTGCAGAAGCCATCCATTATTTCTCACACTTGTGTGGATTGGTCATACACCTGAGCAATATTGGCTTTGCCTTTCTTGTTTTACAAAATTTAAGTCTCTGTAGTCTAGATAAATCTGTTCTTATGAAATTCCAAAGTCTGTAGACATGTACGATTGACCTGTCTGACCTTTTAGCTAAGAATACTTTAAACTGTATTTACATCATGTTTTAAGACCTTTCTCTTTATCTGGCTGACCAGACTTTTACCCTTCCCGCGGTGAGATGGCTTTAGTCCCCTGCTCGGCGTTAAACCCCAATAACTAACTAACTGCATCATCTAACCCTCAGTTGTTGTTTTTTGGGACTCTAGAACAAAAAGGCCTCAAATCCAAACATTCAGAATAGGTGACACATAAACTTAGCTGATGAGATGGTGGTGACGCATAAGATATTTTGGATCCTCGCGCTCTCGGAACAGCTAAGTTCACAGTAGGTATCATGGTGCACAATGTAAGTTGAGTGAACTGTTGCTTGGAGTGAATCGTTTTTGTCATTCTATCGAAAAAATCTCCATTTTTGAACACTTGATGTTTGTTTTTTGGTTGTTTTTTTTTTTTTTTTTTTTTTACTCCACCACAGATCTAGCTGGTTGTGCAGAATTACTTGGTATTTATTTTTTTATTTCTGTTAAGAGTCTTCTCAGAGAGTACAGTGTTTTGTACTGAATCATGTAGTGCAGGAATGCACGTCATAAAATTATTAACTACAAGAATATGTCGCCTTGCTGTCAAGTGACATAAATGCTTTTTCATTACCATCATTATATATTAATGATGTGGGATCTAGTTATCCCCAAATCTTGTGGACAAAATGGCTTGAGGTCTGAAATCTTTCACATCACAGTAGCTTTCAGTGGCTTGTGCATTAACTAGAACCTTCTACATGAGTTTGTGGTGGCATAGGAGCACCAGATAGGTAGCTTTTCTGGTTTCTTCCTTTCTTTTTTAATACATGTATTTCTGTTGGTTAGCGCCACGCCACACCACAACCCCAACGCGTTTTTAACATAGTAGGGACTCCAAGAACTGTACCTTGTTATGCACTTGGCCTATGAGCGGTAAACTTTGATGTTAGCTTCTTTTTTTTACACAGACTTCAAACTTGGCCCAAAGATATTTTGTGACAAAGCCTTTCTAAATATACCAATCTGAGTGACTTTGCTCTAAGGTCAAGGTCACAGTGGGGCAAGAAATAGGTTTAAAAAAATTGCTATTTGTAACAAAAAGTGTCATCAAATGCTATTTTTAACTTCAAAGCCAAACTTGGTGTATAGAATCATGTCGATAAGATCTTCCTACGCATACTAAATCGGACGATCTTGCTCAGATTTCAAGGGTCACAAGAAGTCATGAAATGAGTAAAAAAAAATTATAAAGCCCTTTCGGCTCACATGTGAAGCAAAAGTGGGTATGTTCTGGACCAGTGGTCATCCGCCATCGTCTGTGGTAAACTTGAACATTGGCATTTCTCAGAGACTATACAAGCCACAGTCTTCACATTTGGCCCAAGGTTATTTTGTGGCAAGACCTTTCTAAACATATCAATTTGAGTGACCTCCCTTAAGGTCAAGGTCAGAAAGGATCAGGAAATAGGTCAAAACTTGTCACAACTTCAAACCCAAATTTGTTACAATGATACCTGATGGTAAGGCCTTTCTACGCATACTAACTTGGTTGACCCCTCGGAAATATCAAGGGTCACCAGAGCACAGGAAATAGTTTTAAAAAATAGCCAGATTTTACAAAAGATGCTTTTTCTCAAATACTATTCACAACTTCAAACCCAAACTTGGTACAGAGATACCGGATAATAAGACCTTCCCATGCATACTAATTTGGATGACCCCTCAGAAAGGTCAAGTGTCACAAGAGATCAGGAAATGTGTCACAAATAGCCATTTCCTGACAAGAAATGTTTTTTTTTCTTCTGAAATACTGTTTACAACTTCCATCCCAAACCTGGTACAGATGGCAAGACCTTCCTATGCATGCTAACTTGAAACACCTCATGGAAAGGTCAAGGGTCATAAGAGATCAGCAAATGATGTGAAAAATGTCTTCTTCTTTTTTCTTTTTTTTTTTTTCTTTTTTAGTAGAATTTCAGAATTTTTGCAGAACTTTTCAACCAAATTTGGCAGAATGGTAGCTGATAAGACCTCGCTATGCATACTAATTTGGTTCACTACATGTACTCAAAAAGGTCAAGGGTCCTGGGAGGTTGACAAAAGTGAAAAGTGCATAAATTGGGAGAAAACATGCATTTTATGGGTACAAATGCCAACCCTTTGCTTATGTTATGTTTGAACACTTGCTTATTTCATTGACCTGTTGGAAGGTCAAGGTCACAACGGTCATTAATTGTATGGTCATGCACTTGAGCCTTGTGGGCTTTGCCATTCATGTTTTAAAATATAAAATGTAAGTTTATATTGGCACCTTTAATCCATTTAAATCAAACTTGGCAGAGGGCCAGTTGATGACAACTGCTTCCTGTGCATGCTAATTCAGTAAGGGTCAAGGGAGGTTGACAAATGCATGAAAATTCATACACATGGATGTTGATGAGACGCAGGATTTTGCAGGTACTACTTTTGTCATTTGACATTTGAGCACCTGCTCATATGAGTGACCTGTCAGGAAGGTCAAGGCCACAAAAAGTCAGGGTCGTAGCTCTGATAAATGAAGCAGATCAATCACACCTCTCTCTTTGCTGCTCTCGTTCTTTTTCGTTTAGCTTTGTAAACACCATCCTTATAATTATATTCATGTACTGGGGTACTATCAGTTTTAGCGTTATGTTTCTGTTCTGTAAAATGTGGTTATGTTCAGCAACTCATTTTTGTCACCATGTGTAATGCGTCGCACTGAAGCTACCAGTATCATGGCCAATTCGACTTGTGCAGCTGGTTTTCAACACCTTATGCATGTAGCCACCAGCAGTGTTTCCAGTACTGGTGGCAGCATACACAGGATGGTTATCCAGCTTATATAATAATAATAATAATGAGGATTTATAAGGCGCCTATACATGGTATATGTGCATTGACCTGTACTTTAAACAGTTCTGATGGCGCTGTGCACAGAAGGTTTAAAGTGAACACGACACTGCAAATTAGTGTTTTGAATGGAGATTTTTTGTGTGTATTGCAGCGCCGTTCCCAACCACAGGGCCGCCCCCTGCACAGCCTGTGCCCCCACCTGGCCTGCGTCCACCTGGTCCAGGTATCCGCCACTTTGTGCCGGGTGAGAACAATTTTTACAGGTGTATATTTAAGCTATAATGTTATACAAGAATGGCATTTTCATCACAGTTCACATTCTGCTTCTTAAAACCACCGAAAATGAACCTGTCTTCTTGACAACAATGATGGACAGAAACACACAAAGACCAGTACAGTACTTGTGTGCTGGTCTGTTTTTTGGTACTAACAGCTCAGAGCCATAAAATCCAAAATACCAGACCAGTACACATTGAATGATCAGAAGCCCTTCTGTTGATTCGACACAAATATCTGTTCATGTGCTGGCCTGTGATTTTGGCATTGCTTCTTTTAACCTCGGCTGTAGGGTCCTGAATAACAGACTAGCACACATTTTTCAAGTGCATACTCGTCCTAAAGTGATAAATCCTGTCCGTTTTAACCCTTTGACTGTCGGTACAATTTTGGTCTAGGTGATACCTGCAGGAATCGCCTCAACCAAAACCACTGCCGATAACCAAAGAGTTAAAATTTGTCTTGTGTTTTGGACTTACCTGGTGCTGATCTTTGATTTGGGGCTATACAGCTCAGTGCTATGCTATGAGTTTGGAGTTTATGACAAGATGCCTTATTCAGCCGTTAGGTCCAAACTTGCTCACCAGTACACAGTTTACAATCTCATGCCATCTTGTCAATTTATGCCTTAGGAGGCCCACCACCACCTGGCATGCCGCCAGTTTCTGCTGCACCTCTGGGAGTAGGACCGCCTCCTGTCGCCCCTCATGTCAATCCAGCGTTTTTCACTCCTCCACCTACCCACACGTCAGCCCCGCCTCCAGTGGTATGATGATTTCTTCTTAGTTGAAAGAAAAATAAAAAATACACATGCATAGGGATATGTGCGATTTTGATGTCTTTTATTGCGAATCCTGTAAGGTCTGTAATCACAGCAACATCCATCCATACATTTGCCCCGCCACCAGTTGTATTTCAGTTTCATTATGGTTTAACTTCTTCAAAGGCAAAAAAAGTTAACACCACCCATATGCAAGAGTTACAGATCCTTATGATCCCTCGCAGTTGCAGTAGCTGATGAGGTTCTGTGCCTCTTGCTAAATTCGCTGTTTTGCTCACTTGCAACAGCAGAACTGATTCTATGTAATGGGCCATCCTTCGTCAGTCAGTCATCTGTCATCCATGGTAAACTTTAATGTTAGCAATTTCTCTGAGGCTATTCAAGCCTCACATTTCAAACTTGGCCCAAGGACACTTTGTGGCAAAACCTTTCTAAATCTAAACATTCAAATTTCAGTGACCTCTCTCAAAGATCAAGGTCACAGAGGTCCAGACCTCAAAGGCCCTAAGTGGCCTAAGCGCTCCTGGAGCATTCTCAACATTGCATAAAACTGTTTAACGAATGTCAACATCTGATATAAAATGTGTTTTAATGCCTCCTAACAGGTGGCTATGGTTGTTACTTCGTTCATAACTGTGTGATTACATCACTTTGTGTCCATTTTACTGCTGAAGTGTATGCTCTACTCAACTCTGCGAAGCGTCGGAGCCGAGGTAAAAGCTATTTGTAGCTCCAAACTCCAGGTCCTCGAGCAAAAGAAAAAGTTGCTGGCATTCTGATACAACGGCCTCTGTAGGACTATATCACAGTCACGTTAACCCATATCATACTGAGGCTAAAAGCTTCAAATTTGTACACCGCCATATGCAAGCTACAATAGTATTTACAGATAAGGATATAGACCAATGGCTTTAGTTAAGGGTGGTGCCTGAATAGCTTGGCGCCTAGAGGCACCAAGCTATTCTGGCACTACCCTTGAACTATTTTAGTCAAACTTATTTCACACACTGGTGTATTCCGTATGATAAGGGTTAATCTGTCCGTGAGTGAAACGTGCAGTTATGCCTTGAAATCAATGTAGCAGTTTTGTACGGTCACCGCGGACGCACAGTTAGTTTAAATGTTATTTTCAACTTCAAACCCAAACTTGGTATAGAGATACCTAATGGTACGACCGTTCTATGCATACTAATTTGAATGACCCCTCGGAAAGTTCAAGTGTCACGAGGTCGACAAATGTGTGAAAAATGACAGTTTTTGATAGAATTGTAGTTTGTTTTCAAAGTTTTTGCCAACTTTTCTGTCAGATTTTGCACAAAGGTAGCTGATGATAAGATCTTTCTATGCGTACTAGTTTAGTGGTCCCATCGCAAAGGTCAAGGGTAATGGGGGTCCAGAAATAGGTCGAAATAGACACATTTTGACAAACTGTTTTTTCTCAAATACTATTTTCAATTTGAAGCCTGAACTTGGTATAGAGATATCTGATGGCAAGGCCTATCTAAGCATGCCAATTTGGATGACCCCTTGGAAAGGCCAACGATCACAGGAGGTTGGCAAGTGTCTGAAAAATTCCAGTTTTTGATAGAATTGCAGTTTTTATCATAGCTTTTAAAAGCTCACAATCAAATTTGGCATAATGGTAGCTGATGATAACACTTTTCTATGCATACTAATTTGCAAAGGCCAAGGGTCATGAAGGGTTAACAAATTTGTGGAAAATGCATACATTTTGAGAAAACTAGGATTTTGCAGTTACAAAAGCCAACCCTTTAATTATGTTTAGACGAACACCTGCTTATTTCAGTGGCCTTTTTCAAAGGTCAAGGTCACAAAGGTCACGCTTATTTTGTGGATTGGTTACACATGTGAGCCATAAGGACTTTGCCTTTCTTATCCATGTTCCTTTGATGGCTGATGAAGTTTGTTGAATTTTACAATGATTTCAAAAACACAGTCTGTGTCCACTGGCATTGAAGGGGTTAAACTAATAGTGTCAAATATAGGAATGCACGTGTGATAGTTTTTACTTCAAACCTTACGGCTATCAGCCATATGGTCCCAAACACAGCACATAAGCTTTCTGGCACAGACACGTGATGAGAAAAATTGATTTGAAATTGAGTTGCATAGGTTTTAACTACCTTGCATAAAGTAAGTCAAAGTAGAAATTGTTCTGTTTGGCTCATATCATTTTCACCCACCAAAGCCTGGGCACAGTAGACATTTTGGCTCACGTGCGATTGCAAAAGTGAGTCTGTGTAATGTGTCATCTGGCGTCTGTCCGGTATCTGTCTAGAATTGTAGTTTTTATCAAAGTTGTTTGCAAACTTTTCAATCATATTCGGCGTAAAGGTAGCTGATGATAACACCTTTCTATGCTTGCTAATTTATTTGACCCCTCACAAAGGTCAAGGGTACGCAGTTTTGCCAAATGTGAGAAAAATGCATACATTTTGAGACAACTCAGATTTTGCTGGTACAAAAGCCAACCCTTTGCTTATGTTTAGACACTTTGCTCATTTCAGTGACGTGCTGGAAAGTTCAAGGTCACAAAGGTCACTTTTTATGTGGATTGGTCATATATACGTGAGCCATGAGGGCTTTGCCTTTCTTGTTATGCTTTGTAGATGAGTTCATCTACAGTACTGAACACCAAAAGTGGGAAAATAGGATGAAAAAAAAATGCTACAGATGAAACAATGCCTGTTTTAGACATGTCTGACAAGGTATAAATACAAATTGAAAAAAGAAAATAATCTGTTCTGTGTTGACACAATTGAGGATCGACTGAGGGGGGTATGATACCCGTTTCAGATGCACCATAGGGACACATGCAATGCACCCACTCTAATTAAATTTAATATGCACCATTTTGTGAACATGTAATGTTTAGTCAAAGAGTAAATATACTTTTTGAGGTGATTTTTAGAAAACAAATCACCTAAACGAAAGGTTAGAGCTGTGTCAAAACATGGGACACCGCAGCATCTAAAACGTACCAAATCATTTCACCACAAAAGCAAGAACAGCTGTTTTCCAGTAGTTAAGCACAAGCAAGGTATAAAACAAGTGAAACAATATGGGAACCAAAAGCAATAAAATTATAATGGTTGCATCTCCTAAATATTATACTTGTTAGTTATGACGTTTCAGATGTCACGGGACACCATGAATGAAAGAACACTTGTTTTGACTTGTTAGGTGTCATTTCCAGTTGTTCTGGTCTGTGGGACATGCAGTCATTGATAGCATAAGATACCTCATAAAATATAGATATATACAGAAAAATATTGCAAGCACTAATGGTAATGGTAGGCAGTTTGATCAGGATTGGCTTCTATATTTACCAGCGTTACTAGAGGTGTGAAATTGTGGGCATAGTTGCCAACCCTCCCGATTTTTTCGGGAATTTCCCGATTTTTTTTCAAGTCCCATTTTCCGTTTTTTTGTACATTTTTCCCGATTTTCAGATTTTCAAGCTTTGTTTTAAAATTCGAGGCATTTTGGTGTACCGCTCGGGGTCAAGCGCCTGTAGTTGAGAGCCTGCCGCTATACTGTACCGCTAAGCTTTCGGGAACCAACAGCCAGTCTTGATTACGCATGCGCAGTAAATTTCCGTCCATTCTGTGTTTGTTCCGGTTCCTTCGAATTTTCCCTGGTCTGGAGCACATGCTTAGCGATTTTCACTAATCATGCCTCCAAAGAAGCAGAAGTGGTTGGTGAAGTTCCACCCAGACTACAAGCTTCGACGAATGGAGAAAGGGCGAACACTTTGCCTTTCGTAAAATGTGCCGACAGACACAAACATTGCTGTGCACTGGCACTGTTTGCTTGATTTATCGGCCGGACCAAGGTGTCGCGTGAGTTCCCCCCTCCCCCATCGTTTGATTTTTCAGCCAAGGCCTAGCGTCTGAATGTATCATGTATGAAGTGTCTCGGCAACTCCGGAATTTGGTTGCCTCAGGGTTGGCAGCTATGTGTGGGTCTGAGGGTGTGGAGCAGAGGTACAAGGCTTGTGTACACAAGATGAATGTTTATTTGCAATGTACTTGTTCAGTTTTGTGTGTATTAATGAATGCTTTAGTTGAATTTTTTATAAAATAAGTGAACGTGTTAGAAAATTAAATGTACATAAAACAAAAACACACCAAAAAACCAACAAAAAAAAAAGATTTTGGGGTGTAAAATATGTAAAATATGTACAGTCTCACAGACACACACACATGAAAATGATCCAATGAATACAGTTCATCATTTATTGTAAATATCGGAGAAAAATAAAACCAGATAAGAAATTTTAAAAAGAAAAGAAAAAAAGCACTCAACAAAGCTTTGGCAGAAACACAGCTCATCAAAAATCATAACCCTCTATCTTCCATTCCCTCATACTGTTGCAAGTTGGAACAAGACCAACTTTACCTATTATCATGTCCATGTCCATTGCACATCAGCAACTGCTGGGTACACAAAGAATGTCTTATTTGTCGTGTGGGGATGTTAAAATCTGATGTGGCGTGTGTCCTTGTCAATATATTCTGTGACCACTCGTGCACACACAAAGAACAGAAGTATCATTAAAAACTGCCAAGTCAGGCCCCAAATCAAAACAATCATTTAAAGAAGGAAAGAATAGTTTGGTCAAATATAAATAAAAAGTCTTTTCACAATCCTAAAAGTCTGCACGTTCATGTTTCCGATGCTGCATGGGACTTTACACAAAAATGCAATTATGACGTCCGATGACACGTCCTAAACATACTTCACCTAATTTAGAATTTTTTTTAGGTTTTAAGGCATTTAGAAAAAAATCACTACACGATTGATGAACACTATGCATAATAATAGTCCTTGCACACAAGATTAATTTTGGTGCTGTGTCAATTTGTTTGAAAATTATAAAAATGTCCCAGAATTCATTACCGATGTTTCACGAGAGACGGAGAGTAAACGTAAGCACAGTCTATTTAAAAACTGTTATCTTCTATAAAAATACAAACATGCATTTGCATTATTATTTAATAATGATTTAGATTGATGAATGGAACATAAAAGAATATAAAAATGCCAACCTGTAATGCAGCTGATGGTCCAAGATACTTGGTAACAGTTGGAGATTCAAACCGTATGAGGCGCACGCGTTTCAGGCACATGGTGGTCGGAAGTCGGGACGCGTCACTGTTTTTTGCGTACCAGGGCTAAAATGTCTATGGATTTTCTGTGTAAACGTCATCAGTTTGTGTGGAATTTCCCGGGGAATTCCCACAACACAAGCAAGCTGGTCGGAAAGTGAGTTTTGAACGAGTTTCTGCGATTGTTTTGGGTTGCGTTTCAGACGTGACATTTGGGACACCGCGATATAAAAAAATTCTCAGCATCCAAACCCTTCAAACATTTGTAACCTATTATGGTGCAAAATGAAGTCTTTTGGATATAGTTTGTTGATGCACATAGTGGACAAGCGGATCTTATCTTGTTGCCGACTTTGGAAAAGGGAAAATATACGTTGCAGTGGGACACTTTGTTATGCGTCTGAAACGCCACTTTTCATCCATAAGTGTGTCAATATCCAGTCCTAAAGTGAAAAAAAAAAAGTTTAGCACTATGAAGCCTAAATTTTAAAAAAATTATTTCTTGTAATGATGCACTGATGTAGTCACAATCTTCGTTTGAGTTCACGCACTGATACCGTTTCTCTTTAGGGAAGCCATTTTGGACAACTATTTCAACATTTTATTATCAGTTCACAATTAAATTCATCATGCAGATAGCCCAAAATATACAAATGTATACATTAACATTATCTTAATGCATTGCAACAACAGAAATGTCACTACATGCCTTATTTTGATCAAAATCTGAAATAGCACCACACTGACCCCTTTTGGTGCTCAGTACTGTAGATGAACTCAGATGTCATGTTCAAAACATACTGAACGCTTAGTTTAACTCCTTCACTTTTGGGGAATGTGAACACCATTCAGATGCAAGAGGCTTAGAACCTCATGAGCCTCTGCAGATGCTTGGGTCTCATGAGTTTCTTTGCCTCTTGCCGATCTTATTCATATCTGTGTTCTTTTGATGGGGTTATTCCATGTTGCTCTCAATCTCGTCTTGGTCTGATTGACAGCGAGTTCACAAACCTTGGAGGCTGCAGCGTTCACTTCCAGAACTGTGTCAAATATCTGGGTGTGAAGATTGATTCGACGCTTTCCATGCATGATCATATCAGTAGCGTCTGCCGAGAATGTTTCCTTGTTGCGCAGAATTTCTTCCCTCAGACCGTATCTCACAGAAAGTGCAGCGTCAAGACTTGTAAATGCATTCATTACGTCCAGGTTCAATTATTGCAATTCTGTACTGGCAGGTTTACCGGCAGACCAGATTTCACGCTTGCAGATGATTCAAAACAATGTGTGGCGCATCTCATCTTGAAGAAACGAAAGCGAGAACACGTTACGCCTCTACTGAAGCAGCTGCACTGACTGGCTGCCCTTAAAATTCCGCTGCCAGTACAAAATTGCAATTTTCACCTATCGGCATTTTGACGGATCTCTCCTGCCATACCTTTCTGCCATGCTGTCTGTTTATCAGCCATCACGCACCCTCCGTTCCTCCAGTGAAAAACTTTTTTATATCCCGAAGCTTAACATGAAAACTGTCGGGGAGATGTGTGGAACTCGCTGCCAATTGAAATGCGGCATCTGCCCACATTGTCACAGTTCAAAGCTCACTTAAAGACTTTTCTTTTCTGTCAGGCATTTAACATTTAGCTCACCTTTAGCTAACTGTTGACTGACTGCCTTTTATTCTGATTCTAGAGGAAAGTGGATGTAAGGTGTTGGGAATTGATGGGGTGGTTTAAAGTAGTGTGTAATTGTGCGCGTGTCTGAGAGAGAGGGTGTGCTGTTGTGCATGTGCAGTGAGTCCAGTGTTTTCCTGGAGAACAGCGCTATACAAGAACTATTTATTATTATTATTATTGAATTTGCCCTTTTTAAGCACTTAATTTTGTGTCCACTAGCAGTGAAGGGGTTGATCTATGTCTGAAGCATTGAAGAAGATCCCAATTTTTCAAGAAGATTGTTTTCAGTGTACAACTATTTATTTGTGATTGTATTTTTTGTGTTGCAGATGACACACCCACCCCCCTCTGACCCATACTCACGCCCACCCCCTACTTCCCACCCAGGAGATCAGTATGGTCGCCCGCCACCAGACAAGTATGTTTATGATAACTTTATGAGCTAGTTTCTGAGTTTTGACCTCTTGTGCGCGTGGTTGTGAGTTTGAACTTGTTTGCTTTTCACACATTTATAGTGTGCAGGCATCTAAAAGGAAAAAAGGAAATGTATAATTGTAGACAGGTTGCCCTTGAGACATGTTATGTGGTAGTTGTAGTCGCAATATGATATAATCACACCAGATGCACTCACTTAGGGTTCTTGTAAAGAAACTTCACTCAGCTGCAACTCGTCACACATGGCACAAGGTTGTAGACCACGCTGGAGTAACAGTTACAACAATATTTTATTCTCACGATGCAATCTCAGCACAATGAATCCACAAGTGCATCCACACTTTGGTACACTGTCTCTCTCCAATGCATCCACAATTCTGATATACCGCGTCTCCCGTACAATGCACCAACACTGATACACTGTCTCCTCTACAATGCATCTACACTTTTGACACACTGAGTCTCTCATACAATGTACACACATAATTCGCTAACACACCTTTTTGATAGATTTCCAGAACAATCCTACAAACTACGCAACTGGACCAATCAGAATAGGAAACATAACCAAAACTCATTAATATTCATGAAAAAGAGCACACTAAATCTGACTACAACCTTCCACTAATATCTTGGAAAATCCATGTAGTCCGTAAATGTGCCTAACTGTAGCCAAACATACTAGGCTCAGAGATGAGTGAGAACGGGGAGAGGTTTGTAGACTTTAGTGCTCTAAACCGACTTGTCATTGGAGGCAGCATCTTCCCACACAGAAGAATACACAAAGCAACTTGGGTCTCACCTGACCATACAACAGAGAACCAAATAGACCATATCTGCATTAGCAAGAAATTTAGAAGATCCCTTCAAGATGTTCGAGTGAGGAGGGGAGCAGATGTCGCCTCAGACCACCATCTGCTTACCTTAAGAATGAAGCTCAAGCTAAAGAAAAGCCGCACAGAGACAACAAGAAGACAGCGCTATAATGTAGGCCTCCTGAGAGAAACTGGAGTTAGAGAAGAGTTCAAACTGGTGCTGTCCAACCGGTTTCAAGCGCTACAGGAGCTAGTAAATGAAGAGGAGGCGGTCACCACAGAGCAGCAGTGGAAGGCAGTTAGAGAGGCGCTGAACTCAACCTGCAAAGACACTGTAGGGCTCAGGAAACACCATCACAAGGACTGGCTGTCGGCACAGACCTTGAAGAAGATAGAAGCGAGGAAGCAGAAGAAAGCAGCGGTCAACAACAGTCGCACGAGAGCAGCCAAAGTAAGGGCACAGGGGGAATACTCGGAAGCCAACCGCGAGGTGAAGAGGAGTATCAGGGCAGACAAGAGGGCCTACACAGACAGCCTGGCAGCAGAGGCAGAAAAGGCAGCAGGCAGCGGCAACATGAAACAGCTCTACGACATTACCAGAAGATTGTCGGGTAAGTATGGCCATACAGAAAGACCAGTAAAAGACAAAGAAGGCAAGCCTATTGCAGACAGAGCAGACCAACTCGACAGATGGGCCGAGTATTTTGAAGAGTTACTGAACAGACCTAGCCCACCCGACCCCCCCCCCCGACATCCAGCCGGCAGAGACCGACCTACCCATCAGCTGTGACAGACCCAGCCGGGAAGAGATCAGAAAAGCAGTGGCATTTTTGAAGAATGGCAAAGCAGCAGGGCCAGATGGCATCCCAGCGGAGTCTCTGAAAGCAGACCTAGAGACAACAGTTGAGATGCTGTACCCACTGTTTGGAAAGATCTGGGAAGAGGAGGTGATGCCGGCTGACTGGAAGGAGGGGTACCTAATCAAGCTTCCCAAGAAAGGCGACCTCAGCAAGTGTTCCAACTACAGAGGAATTACCTTGCTGTCAGTACCAGGAAAGGTCTTCAACAGGATCATCCTGGAGAGAATGAAGAGCTCCGTTGACCCCCAGCTGAGAGACCAGCAAGCAGGATTCAGGAAGAACCGATCATGTACAGACCAGATCGCCATTCTCCGCATCATCGTGGAACAGTCTCTGGAGTGGAGCTCCCCGCTGTATGTCAACTTTGTGGATTATGAGAAAGCATTTGACAGCGTGGACCGAGAGACTCTGTGGAAACTCCTACGACACTACGGTGTACCCACAAAGCTCGTCCGCCTGATCAAGAGCAGCTATGATGGCATGACATGTCGCGTGATCCACGAAGGGCAGTTCACCAGAGAGCTCCAGGTCAGAACTGGTGTCAGGCAGGGGTGTCTGCTGTCTCCGTTCCTCTTCCTACTGGCCATAGACTGGGTCATGAAGATGACCACAGAGCACAGACGAAGTGGAATACAGTGGACACTGTGGACACAGCTTGACGACCTCGATTTTGCAGACGACTTGGCATTACTGTCCCACACTCATCAACAAATGCAGGACAAGACCACGAGGCTTGCTGACATCTCGTCCCAAGTGGGCCTCACCATTCACAAACAGAAAACAAAGACAATGAGGCTGAATGCAACCAGGGAAGAACCAGTCTTGCTTGCTGGCACCCCGTTGGAGGAGGTGGAGTCCTTCACCTATCTCGGGAGCATCATAGACAAAAAAGGCGGCACTGATGCAGATGTCAGAGCACGAATCGGTAAAGCCAGAGCAGCCTTTCTCCAGTTGAAAAAAGTGTGGAGTTCCAGAGAGCTGTCACAACACACCAAAGTCCGGATTTTCAACTCCAATGTAAAAGCAGTTCTCCTATATGGAGCAGAGACATGGAGATTGACAAAAACCACAGTCAACAGAGTACAGACCTTCATGAACAGTTGCCTTAGAAGAATTTTGAAAATCCACTGGCCAGAGAAGATCAGCAACGTCAGACTCTGGGAGAGAACGGAGCAGATAACAGCAGAGAATGAAATTGGGCGAAGAAGATGGGGATGGATCGGTCACAGTCTGAGAAAGCCAGCTTCCAGTATCACTAGGCAGGCATTGTCATGGAACCCCCAGGGAAAGAGGAAAAGAGGTAGGCCGAGAAACTCCTGGCGTCGAGACCTCCAAGCAGACATCAAGAGACTGGGAACCACCTGGAGTAGAATCGAAGGAGAAGCACAGGATAGGAGTTGCTGGAGGTCTCTCGTCGACGGCCTATACCCGGGTAGGGGTGACAGGCGTAAGTAAGTAAGTAAGTGTAGCCAAACATGTTTACTTTGATGTCATATTTGATGTCACTAGAAAGGTCGTGACCCTACCTGAACCTTCCAGTCTGATGTAGGTCAAACTTTATAACAATGTAGCGAAAATACAGGTCACAAAAAAAATCAATCTCAATTCTCCGTGCAAAAGAAAACAAATAGTACCAAAAAGGTATGTAATTCTTATCCAAAATAACTCAAATGAATATTGAATCTTTCCTATGATCAACACACACATGCTCTAAAAAGAATAGCACAACCACAAACACAAGACAATTCAACTAGAATAGTGAAGGTTAAGAAATTGTTTGGAAGAAACTGTTTCAGTTTGCTTTGATATTGATATGAAGACGTCCTTTTACAGTTCTCAGCGCCGCCATGAGCCCCCACCCCCAGCCATCAGCGAACAGGAGTTTGAGGAAATCTTTCAGCGAAACAAGACTGTGTCGTCATCGGCCATCAACCGTGCAGTCATGGATGCTAGTTCTGGTAAGATGGCAGAGAATTTTATTTGGGTGTACTGTAGTTTCTTCTGTGTTTTGTCAATGGTACGTTACTACAGCAGGAGATGGATTGGCCATAACAGCTCAGGTGCAAGGCACTACCTTTGAACTGTTATGTCTGCTACTTCTTCTGTTATGGTGTCAAAAGGTAAACATATTCAGATAAAATCTTGCTGCAAGTTACTTTTTTTTTCTGTTACATTTTTTGTGTGCATTTGGATTGATCTTTCTATAATGCAAGCTTTGTGCAAGTTAATTTTTTGTGTGTGTTCTGATTTATCATGTTATGACTTTCAGCTTAACATGTTCTTAGAATATTTTTAGATCTTGATATCTATGAGAGGGACAGAAAAATGAGTGTTAAATGCAGAGATTATTGAAAGTTTATATTGATTTTTTTCATTGTATTATTATTGAAAGTATTCATATTCATT
This sequence comes from Semisulcospira habei, assembly GCA_036245525.1. Taxonomy (NCBI): domain Eukaryota; kingdom Metazoa; phylum Mollusca; class Gastropoda; family Semisulcospiridae; genus Semisulcospira; species Semisulcospira habei. The sequence continues at coordinate 33,350,780 of BTPG01000006.1, forward strand.
GACTTGTAAATGCATTCATTACGTCCAGGCTCGATTATTGCAATTCTGTACTGGCAGGTTTACCGGCAGATCAGATTTCACGCTTGCAGATGATTCAAAACAATGCGGCGCGTCTCATCTTGAAGAAACGAAAGAGAGACCATGTTACGCCTCTACTGAAGCAGCTGCACTGGTTGCCTGTAAAATTCCGCTGCCAGTACAAAATTGCAATTTTTGCCTATCAGCATTTTGACGGATCTCTCCCGCCGTACCTTTCTGCCAAGCTGTCTATCAGCCATCACGCACCCTCCGTTCCTCTAGTGTAAAACTTTTTAAAATCCCAAAACTTAACATGAAAACTGTCGGGGAGCGTTCTTTCACCTTTTTAGCCCCAAGTGTGTGGAACTCCCTGCCAACTGAAATGCGGAATCTGCCCACATTGTCACAGTTCAAAGCTCACTTAAAGACTTTTCTTTTCTGTCAGGCATTTAACACTTAGCTCATCTTTAGCTAACTGTTGACTGCCTTTTATTCTGATCCTTGAGGAAGTGAATGTATAGTGTTGGGAAGAGATAGGGTGGTTTAAAGTAGTGTATAATCGTGCGTGTGTCTGAGAGAGAGGGTGTGCTGTTGTGCATGCGCAGTGAGTCCAGTGTTTTCCTAGAGAACAGCGCTATACAAGAACTATGTATTATTATTATTATTATTATTATTATTATTATTACCTTTTTTTGTATGCCAGGTGACTTTGCGAGTGCTATAGAGACACTTGTGACGGCCATTTCCCTCATCAAGCAGTCCAAGATCGCATCTGACGACCGTTGCAAGATCCTAATCAGCTCCCTGCAGGACACACTTCACGGCATCGAAGAAAAGTCATATGGATCTAGGTAAGCAGTCAGGATTTATCTCCAGCTGATGTCAGCATTGTCAGCATAAGAACTTAGAGGGCACTGGACATTCAATGGGGAACCAGAGCTATGTCACAATTGTAAGCTATTCTGCAGTATAATTATGTGCATAATACCGATGCTGATTTGTCGTCCCAGTAAGGTAGTTGCGCACTTTAGAATTGTCTGTGCTGCTGTTAACCCCTTCTCTGCCAATACCCCACCCGGGTCTGCCCAGGGGGACTTAAGTGGGGTTAACTGCTTTTTAGTTCCCAGGGTCACCCTGGTCAGCCCCACAGGGTGGGTTTTTCCCTCTATTCTGGGGCATGTGTTTCTGTATACCCTTGGTCCATTCACCTGTATTTACCCCCACCCGGGTCTGCCCTGGGTGACTTGGGTGGGGTTAGGTATTTTTTAGTTCCCAGGGTCACCCTGGTCAGCCCCACAGGGTGGGTTTTTCTCTCTATTCTGGGGCATGTGTTTCTGTCTACCCTTTGTCCATTCACCTGTATTTGCCTTTTTAAAACTCTCCCTACTGTCTGCGCTGCCTGTAGCTCTTGATATTGGATGTGTGTTGCTAAATGGTCTTAGCTTTATTTAGGCCCCATGTGTTAGGTTTATTTAACGTATTTGACCGGCTGGCGACATACATTCAATGTTCTGTTTATTTTTTTTTTCACAAGCAGTGCAGGCACGTCCTGAGAAAGCCTTGTTGCTGTCGGGACGTTAAGCAATGTACAATCAATCAATCAAACCATTCACCTGTATTTGCCTTTTTAAAACTCTCCCTACTGTCTGCGCTGCCTGTAGCTCTTGATATTGGAAGTGTGTTGCTAAATGGTCTTATCTTTATTTAGGTCCCATGTCTTAGGTTTATTTAATGTATTGGACCGGCTGGCGACATATATTCAATGTTCTGTTTAGTTTTTTTTCACAAGCAGTGCAGGCACGTCCTGAGAAAGTCTTGTTGCTGTCGGGACGTTAAGCAATGTACAATCAACCTTCTCTACCAAGAAAAAGTGAACATGTCCAATGGCAATAGACATAGATCGTCCTGAGACCATGCAGTTGCTTAGGCTCAAAAGGAACCATGCCACTTGCTGACACCATATTGTATTCATGTTCCTTGCAAGGCATGGGCTGTTTCATATTGAATTAACAAAGAGATCAAAAACACAATCTGTGACCACTGACATTTAAGGGCTTCTTCCTATTATTATTATCATTTTGAAGTGTCTTTTTGATGATGATTTTGGCTCGCTTGTGAAGCAAAAGTATGTTCTGGGCCAGTGGTCATCCATCCGTCCGTCATCCATTCATTCAGTCCTCTCTGCGCCGTCTGGTGCTTGAGGCGACGGCAAGGGAGCGCCACTTTTGTCTGTCAGCTGCTATTTTGGGTGCTGTTTGCAGAGTAAGGCCTCTGTTCTTGAGCTCTCGCTCCACGGTTCGGCGCCACGTCTCCTTTGGTCGCCCACGGTTTCTCTTCCCCTGTGGTGTCCATCTCAGTGCCACCCTTGGTAATGAGTCAGGTGACATTCTGCAAACGTGGCCTAGCCATCTCCATCTCCGTGTGGCGATGGTTTCAGCGATGCTGTCTGCGCCTGCTCTCTTCCGTAGTTCCTCGTTTGTAATCATGTTTGGCCAGAAGACCTTCATGATCCGTCGCAGGCACTTGTTCTGGAAGACATCCAGCTTGCGTTCCGTAGCGGTAGTGGATTTCCAGCATTCTGACCCATATAGAAGGACACTCAGCACGTTGCTCTTAAAAATACGGAGCTTGGTGTGGATGCTCAGGCTTGTGGTCCTCCAGATGGGTTTCAGCATTGCGAAGGCTTGGTTGGCTTTGCTGATTCTTGTGGTGATCTCCCTTGTGCAGTCTCCATCTGTGGTAACCTTGCTGCCCAGGTACGTGAACTCGTCCACCTCTTGCAGAGGTTGGTCATTGATGGTGATTGGGTCGCCCACTATGGTGTTCTTCCTCATGACTTGAGTCTTCCTAATGTTGACCCCGAGACCTATGGAGCTTGCTGACTGTGTCAACTGTTGTGTCTTCTGTTGCATGTCCTGGTTTCTGCTTGCCAGCAGCCCGATATCATCGGCGTAGTCGAGGTCATCCAGCATTGAGGTCAGCGTCCACTGAATTCCCTGCCTCCTTCCCTCTGTGGTGCGGCGCATGATCCAATCAATTGCCATTGAGAATAGGATTGGCGAAAGAATACATCCTTGTTTCACTCCGGTTTCCACCTTAAACGGTTCGGTGAGCTGGTTGTTGTGGACGACTCTGCACTCAAAATTCTTGTACAGGGACCTGATGACGTTGACAAGTTTCTGGGGGATTCCATAGTATCGCAGGATTTTCCAAAGGGAGTCTCGATGCAGACTGTCGAAGGCCTTCTCAAAGTCTACAAAGACCACATAGAGGGATCCATTCCATTCGTTAGACTGCTCAAGGATCTGTCTCAGTACGAAAATATGGTCAATGCAGGACTTGCCTTTCCTAAAACCTGCCTGCTCCCGGCGAAGGATGCCATTCACTGCTGTCGTAATGCGTTCAAGGAGAATGCGGCTGAAGATCTTGCTGGTGAGGGATAGTAAGGTGATGCCTCGCCAGTTGTTACAGTTCCCCAGGTCTCCTTTCTTCGGAAGTTTGACGATGGTGCCGGTCTTCCAATCGCTCGGCGCTTCCTCAGTGTCCCAGATCTTTTGAAAAATCTGACAAAGAAGCTGCGGCGTTACCGTATCTTCTACTTTCAGCATCTCGGGGCACACTCCGTCATCGCCAGGTGCCTTCCCGTTCTTCAGCTTTTGAATGGCCTGCTTGACTTCCGCAATAGTAATGTTGCCGAGGTTAATGTCCAGGTCCTCCTCCGCTTCAGGAATGTCAGTGAGGGTTGGTGGGTCTGAGCGGTTCAGGATGGACTCGAAGTGTTGCTTCCATCTCTTCAGCTTCTCTTCCTCTACTGTGACATGAGTTCCATCTTCAGCTCTCACTGGAAGGTCGTGGTGTTGCCCGTAATCGCCCTTCAGCTTCTTGGTGTTCTGGTACACTGTCTTCATGTCTCTCTGTTTTGCAGCTGCCTCCGCTTCTTCTGCCAGCCTTTCTGTGTACATTCTCTTGTCTCTTCTCGCTGATGTCTTCACCGCTTGATCTTTCTCTCTGTATTCTCTTGATATTCTTTCCTTCAGTCTTGGTGATTTGGTATCCAAAAGTTTCTTCTTGATCTGTCTTCTCTCTTCTATGCGAGCCCACGTGTCTTCTGAGATCCACTCTGTCTTCCTGCTCTTTCTGTATCCTAAAACTTCCCCTCCTGTTTCCTTCATGGCTCTGTTGAAATCTTCAATAGTCAGCGCTGTCTCATCTTCCAAAACACTAAATCTATTCCTGAGGGCCAACCTAAACTCTTCTTTCACTTTTGGGTCTTTCAACTTGGCCACGTCGTAGCGCTGATTTCTGGTGTCTCCTATCTTTACTTTCCTAAGCTTCAATGTCACCTTCCCCACCAGAAGACTATGGTCGCTGCCAATGTCAGCATGTCGCATCACTCGCACATCCTGCAGAGAGTGCCTCCAGCGACCATTAATGATGATGTGGTCGATCTGGTTCTGGGTCTTGCCGTCTGGTGATTTCCATGTGAGTTTGTGGATCTCCCTATGCGCAAACAGGGTCCCTCCTATGACTAAGTCATTCTCCTCGCAGAAATTGACCAGCCTCTCCCCGTTGTCGTTGATCACACCCGCTCCATGTCGTCCCATGGTCCTCTTTCTGTCTTCATTGTCGCAGCCGACCTTAGCGTTGAAGTCACCGATCAGCATCAGCACGTCATGTCGAGGGATGTCTTCCAAAACAGCTTGGAGGGCGTCGTAGAATGCATCCTTATCCTCTTCTTCCGCGTCGTCTATCGGTGCATAGCCCACAACAATAGACAGCTTTGCGTATTTGGAATTCATCCTGACGTACAGCAGGCGCTCGTTCACAGGTTTCCACTGTAGAACGGTGTTGGCCTTGCTCTTATTGATGATGACAGCAACTCCTTCTCGGTGTTCGTTGTCTGTTCTTCCAGACCAGATGATGACTTCTCCGGAGCTCAACCTCTGTCTGCCAGCACCAGTCCATCTTGCTTCTGTTACTCCCATGAGGGTTAGTTTGTGGCGGTTCAGTTCACTTACTGCTTGCGCCAGCTTTCCAGTCTGGTAGAGCGTTCGCACGTTCCAGCATCCAATTCTGATCCATCGTTTTGGCGTCAGGAGTTCCGCTATCGGGGTGGAGACGTCCTTGCGGCTTTGGTCCCCATCCGTCATAAGTCCAGTTTCCTGGTCTGCTTCGCTCCCAGCGCCGGTTGTCGCTTTTTCCCTTGTTGTCGTTTCCGTAGCAAGTTTCTTTTTACAGGGTGGAGTCGCTAGCCCCACGCCTAACCCTCCTCCTTTATCCTGACTTGGGACAGGCAGTTAAGCCCCCAAAGGGGCCTCCCTGGTGGAGTTGTCCGTCATCCATGGTAAACTTTAATGTTGTCATTTTCTTGGGGACTATTCAAGCCAGAGTCTTCAAACTGGTTCTATGGATACTTTGTGGCAAGGCCTTTCTTTAAAAAAAACAATTTGAGTGACCTCTCTCAAAGGTCAAGGTTGCGGGATCTGGAAATGGGTAAAAAAAATAGCAATATTTATTTCTTCTCAAATACTATTCAGAACTTCAAAACCCCAACTTAGCACAGAGAGACCTTTTTATACGTACGAATTTGGTTGACCCCTTGGAAAACTGACATGGCTTTATTTCTCCCTAACCAGATAAAACTATACAACAGGAGACAGAACAACTGTGATAGTTATTTTCATGTAATGCTTGTAATATGATCATGGTCAGTTTTTCTCCAGAAAAGTTTAATAGTCCTCTAAGGACAGCTCCCTTTTTTTTTGTGTTGAGCCTCTGCACTGCGAGGATAAAGTTAACACTGTCCAATTGCAAGAGACATAGATCCTCATGAGCCCCCGCAGTTGTGTGAAGTTGTGAATCTATGCCTTGTGCCAACAACACCTGGATGGCCTAGGCTATTTGGCTTTGAATTAATGAAGGTTGCAGAATATGTGTCAGCTGGCAGTGATCGAAGTTAAAATGTGACTTTTAGGCTTATTGTGTTAATATTTTTGGCTCATGTGTGAAGCAAAAGTGAGTCTGTGTTCTGGGGCCAGCGGTCAGTCGTCCGTCCGTCCATCGTCCGTTCGCCGCAGTCGTGGTAAATTTTAACGTTTGGCATTTTCTCAGAGTCTATTTAAGCTACAGTCTTCAAACATGGCCCAAGGATACTTTGTGGCAAGATCTTTCTAAACATACCAATTTCAGTGACCTCTCAAAGGTCAAGGTCACGGGCTCAGGAAATAGGTCAAAAATAGCTATATTTTGGCATAATTATTTTTTCTCAAATACTATTCACAACTTCAAACCCAAACTTGGTACAAAGATACCTAATGGTAAGACCTTTCTATGCATACTAATTTGGTTGATCCCTCGGAAAGGTCAAGGGTCACACGAGCTCAGGAAATAGGTCCAAAATAGCCATATTTTGACAAAAGATGTTTTTTTTTCTCAAATACTATTCACGACTTCAAACCCAAACTTGGTACAGAGATACCTGATGGTAAGACCTATCTAAGCATACTAATTTGGATGACCCCTTGGAATGGTCAAGGGTCACAAGAGCTCAGAAAATAGGGTCAAAATAGCCATATTTTGACAAAAGATGTTTTTTTCTCAAATACTATTCACAACTTCAAACCCAAATTTGGTACAGAGATACCTGATGGTAAGACCTATCTGTGCATACTAATTTGGATGACCCTTCAGAAAGGTCAAGGGTCACAGGCTGGCAAATGTGTGTAAAATGCAAATTTTTGATAAAATTGTAGGTATTATCAACATTTTTACAAATTTTTCAATCAAATTTGGCACAAAGGTAGCTGATGATAGACCTGCCTGTGCATACTAATTTAGTCGACTCATTGCAAAGGTCAAGGGTGGGGGGGGTGGGGGTTGTGAAAAATGCTTACATTTTGAGAAAACATGTATTTGTTTTCTCAAAACACATTACCGATGGTATTACAACTAGGAAATGTTTCTTAGCTAGTCTAATTTTAGCCCAAAAATTGTTGTGTACGATAATGGCCATGATGGCAGGAGAGGGGCGCCATAGGTTAGGCGGAAACCCGGTAGCCTCCCTTCCGGTTCAACCACGCATGTGCTCAGTGCTCAAATCACCAGTCAGTTTCTTCGCTAGTCGCGTGAGGTTGTGTACGCCTGTGGCTCCTTCATTCGTTGGCTTTCGTTCACTGCTTCGACTTTCTACTGTGTGAGAGGGATCGTGGCCTTTGGGCTGGGACGCTTTCGTGTGTGCGTTGTTTCGAGAGGACTTCCTAACAACGCTGGTGAGCTGTGCTCACTGTCGGCCGGTCGCCTTCAACTTCTGGTGCCCTTGGGGTTCGTCCTTGGCCTACCTCGGGGAAGGCCTGGTTCGGTGGCGGACGGCGCGTTCCTGGTCTTCTCGGGTGACTGTCGTCTCTGCACCTGGCACCGGTCCCTTCGTGGCCGGTCGGAGCGGGTTGGCGCCTTGATAGGACGGCCTCGGGCTTCACCGCTGACACCGCTCTTCGTTCCTCTCCTTTCCCAAACATGGCGAGTTGGCAAGTCCGCACCTGTATCAGATGTGGACAATTCCAGTGGCCGAGCGATGGACACGAGGTGTGCCTGCCCTGTTCAACCTGTACATCTTCCCAACCGTGCCTGGTCTGCGCCCCCTGGCGGGAAGAACAATGGAATCAGCTATGGGGTTTCTACCGTGCACTTCCGACGCCAGCACGTATACAGGGCCATACACCGGTAAGAACCACAGACCCGACTAGTGGGTATTACCTGGTGAGAGGACAGTCTACGCCGCGACTTACACCGCGAGCCCGTCCTCCTGGGCCGGCAGCGAACACAGACCCGACTAGTGCGCGCTGTCCGGTAGCAGAAACTAGTACTGAAGTTTCAGTCAGGCCCTCTTCCTGGAACATTATAGACACGCCGGTAATCACCACAGACCCGACTAGTGGTGCTTATCAGACGTTAGAACGTTCTCCATCGCGACTTCGGTCGCTTGCTCGTTCTACTACACCGGCAGCAGGTACAGACCCGACTAGTGCACGCTGTCCGGTTCCGCCGATCCTTTCGGCGCGAGACAAAGTACAGGTACAGGCTTCAGTTCCGGTAGCGGTCTCGGCACAGGAGATGCCCGCTTCCCAGCAGAAGGATACTCCTCCTCCACGCATCGACAGAGTTCGGCGTTCAGGTACGGACCGTTACTCACCTCGTTCCAGAGAGCAGAAGCACCGGACGGTCTCCCGCTCTTCTCGCCATCGTTCACCCTCCAGGGACAGGTCACCGCGGCATAGGCATGCCTCCAGATCTTCCCGTACCAGTAGGCCATCGCGGACGGTGTCCGGGGTCGGATCTCCGCAAGTGGTGCGTCGGTCCAGACCGCATTCTCCAGTTGTGAGACATTCTACTCGGAGAGCGCGCCAATCGTCTACTCCACCCTCCAGGCCGTCGTCGTCCAGAGGCAGTCGACGCTGCCGCCGCCAATCCCGTTCTAGGAGTCCCCGCTCCCGCCGTGAGCCCTCCCCGCGGGGTAGGAGGTCGCCTCGACGCTACGCTCATCGTTCTCGCTCTGGGTCTCAAGTAACCTCCCCGGTCCGTTCGTGGCGTCACCGCTCCGTGAGACCTTCTCCGGCCAAGGCCTCGGTCACATCCCGGCTCGTCGCGGAGGCTGGGCCCACACTCTTAGCACGAACCGGCCCCACCCACCTCGCTCTGCAATTAGAGGATGACGCGCTCAGCCTTGCGCCTGAGGACTCAGTTTCGGTTTTACTTCGGGACGACAGCCCCGCGCACTCTATCCCGGCGCCCCCTGACGTGGATCAAGATGAGCAGGAACAACATCCGTCAGCAGTGGGACACAGGTTGGAGACTCTGCGTGCCCTGGACGAGGCAGCTCGCATCATCTCGGCGTGCCTGCCGCCGGAAGACTGTCCTCCTTCTCCGCCTGCGAAGAAGAAGGCCGCGGCCTATGTAGATGCGGAACTCCATACCAAGACTTTTAAAACTCTTCCTCAACCTCCGGGTTTCAGCAGCCTACGGGACGCGTTCTCAGCTCGACTCGCGCAGGGACACTTGGGCGCCGCTGGATTCTTCAATGACTCTAAGTGGCCGACGGACCTACACATGTTTTTTCGGCAATCTTGGTACGCAGGACATACTCAGAGCTTTACCTGCGCACTACCCAAACCGGACCCAGCTGCTTGGGCCCTGGCGGCGATTCCGGCACGGACCCCTCTGCTTCCAGGAATCGATCAGACAGGTAATCTCATACGCAACGCCTTAGCCTCCGCGGGATTTCTTGACCTTCTGACGCAAGCCATGGTTCGTCGCGTAGAGGAGGCTTGGCATCCGTCCCTTACGCCGCTGCTGGGGGATCTGCTAGCCCTGGCCGTCTCTGGTAACCGGGCCTCCTACCACACCTGTGTCAACGCTATGGCTGCGGCGGCCAACTGTGACCTTTTGCGTCGGGATTTCCTCCTCCGCTCCTGCCCTCTCCCCAATGACCTAAAGCTCCAACTTCGTCAGGCGCCCCTTGGCGGAGAACTTCTCTTTGGCCCCACTTGGTTAGCGGTTAAAGAGGCAAACAAGGACACCTGGCCAAGGCGTACAGTGCCTACTCCCTTTCAACATACCCGCAGGACCCAGGGTCGCCCCCTGCGGGCGGCTAGACCCGTTTCCCGGCCTTACACCAGAGGTGGACGTCTCCCCCCCAGGCCCCCTGCCTTCCCCCGTACCCGTCCCACTGCAGGATCCTCTTCGGCCCCCGCTCCCAGGACCTGGCCCAAGCCTGCCCGACGCCCCGGGCGGGGCAGGGCCTTCTGACGTTCTCCACCTTCGGGCTCCGTCGACCGCGCTGGGACCTCCGGTCGGCGGGAGGCTCGCACGGCACAGCTCCGCCTGGCGGGCGCTGTTCCCGGACGACCCCTGGATTCTTTCAACCATCGCCCTCGGTCTGCGGATCTCCTTTCGGTCCCCGCCCCCACTGCAACGTACTCCGGCGTGGACCTTGGTTCCGACAGACCAGCTCAAGGCAGACGCTCTGCGCAACGAGGTGACCGCCCTACTTCGGAAAGCAGCGACAGAGGTGGTGACGCGTCTCGACTCCCCAGCTTTCTACAGCCGGCTGTTTGTAGTTCCCAAGCCGGGCGGCAAGTGGCGTCCTGTGATCGACCTGTCCGCACTCAACAAGTTTATAGTAGCGCCACGCTTTCGCATGGAGACAGCTCGGGCCCTGCGTGCCTCGGTGCAACCCCTCGACTTTGCAATCAGCCTGGACCTCGCGGATGCTTACCTTCACGTGCCCATGCACCCAGCGTCCAGACGCTATCTACGCTTCGCCTTCGAGGGTGTGGTATACCAGTTCCGCGCACTTCCCTTCGGCCTCAACCTCAGCCCATGGGTCTTCACACGCATCATGGACGCAGTGGTAGCCAAAGCCCGTCGGACCTCCACGAGCCCCACGTCCAACTACCTGGACGACCTGCTCCTGAAGAATCAGGCCTCTGCCGCCTTGGAGGTGGACCGGGATGCCTTGCTTCAGCTCCTCAAGACGCTGGGCTTCATAGTCAACTTCGGCAAGTCCGACCTCGTGCCGTCACGCCATTTCGTCCACCTAGGCATGGAGTTCTACACCGACCGCAATATCGTCCGGCTGCCCGAACCCCGCATTCAGAAGCTGGCGGAACTAGCTCGGCAGGTATCCCAGAAGTCTTCGATTCCCGCCAGGCAGTGGCTTCAGTTGCTGGGGCTGATGAGCGCGGCAGCAGACCTTATTCCGTTAGGACGTCTCTACTCCCGGCCGCTACAGTTGCACCTTCTGCTACACTGGCGTCCTTCGACCTCCGACCTAGAGTCTCCGGTTCCGATTCCGTCGTTGCTCCGTCCTCACCTTCTACGCTGGGCGGACCCCCTCTGGCTCGCAACAGGAGTGCCGCTGTTCTCGCCACCGCCCTCCCTCTCCATCTGCGTAGACGCGTGCCTCTCCGGTTGGGGAGCACACCTTCTACCCTCCTTCGAGACGGCCTCCGGCCGGTGGGACCTGGATCTCCGGGACCGACACATCAACTGGTTGGAACTGGAAGCCGTCTGGCAAGCCCTTCGTGTGTGGGAAGCTCGCCTGCTTCACCGGGAGCTACTGGTGTTGTCGGACAACTCTACGGTCGTCGCCTACATCCAGAAGCAGGGCGGTACCCGCTCCCCATCTCTCTGCATCCTCCTGTACCAAGTGCTCCGGTGGTGCGAGGATCGGGACATTTCTCTCCGTGCTCGACATATCCCGGGCCACTTGAATGTGCTGGCCGACTCCCTCTCCCGTCGCGGTCAGCTACTGCACACCGAGTGGTCACTGCGTCCAGACATCTTTCGGATGATCGGCGCTACCTGGGAGTCACCCATGATCGACCTATTTGCCACGAGATGGAATCGCCAACTCCCTCTGTTCGTCTCGCCGATTCCAGACCCCTTGGCCTGGGCAGTGGACGCCCTCTCCATCTCCTGGGATGGACTGGTCGCCTACGCCTACCCACCCACGGTCCTCATCCCCAAGGTTCTTCTCAAGCTCAGGGGCAGCAACACTATCCTGTTTATGGTGGCCCCGTTTTGTTGGACCAGGTCGTGGACGACCGACCTCCTGAATCTGGCGACGAACCCCCCACTACAGCTACCCACTCCACGAACGATGCTCAAGCAACCGCGGCAGACGCTGTACCATCCTTGTCCAGAACGTCTCCTCCTCCACGCCTGGAGGTTGTCCGGCAAGCCCTCTCCGCTAGAGGCTTCTCAGGTGCGGCAGTGGACGCGATCGCTACAGCCCGCAGAGCCTCGACCAGACGAGTTTACGAGGGCAAGTGGAGAGTTCTCAGCACCTGGTGTGACGACAGACGCCTCTCCCCCACCGAGTTGACAGTCCCTCAGCTGGCGGATTTCTTCCTCTGGCTTTTTCACGACCAGCGTTTAGCTCCCATCACCATTCGAGGTTACTTGGCCATGATCGCTGATACTTACAGGCATCTAGGACGTCCCGACCCGGGCGCCTGCAAGGACCTCGCCGATCTGATGGGCCATTTCGGTCTGCATCGTCCCGCTCTACGGACACTGCTGCCACGTTGGGACCTACCTTGGGTCCTTACTTGGCTCAACTCGGCCCGCTTTGAGCCGTTACAGCTGGCGAGACTACCGGACGTGACGCGGAAGACCTGCTTCTTGCTAGCCCTCGCCTCAGCCTCCAGAGTCAGTGAGCTGCACGCCCTCTCTACTCGCCCCAACTGTTTACAGTTCCGGACGGACGGTTCGGTGCAGCTGCTTCCCGACCCGACCTTCCTAGCCAAGACCAGATCTCCACTCGTGGCACCACAACTGGTCACCATACTACCTCTCAGAGAACCACGCTCCGATCGAGAGTCCCGGCAACAGGACCCAGTTCGAGCGTTACGTGTGTACCTGCGCCGGACCAAGCCCCTCCGCAGGGGACGCACCCGCCTTTTTCTTCCTCTGTCCCCAGGTAGAAACGACATCTCAGCCCAGACTATATCCTCCTGGCTTCGGTGGGTGATACGATCCGCCTACCAGGAACTCGCCCCTGATGCAGCAAAACGCATGAGGATCAGGGCGCACGAGATCAGAGCCATGGCCACGAGCCTCGCATTCGAACGCAACTGTGCGGTCAAGGACATCGTGGCGGCTGTGGGCTGGCGAACAGAGAACACCTTCGCTCGCTTCTACCTGAGGGACCTCTCCGGCCAGCGGCAGAACCTAGCACTGGTGGGAGACATCGTGGCGGCGCAACACTCCCTCCCGGCGCCCTAGGCGCCGTACGTATCTTCACTAAAATTAGAGGGAGGTTGCTTGGGGTGGACTCTTCTAGTAGCTTCGATGGCAGGGGTAGGGGCGGTTAGCGGCACCCACCTCCTTTTCGGGATTCTTCCTAGTTGTAATACCATCGGTAATGTGTTTTGAGAAAACAAACGTATTTTTCTTTAAAATAAGTTTTTTTGAAAAATACTTACCGATGGTATTACTCGAAGGTCCCTCCCACCTGCCCCGCTCGCCGCTGCTCCGCTAAGAAACTGACTGGTGATTTGAGCACTGAGCACATGCGTGGTTGAACCGGAAGGGAGGCTACCGGGTTTCCGCCTAACCTATGGCGCCCCTCTCCTGCCATCATGGCCATTATCGTACACAACAATTTTTGGGCTAAAATTAGACTAGCTAAGAAACATTTCCTAGTTGTAATACCATCGGTAAGTATTTTTCAAAAAAACTTATTTTAAAGAAAAATACGTTTTTATGTATTTTTTCGAAAAATACTTACTGATGACATTTCGGTATGGAATGGTTCTTAGCTAGACTAATTTTAGCCAAAATTGTTGTGTACGAATATGGCAGTGTTGGCAGGTGAGGGGCGCCATAGCCTAGGCGGTAACCCGAGTAGCCTCCCTTCCATCCCATCCGGGCATGTGCCCAGCGGAAGCTCACCAGTCAGTTTCTTAGCGGACAAGCGGGGCAGGTGGGAGAGTACTTCGAGTAATGTCATCGGTAAGTATTTTTCAAAAAAATACATTTTAAAGAAAAATACATTTGTTTCCTCAAAACACATTACTGATGACATTACGGTATGGAAGAATCCCGAAAAGGAGGCGGGTGCCGCTATAACGCCCCTAACCCCCAATACAGGTCACTAGGCCTGCCCTCTCTAAGCAACCTCCCGATAATTTTAGCTAAGATACCCACGGCGCCCAGGGTGCCGGGAGGGAGTGTTGTGCCACAACGATGTGGAACTTGCCCACCAGCGAGGGTTCTGGCGCTGGCTGGAGAGGTCCCTCAGGTAGAAGAGGGCGAAGGTAATCTTCTGCTCGCCATCCTACGGCCGCCGCAATGTCTTAGACAGCACAGTTGCGGTCGAAAGCAAGGGTTGCAGCCAAGGCTCTGACCTCGTGCACCCTGATGTTCATCCGTTTGGCTGCATCAGGGGAGGGATCTTGGTAGGCGGAGCGTATCACCCCTTGGAGCCAGGAGGATATCGTCTGGGCTGAGATGTCATTCTACCTGGGGACAGTGGGAGGAAAAGGCGCATGCGACCCCTGTGGAGCGGCTTGGTCCGGCACAGGTACACACGTAAAGCCCTCACCGGGTTCTGTTGTCTGGACTCACGGGTGGAGCCTGGGTCTCTCAAAAGTGCATGGTGACCAACTGCGGGCAGCCAAGGAGATCGGGTCTTGGCGAGAACGCCGGGTTGGGCAGCTCAAGGTTACGCGGCCGGGCAGAGACCACTCGACGGGACTGTGGTGGCTGCTAGAGCTCGGGCTCGCGGGCTAAGCCGTGGCATTGAAGGCTCTACAACCTCTCTCCTTTTCTGTTCGCGGCGCTCGAGGTTCCGCGACCGGGCAGAGACCACTCGACGGGACTATGGTGGCTGCCGGCGCTAGAGCTCAGGCTCGCGGGCTAAGCCGCGGCGTTAAAGGCTCTACAACCTCTTTTCCTTTTCTTTTCGTGGCGCTCGAGGTTCCGCGACCGGGCAGAGACCACTCGACGGGACTGTGGTGGCTGTCGGCGCTAGAGCTTGGGCTCGCGGGCTAAGCCACGGCGTTGAAGGCTCTACAACCTCTTTTCCTTTTCTTTTCGCGGCTCTCGAGGTTCCGTGACCGGGCAGAGACCACTCGACGGGACTGTGGTGGCTGTCGGCGCTAGAGCTTGGGCTCGCGGGCTCAGCCGCGGTGTTGAAGGCTCTACAACATGGTAAGGGCCACTTGGGTCTGTGGGGCTTACCGGTGTTGGACCCCATATCCATGCTGGGTGAGCCACTCCCTGACCCTGGAAGCAGACGCGAGGCCAGTAAGAAGCACGTCTTCCGCGTCATGTCCGGTAGCATCGCCAACTGTATCAGTTCGAAGCGGTCAGAGTTGAGCCAAGTAAGGACCCAAGGCAGGTCTCATCGTGGCACCCGGGAGCGAAGAGCGGGACGTTGTAGTCCGAAGTGGGCCAACAGGTCGACGAGGACTTTGCAGTTACCAGGGTCAGGTCGTCCCAAGTGTCGGTACATGTCAGCGACCATGGCCAGGTAGCCGCAAAAGGTGATCGGCGCTGAACGCTGGTAGTTGAACAGCCAGAGGAAGAAGGCCGCCCGCTGAGGAACCATCAGTCTGTGGGACCTTCAACCAGTCGCACAAGACTCGCCACTCCCCTCTGTAGCCTCGTCTGTTCGAGATTCTGCGGGCTGTAGCGACAGCTTCCACGGTCGCACCTGAGAAGTGTCTAGTGGCGAGGGCTCGCCGCACAGATCCGGTCGGGAAGGAGAAGCCGTTCGGGGCACGGGTGGTACAGCGCCTGTCGTGGTTGCTTGAGCATCGTGCGCTGGGTGGGAAGCCGCCGCGGTGGAGCCGTGACGAGGCTCAGGAGGTCAGTGGTCCACGACTTTGTCCAGCAGACCGGGGCCGCCAGGAACAGGATCGCGTTGCACCCTCTGAGCTTAAGTAGGGCTAGGGAACAAGCATCGTCGGCGGGTAGGCATAGGCGACCAGGCCGTCCCACGGGATGGAGAGAGCGTCGACTGCCCAGGCAAGCGATTCTGAAATCGGCGAGATGAAGCGAGAAAGCTGTCAATTCCACCTCGGTGCGATCATGGGGAAGTGTCCGCTGCTCAGATCACCCAACGATGTCTGGACGGCCCGTCCGCTCGCGGAGAAGCTGGCCACTACACGCGATGGAGTCGGCCAGTCAAGCAGACGCCCCTGGAAGGCTCTCGCTTGAAGGCGACGTCACGATCTTCGCACCAACGGAGCCCATGGGAGTGGAGGAAGTACAGGGAGAGGAAGCGTGCCCCGCCTTGCTTCTGAAGTAGTCGACCACCGTGGCGCTGTCGGAGGGAACGAGAGGCTCCTGGCATTGGGAACGTGACACCCGAAGCTGGACAAGGAAGTCCGGAGGCCATCCGCCAGAGGCAGGGTAGGATCTCGGTAGCAGGGGAGCGCTCCCGGTGGCGAGGCTTGCGTCGATGTGAGGGACATCCTGGGAGGAGGGGAGGAAGGGAACTCCCGTCGCGCCCCAATTTGGATCCACCCCGTGAAGAAGTTGAGGGCGTAGCAACGGTTGCACCGGAACCTGATCGTAGGCAATAACCAAGGCTTTACCTTGATAATAGAGAAGTAGGGGAACCCACACAGGTCGCAGACCAACCAGCTCACTGCATCGAAGCCCAACAGCTGGGTCGAGGGTCGGCCGGGGTGAAGCAGGAGCCGCTGAGGCGGGGGCAGTAGAGACATCTGAGGGGAAGAAGGTCCGCAGTGGTGCTCACCAATCCCCACAGCCGAAGTCCCCGTCTGGCGGAGTACGCCTGCACTAGAGACAACCGCCGCGCTGGGTTCGCCAAGTGCGACGTTCGCCACTTCGGAAGCTGCCGTTCGTAAGGTCGGTGTGAGGTTACACCTGCAGGCAGAGAAGCGGCGCGAAGGCGAGAGGTTGAACTTGCCCACGTAGACCAGGAATCACGCCTGCCAAGAGGATCCCAAGTGCGTCTCGATCCTTCTCCAAGGAGGACTCCGATGGTTACGCGAGAGGTGATCGTCTACGGAAGTTGATGTGGAGCACGAAGATGTCCAACTAGTCCTGTCTGCGAGTACAGCACGGTAGAACCCCCAGAGGCTGCGAAGCCCCCGCAGGAAGCGCGCGGCCCGGGCAGGTCACGCCATCGAAGGTAAAGTGGAGAGAGCGGTTGGAGGCGGTGTCCTCTTCTCCATCTGGAGACGACCAGAACACAACGCAGACCGTGGAGTTCACCGACCGGCTCCGTATCATCTAGGAAGTCACCACGTCCAGGCTGAAGGCCCAGTCCAAGTCTGCACTGCGAGGCGAAGTCTTGGGCGGTCTCCCCGCCAAAAAAAACGGGTCGGTGACGAACTTGTACAGCGTGGTGCGCGCGACAACTGTCGTAGCCACTACCAAGGTCGGGATGTTGAAGACCCGTGGGCATCCTGACGTCCCCGTCCACACAAGTGTTAGCCGGCAAGGGGTCGACCCAGGAGTGGTACACAGCATGGTAGGGGAAGACCGGCAAGCCAGGACTCGTAACTGCGGCTAGAGAAGGAAATCTCCGATCCTCGACGCTTGGAACGATAGAGGCCCAGTCATGCGTAGGTAAGTGCCGTCTCAGCAGGCAGACACGCCCCGAGCCGGGGCCGTAGCTAACCGAGCTAACGTCCTGGGCGCCGGCAGGTAACCTGTGTCGTTGCCAAAGCTACTGAGGAATAAAACGGATCATTAGCTTACAGCGCTTAACTTACCTTCCAGCTGTAAGCGCTTATGCCACAAACCCCTACTAGTGGTTGGCAGCCGCAGTGATGGTACTTGTAACGGGCTTGAGACGGAAAAAACTATTGTTGGCCTGTGGCAGGGTCGGTCAGCTGAAGTCTTGTCCCGATGGCAGGCCTAGGGTGAGGGATGGGTCCGAGTCACAGGAACCAGTCAGCCGTAGCGTCGGACTGCCGCGAGCCCTAAATAACCTGGCGAGTGGGCGCACGCAAGCCGAGCAGTCTTGTCCGGTCATGAACTCCTTCCACTGACCCTCCGCTGCGAGACTGCCTTGGTTGCCTGGGCGGAGTTAACCAGAAACAACAATAATAATACTCGATCTTGGAGTGGGACGTCGAAGCCTCAAGCAACTCAACGTGATCCCGACTCATCGCTTACTCGTCCCCGAGGAGCAGGTGCACACAAGTCCTGCAGTCTTGTCCATTTGTGGTCACTTGTCACTGCCTATGAGCGGGGCGCCAAACGTCTGTGCCGGACCAGAGTCGAGGATTGGAGGGCCTGCACGTCGCTGGTCATCCTCATACTGGGTCCTTCCAGTACTTTGAAATGGCGGGCACCGGCTGAGAGCTAGGCATCGTCCCCGTCCTGTGGCCTAAGTCACGCAAGCGCCGCATGGTCCCACGGAGGGTAAAGTCACTCATCACGGCCGGGACATCTATCTTGTATGCGCTGGCGTATACCCCAGGTTGCAGCAAACGTCGGCCCGGAGGGAGGTCTCGGGAGGACGTGCCGTGGGAAGACGATCAGCAGGTGCCGGGTCATACCTGGAGGTCGCTCGAGAGTGCCGGCTTGCATCCGTGACGCGGTAAGCAGACCGTTGGCGAGTCCACCTGTCCCTTGAGCGAGAACGCCTTCGAGCTATGGGAGTCCGCTTGGTTCGTCACACAGAGCAAGGCTTGTCCGCGCCAGGGGGTAGACGGGGCATGTCGTCTTGTTGCGCGCCTGTGCTGCATCTCCTACTTCCTACCGGGGAGCGGGAGTGTGACAGGCCAGCAGACTTGTCCGGTCGTGGTCCCCGATCCCTCCTGGAGCAGGGCGCCAAATCCCTGTGCCCACGCTGGCCTCTACGCCTTGCCGAGGAGGCAGCAGTGACTGAAGCATCGCGTGGCAGGCGAGTCTCCACTGGTAAGCAGCACTGGTCGGATCTGTGACGGCCACCGGTCCTGGAGCTCGCTCTCGAGTCTTATCTCGCGCCGAAAGGTGGCAGAACCGGGTAGAGACCACTCGGCGGGACTGTGGTGGCTACCGGTGCAGGGGCTTTGTCCCAAGGCCTATATCGTGGCGCTTGAGGTTCCGCGACTGGGCAGAGACCGCTCGACGCGACTGTGGTGGCTGCCGCCGCTAGAGCTCGGGCTCACGGCCTAAGCCACGGCGTTGAAGGCTCTACAACCTGGAAAGGGCCCGCAATACGAATCCGCACGACAAAGCATACAAACGAAGTTAAGTGCACTGCATAAGCTGACGCCTGGCACTCTACCCCCCTCCCTTGAGCGCCGGTCGTAGGCAATAACCAAGGCTTTACCTTGATAATGGAGAAGTAGGGGAACCCACACAGGTCGCAGACCAACCAGCTCACTGCATCGAAGCCCAACAGCTATGGCGGTGAAGGCAGACTCGACCCAGTCCACGGTCCGTGAGCGGAGACCACACAAGCATGACAGGCACGACCGGTCCCTGAAGCTGGGAACAGCACCGAGCCGAACACAGGTACTCCGAGTGTAGCAGGAGAGCCTCTTCTTTCTCTTACTCTTCCATCTCCGGAAGTAAAAAGTTCAGGACACGCAAGTGTGTAACACGCTACGGCCAGACCGGCCTCGAGCGAGTGAGCAGAGTTCACAAGGCACCGCTGTCTCGTCAGGTCTAAGTCACAAACACCGACGAGGAAAATCCCACATGGAAAGCGTCCAAGCCTAACACAAGGCACAGCGTAGTCTAACACCTCCAACGACCACTAAGGTTTCCACAACGGAAGTTTACACAGTCCGAAGCTAGAGACACTGACGTACACAACCTTCCATTGTCTAGCTAAGAAACTGACTGGTGAGCTTCCGCTGGGCGCATGCCCGGATGGGATGGAAGGGAGGCTACTCGGGTTAAGACCTAGGCTATGGCGCCCCTCACCTGCCAACACTGCCATATTCGTACACAACAATTTTGGCTAAAATTAGTCTAGCTAAGAACCATTCCATACCGTAATGTCATCGGTAATGTGTTTTGAGGAAACAAATGGATTTTGCTGGTGCGGAAGCCAGCCCTTTACTTATTGTCACAAAGGTCACATATATCTATATCGGTCTTCCACGTGAGCCATAATGGCTTTGCCTTTCTTGAGTTTATTATTTTAAATCTGCAGCAGCCGTGGTGGCAGCAGTGGAAGGCGTTCTCGGTCGCGGGATCGTGAACGTGATCGTGACCGTGGTGAAAAACGCTCCCGCAGCCACCGCTCTCGCAGCCGGGAGAGGGAGTACAGAGAACGCAGCCGAGAGCGTGACCGTCACTATGAGGAGCGCCACCGCGAACGAGAGCGTGGAGAGAGGGAGCGTAGTGACAGAGAGCGCGAGCGAGAATACGCCTCCAGTAGCTCTGGCCGCAGTCGTCATTAGGTCCTGGGGGATGCCACCCGTTGTGAGAGACTTGCACATACTTGGTGAGTTGGTTTGAACAGGTACGGTGGATATAAAAGTGGTGAGTTCGTTTAGACTGGTGCAGTTTAAATATGCAGGGACATCAAATTATAGGCATTTATTTTTGTTGATGTAAACAGGTGAAATACAGTATAAATAGACAAAGGTTATCAAGTTATTGGTTTTATGTTCAGTGATTGTCTTGCAATGGATTCATTACAAAAATCAATGGTGTCTTGTTTGATAAACACAGGGCGCGGAAATTTATTTTTTGGCCCACGTGCGATAGCAAAGTGAGTATGTAATGGGCCTGTCTGTCATCTGGTGTCTGCCTGCAATGTTGGCATTTTCTCGGAGACTGCTAAAGCTACAGTCTTCAAACTTGGTCCCATGATACTTTGTGGCAAGACCTTTCTAAACATACCAAAGGCCAAGGTCACCGGGGATCAGGAAATAGGTTAAAAGAAATGGCCATATTTTGACAAATTTGTCCCTCCTATTTATATTAGAAGGGACTTTTTAGGACGAGTCGTGGTGGGGCGAATTTAATAGCATGTCCATGATGTCAAAGACGAGCAGGCCTAATCCTCTGACAACTGAAGTAACAAGATAAAAATTACGTCGGGTCTAGTTAAGCCAACCTCGCCGCTGAACGTAAATTTGGCGCGAAGTGCCCTGTGTGTGTGCCTATGTATGTAAATACGAGAATCTCCGATGTTGCTGTATGCACAAGCTTGAAACTTGGTGAAATATTTTCTCTAAGGGGTGGCTAAGAGATCCTCTGAGCATTTTGTAATGGGATGTCTCCTTGAAGACATAAAAGACAGTTTATAGAAAGTCGATTGACTCAGAGTCCGTAATTTTTGTCATATTTACTTGAAATTTTATATATAGCTAGTTTGGAGAAAGACATTGGATGAGTTCGTTAGCCAGCTTTGTATTTTTTCAACTTTACAGTAAAAATTAATTCTTTTCAGAAAAAAATTAAAACAGTATAAAACCTCCTTGACTTCTGAAGAAAGTCGGACAGTGGCGGTGACGTGAAAGAAGCAACTCCATCACCACACAGACATTGACGCAATACTCTAAATATGACCTAATACTCTCTCTCAAACGCGCCCTCTCTCTCTCTCACATACACATGCGTGCATCTCCAAGAGGCATAGATCCACATGTGCCCGGAGGGCGCATGAGGATCTATACTTCTTGGAGATGTTTGGAGCGTGCACTCACTCCCGCACACAGACACACACACATACACACATCGACGTGCTTTCAGAAGAGCATGCTGGTGTACTTAGTGTATCATGTAGCTAGATAAAGTCAACCTGATTTCATACAAATTATATAGCAAAACTGAAATCATACTGTGAAATTTTATTTTGTCACCATTTTCTCAAGTCTTGAAGCGAAAGTGAAACTCATACCACACTAATATAAAATTACGTAAAAACCAAAAAATACGTCATGATAAATGACGTTTGACAAACCAAAGATGCGTATGCACTGCGCCCTTTTTAGAATTCACTGTGACACATTGGCAGATCTGCTAGGCGTTTTTAAAAGGAGATATATCAACATCAGAATTAGGTCAAAGATGAAAGGTAGAGACCCTTGAAAGCGAGGGCAGCTCTCTTATAGAAGGGACTTTGTGGGTTATGGTTCATCTCATTTTGTTTCTCACATACCATTGACAACTTTTGACCCAAACTTGGCTTAAAGATACCTGATGGTAAGACCTTCCTTTGCATACTCATTTGATCGAACTCTTGGAAATGTCAAGGGTCACAAGAGACCAGGAAATAGGTAAAAAAAATATCCATTTTTGCCAACACTTTGTACAGATGGTAAGACCTTCATATGCACACTAATTTGGATGTCCCCTGGGAAAGGGCAAAGGTCACAAGAGATCAGAAAATGGGTCACAGAACCATATTTTTCTCAAATTTTGTTTACAACTATCAACCCTAACATGGTATGGAGATACATGATGGTAAGACCTTCCTATGCATGCTAATTTGGATGACTCCTAGGAATGGTCAAGGGTAGGCCAAATGATGTGAACAAGTCTAATTTTGTATCGGCATTTTCCACCAATTTTGGCAAAAAGGTCGCTGATGATAACACCTTTCTATGCATACTAATTTTGGTCACTACACGCAAAGGTCAAGGGTCACAGTTGACAAGAGTGAAAAAAAAAAAAAAATTCTGATTTTAAAAATGGCCTTCGCAAGTTCAAATGCCAACCCTTTACTTAATAATGTTAAAACACTTGAACACTTGCTCTTTTCAGTGACCTGTCAAAAAGGTCAAGTTCACAAAGGTCAGATTAATTACGTGGATTGTTCATGCACTCGAGCCTTAAGGGCTTTGTCATTCTTGTTTATTAGTGACATCGTTTTGAGAAGCACTGTTTTATCTCCATGAAAACATCTTTTTGGCTCAGGGAAAAAAGCCTCCACAACTCGTCTGTAACTATATCAGTCCTTGTTATTGCCTGCTGTTCTATTGTCCTCTTGAACATGGGCATTGCAAATATGAATCAGGTTTGCACAATTTTGATTTAATGAGTGAGGTCATTGAAAGAGAATACCTTCTTTAACAAACATGCTCAAAGAGAAAACACAGTTCATTCTCTTTGCAATCAATTTTCAGTGTTATAAAATGTATTTTAGTTTACAGGTGATAAGACTAATCGATGGGATGAACAGAGGTGATCTCGGAACAGATCTCTACAGCGTAATACCTTCTTTTTTTTTTTTTTCTTTTTTTTTCAAAGATAGACGTGTGAACATTCAAACATTTTAAAAGCTCTTTGTGAGCTTTGAAGGCAGCTAAGAATCTGAGACAATAGCCACATTTTATTTGTTGAATGTTGGATTGCAAGAGACGTGAACATTTGGAAGAGTCATGAACATTTGAGTGCTGGTCAGCGATTTTGGACCTAGCAACTTTCAGCTGTTAGATCCAAAATCACAAACCAGCACATGATTCTTGAAAGTTGGCTGTAATTTGTCGAGCAGGGCTGGTTTTCATGAATTGGTGCTGCAGCCTTTTGTGGCCTTGTTTGAATTAAGATTTTTATATTATGTGCCTTCCCGGTCCTCAATTACAAGGCATTATTACTGTTATTTTTTTAACTTTTAAAAAAAAAGAAGTAAAATTATATGTTACGGTAGAGAGGAAAGGAGTATAAAAATGTGTAATAGTATATGAAAGTGGTGCAAATTTGTCTTGCTTTTTTCTTTCTAGGGATAGTTTACTTGTCTATATTTTACAATGAATGTCATGTTTTGTGTGTGGTGTGTGTCCACCTTACTGGAAAACTTCTGATATAAGATCTTTGAACTATTGTCCCAAATTTTGCAGCTCAGTTGCTGATAATTTCGCCAGTTTTCTAGTCAACTTGAGTACTGGTGCAAAAGCATAGAACTTTGTTTGAATTTTGTGTAGTATATTTTCTGTATGTCTGCAACACTTGTGTCCAGCTTGTTTATATTATTTTTTTTCCCAAGTAGATTTGCTTTATGACATTGGAAAACCTAATTAAATTCACCTGAAGCTGTACTGTGTGTGGGCAATGTCTGTGCTATGGGTTTATGATTATGTATGGGGTTGGACTGGACTTGACAGACTTCTGTTCGTGACTCTTTGATGTAAGAGTCTTTTTGCGTCTCTGTCCCTATTGCAATTAACAGGAATCTCTACAAATTTATTTGCAGCATTTGCAGAGTCCTGGTGATGTGATGTGGTGTTTTAAAAGTGTCTGTGATATGTTTAGGAGAGGTGGTTTGGTGCTGTTTCTCTTAATGTTATTTAACATTCAAATGGAGATTCATATTTAAGTTAGGTATATGTTTCATTGTTGCCTTGTCTTTAATGTGATGAGTACCATGAGTTGATACTGTGTCACCATGAGAACTATACATTTTATAATAAAGTGCATATTTGTATGTATTGTAATGATGCACTGCCATCCCAATGGGCAAAAGGTTATTGGGCCAACAGTGGGCATTGTCGACCAGATGGCCTTTTGCGCTTTAGGAGACTAAAGTCCCATAACTAAAATATACATCCACACAAAATACAAGATGAATGGTGGGCTGTGATTTATGGACTTGCCGGTATGGTTCAGAATCACACACCAGCACAAACAAATCAGTATTGGTGTTTCTTTAAAAAACCTGAAGGGCTTTCATTTTCACTGTATCCCTTTGCTGATTTAATATTGACTGTTTTGTGTATCACTTTTGTTGTGTGTTTATATGTACTATCACATTCCACGTTTCAGCTTGCATGTCTAGGTAGTGTAATACTTGACAGATGTATTATACTGGTGCTGATGCCTTGGATTTGGCTGTTTTTGCCGATTGCTTGTT
Organism: Semisulcospira habei; assembly: GCA_036245525.1. Classification (NCBI taxonomy): domain Eukaryota; kingdom Metazoa; phylum Mollusca; class Gastropoda; family Semisulcospiridae; genus Semisulcospira; species Semisulcospira habei. Next base: position 33,375,081 of record BTPG01000006.1, read on the forward strand.
CCTTGCTCTTTCACTAACCCCATGACTCCCAGAAACAAGTGACTTCCATTCTGTGGAACATAAGTCATTTAGTTCTGGGAGTCAGAGGGTTAAAACAGTCAACCTCACTTATAACAACAAGGTCAGATATGACAACTTTCACAGAGGTCCTGACCATGCTTCTCATATTAGTAACAGTACCAGTATTTGACCACTAACAGACTTTAGGTACATAACAAGAAGAAAATTTGGGTCCTCTGGCATTTTGTTATACCTGAGTTTCGCTGTTCAGCAGAACCTGTTTTGATCAACCACTTCTTTTTTTCTTGTTTTTTCTTTTTTTTTTTCTTGGGGGGGGGGGGGGGGGGGGGGGGGGGAAGGGGAGATGATAGTGGTCTTAAAGGATAGGTGCTTGAAGGGCAAAAAGTGTTACCCTTCACTAAAGACCATCACCTGTAGCTACATAAATAACATCTTTAATCACAGATGATCTCTCCTGAGGATGGTTGCACAAAACAAGTTCTGATGTACGTGATCTTGCTATGAGTATGAAGCCATGTTTGATTGCTTTTGTGAACTATTTAAATTTGCTATAACAGTGGTCATTCCATCTCGGAGAGAAATTTTAAGTGTATGGTGATCAGAAATGGTTTGTAAACTTGTGTTCTTTTATGTAGGAATTGTATCTTTGCCAGCTTCTTTGGCTGGGGTGTCAGAGTAAACGACGATTGAAACATGTAACCAACTGGACTGTGGTCACTGTTGTATATACTGGTATTTTAAATTGAGGTGGTAACTGTGAAGATGTTTGTGTCAGCATATGTCAGTGTTCACATGTGACTTTAAGCAGATCAGATTGTGAAGATTGGTATGACCACTGTTCCTGCCAACATTGGCATTAATTGCACCATATTTGTGTAACAATTGCAAAAAAAACGTTCTCTCCTCTATTTCCTCAGGTGTACAACTCGGACAAGTGTGTTCAAATTGAAGCCTACGAATACCATGTGAATGTTATGTATAGCACTACCCCTCTCTTTCTTTTGGCGCCCAGTAATGGCATCTCGGCCATTTTTATGTGTACATTTTCTCCTGGCCCCTTGTCTGTATTCATTGTAAAGTGTGTAACGTAATGGGACAGGCTAGTTAGAGCAAGTGGATAGATATCAGTCAAGGCAAGGACAAAGGAGTCATCAGCTCTGCATCATCTGGAAAAGCAACAAAAGGATCGTCGGCATCAGAACTTCACGAGGGAAAGCAGCAAGAGGGATGAAAGCAGTGAAATGAAAAGACAGTCTGTCGAGAATTTTCTCAGTTTTTTAAATTTCGTGAATCCCCACTTTTTTTTCTAAATGCAGTTTTAAGTTAGTTTGTTCAGTAATAAAGATAGAAATTCACAGACTTTGTGGTTTTCTCCAGTGTATGAATTGTCCTAGCATTTTGATGTCTGTGTTTTGTTGTCATTTAAGTTTCTGGGCTTTTAGTTTGTGCAGCAGTTTGTGTGCTTCCTATTTATGATACATGTGTGTGTGATTGCATGTCTTATCTGCGGTTTGACTCCCGACTGCACATTTTGATCCTGTCTGACATGTTTCACCTACAGAGCAGTTAATTCAGTATTTCTTGTCCCTGCATTTGATATGTTAAGCTCTCAGGCAGTTTTTGTGTGTTCTGTATCCATGAAAACTGGCATACAGTAAATGGGAATAGCAGTCGAGAGTCGAAACGGTATTTTGCGACAATTCTTTGTGCCTGTTGCTGTTATGCACAGAGAACTGTAGAAATGTAAAGAATTAAAAGTTCAAGAAAAATTGCACCTGACAGCTATTGTAAATAATCGTTCTTGCAGTTTTATGACTTTTCAAGATATTTTGGTGGCCCTTTACACCACATACCACATGTATTGTTATCTTCCCCAACTTCAGGCTTAAAACCCCTTGTGCATGCAGACACCACTACTGCACTGGTGGCTGCATGCACAAGAGAGTTAAGGTGGAAAGGTCCCAAATCACAGAACAGCGAACAAGTGTGCGAACTATCGGTATTGCGGCTTTGCTGTTCAGTGCGATTTTTCGGGTAATATTTGTATTTGTTTTGGTGCTAAATATTTGTTATTGTTTCTACATTCCGTCATACTGGCAATCTTTGGTTTATATGCATACTTGTATTTCTGAGTTCAGTGAAAGGGTTCTTCGGACACAGAAATGAGCGCTTTTTGTGGTTGGACGTATGTACTTCATGCTAAGCAAGATGATCCAATTGCATTTACTGTATTAGCAGTTTTATTGGACCTCAAGGAATGTATGCTGATTTTGAACCTTTTTGCTCCAAGCTGCAAAATCTGAAGTCAAACCAGCACACATGCTTACTACTCACAAAAATAACCCTTATCTTTCGGAATACACCAGTGTGTGAAGTAAGTTTGACTAAAATAGTTCATGGGTAATGCAAGGATAACTTGGCGCCTCTAGGTGCCAAGCTATTCTGGCACCACCCTTGAACCAAAGCCATTGGTCTAAATCCTTACCTGTAAGTACTATAATGTAGCTTGCATATGGCAGGGTACAGATTTGAAGCTTTTAGCCTCGGTATGATATGGGTTTTAAAGGGCCATGGAAAATGGTCAAGATTTCAAATAAGCACAATTTCAAATTCTAACACATTGGTTATCATTATTGTTTTTTTGTCACGCTGACTCCTGCCAGAATCGCCTTGACAAAAACCGCTACTGACTGCCAAAGGGTTAAGATTTTGTCTAGGATTGTTTTTGGACAAGACTGTAGACCACACATTGAACCTGAGATGGAAATTCACAAAGTTCGGGGGCTAAGTCTGCATAACAGTTTATGAAACCAACGATCATGATGGTTCAAGGTTGGTGCCAGAAATTCTGGGCACCTAGAAGATTCAAGATTTTCTGGCACCGCTCCTTGAACTGTCTCGGTCGATCCATATTCTGTTGTGTGTCATGACTGAATAGTTAAGTCACTGAAACAAATGCGCTAAAGTGATGACTTGCCCTCCTGTTGAACGCATTATATAGTTGACTGCTTGCTGTAGGTAAGTCTTTGTTGGTTTGAGAGGTTGAGCAATGTACACATATTGCTCAGTGTCTTTTACTTTTCTCCAGGCTCTTTTCAAAAGCTCCCATTGCTACCCCAAAACATTCTCAATCATCAGCGATCTGCTTAGAGCTCTTTATTCATTCATTTAGTTTTGCAAGGAGGTTGGTTTAGTGTTAAAGCTGTCTTTTTTATTGGAACATGCTTCATATAGAAGAAAAGGTAAGAAAAGACCAAGTTTGTACAGTATTGTGCCATGGAAACAAAGTTACACATTTTCCACATGCAGAGAGGTATTGGAGTTATTGTCACCATGAAGATAAATGCACCGAGTGTTGTAAATTGTTTCCGTTATAGTTGAAATAGCATTACTGGGGAAAAGGGAACCAAAGCATACAAAGAAATCTTGGTCATTTATCGTTCGCACCAACTTGTACATTATATTTTTGCACTTACAGCACATTATTCCACTGTTGACAGAAATTCCTTTGATCTTTACACATCTTTTCTGTGTGATAATGAGTGCAGTTTGTGTTGCTGTGACATCAAAAGTTGTTTAATGTGTTCTGCGACCAGGCCCCACATTCCTGGTTTTTGCAAGCATGTAGACCCGATTTTAGTGTAGTTGCGTTGTTGGTTCAAGTTGGAAAATATACGTGTTGATCATTATGCTCTTCAGGTCAACTGATTCCTTCACTGTCTTGCCCATATAGCATTTGTATGGTTGCAAACTACTACTGGTGCTATATTGCACTACTTTCATTCACTACATAAAATTTATTATTTCAGAACAAATGCTCTCACTAAATAGTTCAACATCTCTTGGATGACCCATTATCAACAAACTTCTGAGTGGTTTCCGACTTTCACCAACATTCTCACCCTACACTGAGACCAGAGCCATATTGAAATTAAATTCTGGCACAGCCTGAAGTGGAACACTGTAAAGAATTTTTGACGTCCTAGTAGAAGTTCATAAAAATTTGAGGACCTTTCAGGGTTATAACAAGAAACGCCAACGTAAGCAAAATGCTTGTGTGTAGGCTCTATCGAGTAAACCCAACTGCGTGAGCGGCATGAAAACTGGGACCATTGGACGGTGGGATAAACATGTTGATTTATGGGTGGTGGTCATTTATGAGCTTCAACTTGCTTGTGACATGAATTTCTGGCACCTCGGCACAGCCTACGAGACAGAACTTGTGTATCGGAAGCAAGTCTCTGCTCGTAAATCGTTGCCACTCGTGGTCTAACTTTTTTTTTTGTTGTTGCATAGAGGTCATCAGATAACATTTGTTACATATTCTTGTGTGACATTTGTGCTGGCTTGTGATTTTAGATCTTGTGGCCAAATGCTGTAAGGTGTAAAATGTAAAACCAGCAACAATATATGCAAATATTTACTTGAAAAGGCTAGTAACACTTGATATATATACAAAACTATATCTTTTCAGATTTGCTGGGGTTAGAATGTTTATGTTAAAAATGAGCAGTATGTTTCTCTGGTTGGTGATCAAACTGTTTTAGTTCAGCTGATCGTGTACATAATTTTTTTTTCTGTTTGGTCGGGTTATAATCCTTTTTGGTCTCATGTCTGATAGTAAAAGTGAGTCTAAGCACTGTGCTATCTGTTGTCTGTCTTTCCAGCATCGGTTCGTCTGTGGTGAACTCTCATGTTGTTATTTTCTCAGAAACTATTCCAGCCACAGATTTCAGTCTTGGCCCAATGTTGTTTTTTTTTCTTTTTGTGGTGAGTCCTAAAGAGAGGGTCTATAAATAGGTTGAAATTGTCTTATTTTGACAATTGTGTTTTGCATTTTGTTTTTATCAGCACTTTGCAAAATTTTCGGTCAAAATTGTCACCTAGCTCGTTCACTATAATACCTTTCTACAAGTATTAATTTGGAAGAATAGCTGTAAATGTCCATGGATGTCAGCAGATACATGAAAAATGCAGTTATGTTCACCAAAGTAGGACATGACATGTCCTGTATATGTCTTGTCTGTAATCATGTGAAGGCACTTGTACACTTGATAACTTCAGTGATTTTTCGGAAAGGTCAAGCTCGTAGGTCAGACAAAATCATGAAAATCGGTCATGCATGTGAGCTGTAAGGGATTTGCTGTTCTTTTTTTAAAAGGCAGTTGGTACATAAATGAAAGGAAATTGGGTGTTTTGAAACTTGTAATTATTTTTTGTCTCTTGCCTAATTTTTATCTCCATATAGAGGTGTGATTAAGCTACTTTAATGCATTGCCCTAACACAAGCTTGATACATTATGTCTTGAGCGAGCCCGCTTTGAATGTTAAGTATTTGAATGACATGGTCAGTTTGGTACACCTGTCCAAGTTGTTAGTATGTTTTCTGCAAAATCTTGTTTGCACTGAACAGATACGAATATGTGGTCCAAGACGAGGTTGTGCTAGGTATCACATGACCTGTAATTGATCTGAAAACGGGAATAGGAGTGTGACTATTAATACAGGTAGGATAGAATCCATCTTGAGCAAATCTCCTTCAGGGTTTACATGGGCCTTGCTTGGCCAGGAAAAGCCACACGCAGCCCAAAGAACCTTTGCATACTTGGTCTGTAATGATGTATTGCTTGAAAGTTTGGTGATAGCACCTGAAACATGGAATTAGTGTGTGATTATGTTCCCCGATGAAAACATTGATGGTTTGTGTGACATTGACATGACACCTGTGCTTGAACTCTGCTGGGTGTAGTACCTGTGAACAGTCACTATGGAAATGATATACATGATAATGCATGTTCATCGCAAAACACCATTTGAGATGTGCAATCATGTTCAGTTAATTTACAGTTTATATGTTTCTTTCACTTAAAAAATGTTCAAAATTCAAAAATTTCAATTTTCATTTTAATGTGCAACACGCACGCACGCTTGCACACATGTGCACACACACACACACATACAATTTTACAATCAAATTTCTGTATGTATATATGTGCGGGTGTGTTTTTTTTAAGTTGGGAACCGAAGCGTTGATGAAACTTTAGCTTAAATTTGTTTATCAAAAGGGGTGACTGCCATCGGTTATGATCCATGAAAACATACAAAGTAGATAGGAAGAAAGACTTGTCGGCTCTTCTTCCTAGCTACTCTGTACGAACTACTCTCTATGTTTTCCTAAATTCAGCTCAGTGTCCTTTACTGCAGGTGGTAGATGCTGACTGTAAACCAAAAACAGATTTCCATTCTGTAGCACTAGCAGAATGTCAGACACGCATGACTGGATCATTTTTTTTTTGGGGGGGGGTGGGGGGTTCCCCTAAACCTCATGGTAACTCGTATTGAACGACTCATTCAAGATGTATGCCACACAAGGGTCCACTGCAGTTGAAGTAAGCAGATGCCTTGAGCACTGACTTCATTTGCTTTGTTTCCTTACAGGGCGCATTTCAAATGAGTTAATTTTTTTCTCCGTTTAAATACAACAAATCTAATATTGCGCAGAGTCTAGCTTTGGCCAAATTTTTGTAGCCTTGTGCCTGAAAGTGGACTAGAAAGGCAGGCCTGTTTTGAGTAAGAAGTAAGGATCTAGCTTAATAAAATGCATACATGTACCTACTGTGTACACTGTATGTACAGCAAGCTAGGAGTACACTGGTTGTCTCCCTTCATTGCTGCACTGATCCGTGCATTCCAAACATGAGAAATTTGTTGCAAATACATAAGTGGAAGGTTAACTCGTTTGCGGCTAGCCGCATCCTTGGGCGCAAATGAGTTAAGGTGTTGTTTTTGTTTGTTTTCAAGTATTTTAACCTGGCTTAGAGGGATTTCCTTGGTGACAAGGATGGTCACCTGAGACTTCTGCTATATGAAGATGCTGCAAAACCTTTTTTTAAAAATAACATCAAGATTGTGTGCTGTGATAGTTAAAGGATAGTGGAAGTTTAGCCAGGGGTCTTCCCAAGCTAATCTAGAACTATCATGACTGGTCGATCTGGCACACTGGCAATCTTTTAAGTTTTTTGCTATCAAACGTTGGGAAAGTCGGATGTGTAAAATGTACAGCGGAAGTACTGAGCTGGTACTTGCATGTATATTTATGACACCACACCTGCTGCAATTTGTGCAAGTTTTTTTCTTTAAACCCCTTCACTGCTGGAATAATTGAATGCCACCCAACTGCAAGAGGCATAGATCATCAAGAGATCCTGCAGTTATGGGTGCTGATGAGGATCTATTCCTCTTGCTGAAACCACTTTGTATCTCAGTTCTTTTAAAGGCTGGGGAACTTTGATGTTAAATTAACGAAGATTTCAAAAACACCGATTCCACTGGCAATGAAGAGGTTAATTCAAATTATTTTGTTATTGTTGATGACGTGGATGTTACAAATTTTTACTTTAGTACCCCAGGCACTCTCTTAAGCACACTTTTTTTCTTTAAACGGGTAGTACCAAACAAGAACACACGCACACATAGAAACACGCACAGTGAAATCAATCTGGCATCTGCTCTTTGGTACATGTGTACTGGTATGTGGGGTTGGACCTTAGGTCCAAAATCACAGACCAGCACATCTTTGAAAGAGCTTCATTTTACCTCATTTTCTTTCTTGACGCAGAGTATGCTTGTGTATATAACTTGAGTCCATCATGCGTTGTGAAAAATGGAAGTGCTGTTTGCTGTGGAACCCTTTGGATGTTGGTAGTGCTTTTTGTTGCAATGATTCCTGCAGGAATCATCGTGACAAACTGTACTATCGACAGCCAGAGGGTTAAGCAAAAACACATTGATTCCTTTGTTATAACTAAGGTTTCAGCTGAAAAATTAGCAAATATTTGTCCAACTTCTGCAAGTTTTGGGCAGGGCAGTATGTCAACTGGTGGGTCTTGAAAGTTGGGTGGGGAGGGGGTTGTAGTGCTCAGGATTTGTGCCAGCCACTGTAAAATTTATGCTTGGAAGGTGCTTAATCTGTGTTTGTTGATGTATGAAATATGGTTTCTGTTGCACACATTCATTAATGCAATCAGTTGTACTGTTGAGTAATTGTGCTGTGCACATGGGGGCTGACTCTTGCAAACCATATTTCGTATGTCAGCAGGTACTATTTGGGCACCTATTTTCCACGGAAGCATCCTGCAAATGCACCAGTGTTGCCTATCTTGTTAAACTTTCAGGTTTCTGTGTTAACTCCTTACATCATGAGGATGAAATTATCATTTTTAAAAATATCTACGTCACAGCTCTGGAGACCGATCAGCCATGATAATTCAAGGGTGGTGTCGGAATAGCTTGGCGCCTGCAAGCGTCAAGCTATTCTGACATCACCCTTGAACTATCATGGTGGATCCAACTCCTATCATAGCATGTTATGGCTTTATCGGTTTAAGTAAATATATGGAGAGAGAAAAAAACACTGAGTAAAATGTGCGTTGCTTTTTTATTTGGGATCTTATGGCTTAGTCCTAAGATACAAATTCAGCAGTGCACAAGTAGTGCAACATACAACCATTTGGCTGTCTGTAGCACTTTCTGTTGAGGTGATTTCCAGCAGGAGTCGCCTCGTCAAAAAGTGCTACTAACGGCGAAAGAATTAATGCGATGCTGGTATACCAAAATGAGATAAGTGGAGGAAATTACATCAGAACATGCTGTGGTTTACAGGGTCGATTCAACATTATTTTGGGTTGAAGACGAACATTGTGCTGACTTTGTGACGTGTATATGGCATTGACACCCCCCACCCCCACCCCCAAAAAAAAAAAATTGATGTATGTGACCTGTTGTGTTAGATGTATGTTTCATCTATCTGATGAGGTTCAGTGAGCAGGCAGCACAAAGGTAATCGGTAAACAAGGAGATTGCCTACAGTTTGTGAAGGCTGATCATCGCAAGGTGTGGTGTGAAGGACACTTTTGTTGTACAGGTAAGATTACTGACAGGTAGGTATGTTAAGTACCTTTTGGGCCTCCACCCATGAGGAAAAGAGGTGGGGGGAGGGTGAAAAAATCTTACTGAGAATGAAGTGTAGAAGCTACGAGACTAGGAGAGACCAATCTTGTTCTGAGAGAAAAGTTATATATTTGTCGAGAAGTCATCTTTGTGGTTTAATCCCTTCACTGCTAGAAAAACTGAGAATACCACAAACGGCAAGAGACCAAGAATCTCGTGAGCCTCTGCGGATGCGGTTGCTCATGAAGTTCTTTGCCTCTTGCTGCCCCTATTCGTATCTGTGGGTTTTTTATTGATGGAGTTATTTGATGTTTAATTTGCCCAGCTTTCAAAGATGTAATTTTGTATCCAGTGGCAGTGAAGGAGTTAAACCGCTTCTGCATACAGGTACTGTGTGTGCAGTACTGATGGCTGCATGCATATCGGGTTTAAACTGACATACTGCACTTGCCATACCAGGTCCAATTCGGTTTTCTTCCTCCGCATTTCGTGCGATGACTACAAAATTCATTAACTCGTTCAAGGCACCACGCACTGATAGCTGGAAAGTGTTGCAGCTATTGATGCAGGGTGCCTTGAATGAGTTTACATGTAGGTGAATTTAGGGCTAGAAAATGCTCATTTTGGTGTATATGCATCCACATTAACACATTACATCATGAGGCTGATTTTGTCGATTAATTTGCTTATTGTCATATGAAGGTTACATTACAGATTAGGAGATAGATCAACTGTTTTAGTATAAGGGTGATGCCAGAATAGCTTGGGGCCTCGGTGAAATTTATTTTAAGCAATGGGAATATCGGGATGAAAAGGGTTAACATGGACTTGTGGCTGCTGCTGGAATGAATTGGCCCACGCATGGTTGAGCCATGCACAGGCTGACCAAGGCTGACGGCCCGAGAACTTTTAATTCAGTTACCAATTAACACTGATTAATCCTCTGTGCATACAGGTACTATTTACAGTACTGGTGGTTGCATGCACAGGGGGTCAAGTGATAACTGTGCTAACCCAGGCTGTAGACTCAGTTGTTTTTTGGGGGTTCGAGAACTGAGGCTCCCGAGTCCATTTAAGATCGGTGAGCCACAAACTAACGGATGATGTATTGGTGATATTTGGCTAAGGCTAAGTTCACTTTAGATCTGATGGTGCACACTGCAACATGAGCGGATCTGTTTCTTGGGGAATCATTTATGTTGTTTGACCCAAATTAGATCTCCATTTTGAACTTACTTACTTTACTTAAGCCTGTCACCCCTACCCGGGTATAGGCCGTCGACGAGAGACCTCCAGCAACTCCTGTCCTGTGCTTCTCCTTCGATTCTACTCCAGGTGGTTCCCAGTCTCTTGATGTCTGCTTGGAGGTCTCGACGCCAGGAGTTTCTCGGCCTACCTCTTTTCCTCTTTCCCTGGGGGTTCCATGACAATGCCTGCCTAGTGATACTGGAAGCTGGCTTTCTCAGACTGTGACCGATCCATCCCCATCTTCTTCGCCCAATTTCATTCTCTGCTGTTATCTGCTCTGTTCTCTCCCAGAGTCTGACGTTGCTGATCTTCTCTGGCCAGTGGATTTTCAAAATTCTTCTAAGGCAACTGTTCATGAAGGTCTGTACTCTGTTGACTGTGGTTTTTGTCAATCTCCATGTCTCTGCTCCATATAGGAGAACTGCTTTTACATTGGAGTTGAAAATCCGGACTTTGGTGTGTTGTGACAGCTCTCTGGAACTCCACACTTTTTTCAACTGGAGAAAGGCTGCTCTGGCTTTACCGATTCGTGCTCTGACATCTGCATCAGTGCCGCCTTTTTTGTCTATGATGCTCCCGAGATAGGTGAAGGACTCCACCTCCTCCAACGGGGTGCCAGCAAGCAAGACTGGTTCTTCCCTGGTTGCGTTCAGCCTCATTGTCTTTGTTTTCTGTTTGTGAATGGTGAGGCCCACTTGGGACGAGATGTCAGCAAGCCTCGTGGTCTTGTCCTGCATTTGTTGATGAGTGTGGGACAGTAATGCCAAGTCGTCTGCAAAATCGAGGTCGTCAAGCTGTGTCCACAGTGTCCACTGTATTCCACTTCGTCTGTGCTCTGTGGTCATCTTCATGACCCAGTCTATGGCCAGTAGGAAGAGGAACGGAGACAGCAGACACCCCTGCCTGACACCAGTTCTGACCTGGAGCTCTCTGGTGAACTGCCCTTCATGGATCACGCGACATGTCATGCCATCATAGCTGCTCTTGATCAGGCGGACGAGCTTTGTGGGTACACCGTAGTGTCGTAGGAGTTTCCACAGAGTCTCTCGGTCCACGCTGTCAAATGCTTTCTCATAATCCACAAAGTTGACGTACAGCGGGGAGCTCCACTCCAGAGACTGTTCCACGATGATGCGGAGAGTGGCGATCTGGTCTGTACATGATCGGTTCTTCCTGAATCCTGCTTGCTGGTCTCTCAGCTGGGGGTCAACGGAGCTCTTCATTCTCTCTAGGATGATCCTGTTGAAGACCTTTCCTGGTACTGACAGCAAGGTGATTCCTCTGTAGTTGGAACACTTGCTGAGGTCGCCTTTCTTGGGAAGCTTGATTAGGTACCCCTCCTTCCAGTCAGCTGGCATCACCTCCTCTTCCCAGATCTTTCCAAACAGTGGGTACAGCATCTCAACTGTTGTCTCTAGGTCTGCTTTCAGAGACTCCGCTGGGATGCCATCTGGCCCTGCTGCTTTGCCATTCTTCAAAAATGCCACTGCTTTTCTGATCTCTTCCCGGCTGGGTCTGTCACAGCTGATGGGTAGGTCGGTCTCTGCCGGCTGGATGTCGGGGGGGTCGGGTGGGCTAGGTCTGTTCAGTAACTCTTCAAAATACTCGGCCCATCTGTCGAGTTGGTCTGCTCTGTCTGCAATAGGCTTGCCTTCTTTGTCTTTTACTGGTCTTTCTGTATGGCCATACTTACCCGACAATCTTCTGGTAATGTCGTAGAGCTGTTTCATGTTGCCGCTGCCTGCTGCCTTTTCTGCCTCTGCTGCCAGGCTGTCTGTGTAGGCCCTCTTGTCTGCCCTGATACTCCTCTTCACCTCGCGGTTGGCTTCCGAGTATTCCCCCTGTGCCCTTACTTTGGCTGCTCTCGTGCGACTGTTGTTGACCGCTGCTTTCTTCTGCTTCCTCGCTTCTATCTTCTTCAAGGTCTGTGCCGACAGCCAGTCCTTGTGGTGGTGTTTCCTGAACCCTACAGTGTCTTTGCAGGTTGAGTTCAGCGCCTCTCTAACTGCCTTCCACTGCTGCTCTGTGGTGACTGCCTCCTCTTCATTTACTAGCTCCTGTAGCGCTTGAAACCGGTTGGACAGCACCAGTTTGAACTCTTCTCTAACTCCAGTTTCTCTCAGGAGGCCTACATTATAGCGCTGTCTTCTTGTTGTCTCTGTGCGGCTTTTCTTTAGCTTGAGCTTCATTCTTAAGGTAAGCAGATGGTGGTCTGAGGCGACATCTGCTCCCCTCCTCACTCGAACATCTTGAAGGGATCTTCTAAATTTCTTGCTAATGCAGATATGGTCTATTTGGTTCTCTGTTGTATGGTCAGGTGAGACCCAAGTTGCTTTGTGTATTCTTCTGTGTGGGAAGATGCTGCCTCCAATGACAAGTCGGTTTAGAGCACAAAAGTCTACAAACCTCTCCCCGTTCTCACTCATCTCCGAGCCTAGTCCCTGTCTCCCCATCACCTCTTCGTATCCGGTGTTGTCCTCCCCTATTTTGGCATTAAAATCGCCCATGACGATGGTGATGTCTCGCTCCGCACATTTGTCCACGGCACTCTGGAGTCGGTCGTAGAACTCTTGTTTCTCTTCCTCGTCACTGTCATTGGTGGGCGCATAACACTGGATGACGTTCAGCTTGAGCTTTTTCTTGGTTCTAAAGGCTGCTGTTATAATTCTTGGCCCAAGAGGTTCCCAGCCCATCAGCGCTCTCTGTGCCACTGGTGACAGCATGAGTGCTACTCCTTCTGTATGGGGGGCATTCTCCTCTTCATGACCTGAATACAGAATCATCTCCCCACTTAACAGCCTTTTCTGGCCAGACTGCGTCCATCTGGCTTCACTGATGCCTAGCAGGGAAAGGTTGTACTTTTGCATTTCCGCTGCTATCTGGGCGGCCTTGCCGCTCTGGTACATGGTCTTGACGTTCCATGTGCCCATGGTTGTATCCCTGGATAGAGAGAGGCGGCTCGGTCCTGTGGCTTCCGAAGACTTCCGGCTTTCACCACAGGACGTCATAAGTCTTCTAGTAGAAGAACCTTCCTCCTCCAGGAAAGGAATTACTGTTAATCTTTTCGTCGGCGTTTTTGTAGCTATTTCCTTTTTTGCAGGGTGGGGAAGCTGCCCCCACGCCCAACCCCCTTACTAGGAGGACCAGGGGTTTTCTGTCGGGGTCACCTTCCCTTAGACCATGTTGGTTCACGGCACCTTATTTCATTCGGTGCACCCCTCTCACGAGGGACCCCCTATCCACCACCCAGGGGACGCGCCTCAACGCCGTATGGTCCCAGCGCGAGGTCCATTTTGAACATGTTATGTTTTTATCTCCGCCGCAGAGTGCCTTGGTTAGAAGATTTAGCTAGTGGTGCAGAATTACTACTAATTGGCTCAAGTGCAAGAGCAAAAGTGAGTCTACATAATGGGCCATCATCCATGGCAAACTTGAATGTTGGCATTTTCCTGGAGACTGTTCAATCCTCCAATTTCAAACTTGGCCCAAGGACACTTTGTAGCAAACCCTTTCTAAACATGCCAATTTCAGTTACCTTTCTCAAAGGTCAAGGTCACGGGGGCCCAGAAAGGGGTAAAAATAGTCATATTTTGACACAAATTGCTTCTCCTCAAATGCTATTTTCAACTTCAAACCGAAACTTGGTACAGAGATCCAGAGATGGTAAGACCTTTCTTTGCATATAGACTTGGATGACCCCTGGGAAAGTTAAAGGGTCACAAGAGGTGGGCAAATGTGTGAAAAATGCCAGTTCTTGGCTCACTTGTGAAGCAAAAGTGAGCATGTTCTGGGCCAGTGGTCGTCCGTCCGGCATCTGTCGTCCGTCCGCCGTCGTCCATGGTAAACTGTAAGGTTGGCATTTTCTCTGAGACTATTCAAGCTACAGTCTTCAAGCTTGACCCAAGGATACTGTGTGGCAAGACATTTTTAAACATACCAATTTCAGTATCCTCTCATGAAGGTCAACGTTACAGGAGATCAGGAAATATATCAAAAATAGCTATTTTGGGGCATAATTTATTTTTTCTCAAATACTATTCACAACTTCAAACCCAAACTTGGACCAAAGATGCCTGATGGTAAGACATTTACACACACACATTAATTTGGTTGATCCCTCAGAAAGGTCAAGGTCACAAGAGCTCCAGAAATAGTCCAAAATCACCATATTTGTTTGAAAAAATGTTTTTTCTCAAATACCATTCTCAACTTGAAACCAAAACTTGGTACAAAGATATCTGATGGTAAGACCTTTCTATGCATACTTATTTGGTTGATCCCTCAGAAAGGTCAAGGGCTCGAGAAATAGGTCCAAAATCGCCATATTTTGACATAAGATTTTTTTCTCAAATACTATTCACAACTTCAAATCGAAACTTGCTACAGAGATACCTGATGGTAAGACCTATCTATGCATACTAATTTGGATTATGTCTCAGAAAGGTTAAGGGTCATGAGCTCAGAAAATTGGTAAAAAAAATAGCCATATTGTGACAAGAAATGTTTTTTTCTCAATTACTATTCAGAACTTCAAACCCAAACTTGCTACAGAGATACCTGATGGTAAGACCTATCTATGCGTACTAATTTAGATGACCCCCTCGGAAAAGGTCAAGGGTCACTAGAGGTCGACAAATGTGTATAAAATGCCAATAATTGTAGTTATTAACATTTTTGCAAACTTTATAATCAAATTTGACACAAAAGTAGCTGATGACAAGACCTTCCTATGTATCCTAATTTAGTTGACTCATCGCAAAGGTCAAGGGAGTTTCACAGATGTGTGAAAACTGATTATATTTTGAGAAAACATGGATTTTGTTAGTGCAGAAGACATCACTTTACTTATTGTCAGACGTGTGGATCAGTCGATACATGAGCCATAAGGGCTTTGCCTTTCTTGTAGAGAAAGTTTTATTTTTTTAGTTGTTCGCAACTTTTCAATCAGATTTGCCATAAAGGTAGCTGATGATAAGACCTTTCTATGCATACTATTTTAGTGGTACCCTGGCGAAGGTCAAGGGTCGTAGGAAATGGGTAATAAATGGCCGTATTTTGACCCCCCCCCAAATTGTCAAATATTATTTTCAACTTCAAACCCAAACTTGGTATAAGAGATACCTGATCAGCGATGGTAAAGCCTTTCTATGCATGCTAATTTGGACGACCCCTCCGAAAGATCAAGTCACAAGAGGTCGGCAAGTGTGTGAGCCAATTTTTGATATAATTGTAGTTTTATCAAAGTTTTTGCAAACTTTAAAATCAAATTTGGCATAAAGGCAGCTGATGGCAACACCTTTCTATATATAATATTAACTTAGTGACCAGTCACAAAGGTCAAGGGTTGCGCGGGGTTGAAAATTTTGAGAAAACTTTGATTTTGCTGGTATAAAAGCCAACCCTTATGTGGAGACACTTGAACACTTGCTCATTTCAGTGACCTGTTTGAAAGGTCATGGTCACAAAGGTCACACGTGGATTGGTCACGTGTGAGCCATAAGGGCTTTACCAGCCTTGTTTTTCTTTTTTCTTTACGTAAAGAGATTTCTCAAGGAGTATAGTGTTTTCCAAGAACTGCATGTAATACAAGGATGAGGTATGAAAGAAATTGTGAACTACGAGAATGTGGCATCGTCTTGCTGTCAAATAATGTAAATGTTTTCTAATTACCGTCAAAAAAAACTCTCACATTGCAGAATTTGTCAGTGGCTTGTGCATTGACTAGAATCTTCTACATGAGTTTATGCTGTCATAGGAGCACCAGGTAGGTAGCATTTTTGGTGCCATCCTTTCTTTGTTAATATATTTGCTATTTGCACCATGCCACAACCCCTACCCATTCTCTAACATAGGGAGGCTAAGCGCAGTATCTTGGTATATTAGCTATAGCCATGCAGCTGTGTTTGTACCTAGTGGTGGTCTTTTATGAGGTCAAGAGATATTCCTTGTGATTATTCAGAATGGGCCACAAGCCATATTCTGTGCACAAGAGCAAGCCTGAACTGCACGTACCTGTTGACATTTTCTTTGCACCAACCAAAACCTGAAAGAAGGGAATCCAGGATATGAATGCTGGAGCATCCTATGATTCAACTCGTTTACGCAATTTTTGGCTCGCGTGCGAAGCAAAAGTGAGTATGTTCTGGGCCATTGGTCATCCGTCTGTTGGCCGTGGTAAAGTTTAATGTTGGCATTTTCTTTGACAACTATTCAAGCCACAGTCTTCAGACTTGGCCCAAGGATACTTTGTGGCAAGACCTTTCTAAACGTACCAATTTGGGTGACCTCTCTCAAAGGTCAAGTTCTCGTGGGGGGATCAGGATATAGCCATATTTTGAGAAAATGTATGTTTTCTCAAATACTATTCACAATGTCAAACACAAAACTTTCTATGCATACTAATTTGGTTGGCCCCTCAGAAAGGTCAAGGGTCACAAGATCAGGAAATGAGTTTAAAATCATTTTTTAAAAGATGTTTTTTTTTTCTCAAATACTATTCACAAATTCAACCCCAAACATGGTACAGAGATACCTGATGGTAAGACCTTTCCTATGCACACTAATTTGGATGACCCCTCGTGTTACGTGTTGAGTCGTAGTCATAGTATGATATCACACCAGACGCACGCACGTAAGGTTCTTTTAAAGAAACTTCACTCAGCTGCAACCCGTCGCACGTGGCTTAAGGATGTAGACTACACTGGAGGAACAGTTCCAACAATATTTTATTTCAGCGATGCAATCTCCACACAATGCATTCCCAAATGCACCAACACTGATACAAGTCTCCTCTGCAAAATGTCAACACTGGCGACACAATGCGTTTCTCATACAACGTACACCACGATTGCGCTGCGTCTCTCACAATGTACACCCTATATGGGCCACGTACCTACGACGAACTGCGTGTCCCTACAACTGATAATGTATGACAATGTACAAACGTGCTTCCCAGCACAAACTTATAGTACAACAACTTTCCAGAACAATCCAACGAATTCACACAATGCAACCAATCAGAACGGAACACATAACCGAAACTCATAAATATTAAATAAAAAGAACTTTCTAGAATAAACTACAGTAGTCTACAAAAATTTGACTGCTAATTTCAGCCCCAAATCCCAGTGTGTAATGACGTCAAACGAGTATGGCAGACCGTTCACGACCTTTCATAATACACACTGACTGGCTGCTAAATTCACACGTACAGAAAACAACTATGACTATGAATATTAGAGTGGCTTTGATACTGAGTTGCAAAAATGTTGCCGACACTTTGATGTCACACATACGAGGTCACTAGATAGAGTGCGATTTTGCTCGAACATTCTGGTCTATTCTCAGCGAATCTAAGCATTACAAAAACTCACCGCTCTTCTCTGTGCGACTTTGCTAGAAGCTTCCAGACTAATCTTAGCGTATCATAACAAAGCAATTCCACTCTGCACGAACGATAGAGAATCTTACTGAAAAGGTACGTGATACGTAACCATGATGGCTCAAATAAATATCGGATCGTTTCCTACGATATATACATTATGCTCTTGCAAAACAACACAACCGCAATTGTAACACCTCGGAAGGGTTATTAAATAATAATACCGTTATTATATAGGCGCTTTTTCTCAATTTTGGGCGAATCGACTCAAAGCGCCGCGAACTGAAACCGGTTTTTCTCTCTATTCTGGGGCATGTGTTTCTGTCTACCCTTTGTCCATTCACCTGTATTTGCCTTTTTAAAACTCTCCCTACTGTCTGCACTGCCTGTAGCTCTTGATATTGGATGTGTGTTGCTAAATGGTCTTAGCTTTATTTAGGCCCCATGTGTTAGGTTTATTTAATGTATTTGACCGGCTGGCGACATACATTCAATGTTCTGTTTAGTTGTTTTTTTCACAAGCAGTGCAGGCACGTCCTGAGAAAGCCTTGTTGCTGTCGGGACGTTAAGCAATGTACAATCAATCAACCAACACGCACACTCGCGTAACAGACATGGATTTACGCCATTTAAGACAAACACAGTACAAGACAGACGAAGGGCCAGTTCAGCTACTGAAGTTAAAGTGATTTTTGATCGCTTGTATTTGAAATTTGTAAAGTGGCCTGAAACTGGTACCAAAGTGGTGGGGGGGGGGGGGGGTGAGGAAAAATCCGAGTACCCGGAGAAAGAACCCCCGACGGTCCGCCCGAATTAACGGTGACACTTACCAGAGGAGAAAAGTCCGACGCCGGAACCCGTTTTCGAACTTCGCACCTTTTGGCATTGGTGGCAGGCCCCTTAACCACTGCGCCACGGACCGCCCCGTTAAGGGTCACAACAGATCATGAAATGATCACAAATAGCCATTTTTTGACAAAAATAGTTTTTTTTTCTAAATACTATTTACACCTTCCATCCCAAATCTGGTACAGAGATACCCGATGGTAAGACCTTCCTATGCATGCTAATTTAGATGACCCCTCAGAAAGGTCAAGGGTCACAAAGTGTCAAATTTTCTTTTTTTTTATAGTTTTTTTTGCAAAACTTTTAATAATAATAATAATAATAATAATACCGTTATTATATAGGCGCTTTTTCTCAATTTTTGGGGAAATCGACTCAAAGCGCCGCGCCTGAAACCCAACACACACACTCACGAAACAGACACGGATTTACGCCATTTAAGACAAACACAGTACAAGCACAGTACAAGACAAACGAAGGGCCAGTCAGCTACTGAAGTTACAGAGATTTTTGATCGCTTGTATTTGAAATTTGTAAAGTGGCCTGAGACCGGTACCAAAGTGTTGGGGGTGGGGGGTGGGGGGGGGGGGTGGAAGAACCGGAGTACCCGGAGAAAGAACCCCCGACGCAGAAAGCATATTATAAGACCTTTCTGTGCATACTAATGTGGTACACTAGTCACAAAGGTCAAGGGTCATGAGAGGTTGACAAAAGTGAAAATGAGTAAATTTTAGAAAAACATGAATTTCACAGGTACAAAAGCCAAAACATACCTTACGTTAGAACACTTGCTTATTTTAGTGACCTGTTGGAAAGGTCAAGGTCACAAAGATTGGATTAATTATGTTAATCAGTCATGCACGTCGACCTTAAAGGCTTTGCCATTCTTGTTTTTTTTTTTTTTTTTTGGGGGGGGGGAAATTAAGCCCTCAATGCCAATGAACACAGATTCTGTTTCTGAAATCGTTGCAAATTCTACATGAAAGATCCCCATCTGTCAAAGGAACATGGATATATAGTGGATTCAGCAAGAGGCATGGATCCTCGTGAGCCACACCGACTGACAGCTCATTAGGATTTTTGACTCGCGTGAGAAGCAATAGTATGTTTTGGGCCAGTGGTCATCCGGCCGCCGGATATTGTCCATGGTAAACTTTAACGTTGGCATTTTCAGAGACTTCAAGCCACAGTCTTCAAACTTTGCCCAAGGATGATTACAAAGTAAAGTAGGTAAAAGCACTGTCAGGGGAGAGAGGTGTGCATGATCGACCAGTGATCATAGATCTACTGTGGTCAAAGCACAAAAAAAAAGAAATGGGAAAAGAGGTGGTGCGCTAAGAAAGTGACTGGAAGCAATGCATATGGAAGCCCCCCCCCCCCCCCCCCCCCGGGGGGGGGGGGGGGGGGGGGGGGGGGGCGTATCACATATCCCACTGTGCTTTGACCACAGTAGATCTATGATCACTGGTCAATCATGTACACTTTTGTCCCCTGACCGTGCTTTTACGTACTTTGTAATCTTCCTAAAATATTAGCCCTGGAAGTCTCCTTTTCTTTTCAATATTTGCCCAAGGATACTTTGTAGCAAGACCTTTCTAAACATACCAATTTCAGTGACCTCCCTTAAAGGTCACGGGATCAGGAAATAGGTCCAAAATTGCCATATTTTGACAAAACTTTTTTTCTCAAATGCCCCCACCCGGGTCTGCCCTGGGGGACTTGGGTGGGGTAACTACTTTTTAGTTCCCAGGGTCACCCTGGTCAGCCCCACAGGGTGGGTTTTCCCCTCTATTCTGGGGCATGTGTTTCTGTCTACCCGAGGTCCATTCACCTGTATTTTCCTTTTTAAAACTCTCCCTACTGTCTGCGCTGCCTGTATCTCTTGATATTGGATGTGTGTTGCTAAATGGTCTTAGTTTTATTTAGGCCCCATGTCGTTAGGTTTATTTAACGTATTGGACCGGCTGGCGACATACATTCAATATTCTGTTGTTTTTGTTTTTTTTCACAAGCAGTGCAGGCACGTCCTGAGAAAGCCTTTGTTGCTGTCGGGACGTTAAGCAATGTACAATCAATCAGAGCTCTGGAATAGCCAAAAATCGCCATATTTTGACGAAAATGTTTTTCGCAAATACTATTCACAACTTCAAACCCAAACTTCGTACAGAGATACCTGATAGTAAGACCTTTCGATGCATACTAGTTTGGTTGACCCATCAAAGAAGGGTCCGAGGGGTCACATGATGCTCAGGTTCCCCACCTGGGTCTGCCCTGGGGGATTTGGGTGGGGTTAACGACTTTTTAGTTCCCAGGGTCACCCTGGTCAGCCCCACAGGGTGGGTTTTTCCTCACTATTCTGGGGCATGTGTTTCTGTCTACCCTTGGTCCATTCACCTGTATTTGCCTTTTTTAAACTCTCCCTACTGTCTGCGCTGCCTGTAGCTCTTGATATTGGATGTGTGTTGCTAAATGGTCTTAGTTTTATTTAGGCCCCATGTCGTAGGTTTATTTAACGTAATGGACCGGCTGGCGACATACATTCAATATTCTGTTGTTTTTTGTTTTTTTTTCACAAGCAGTGCAGGCACGTCCTGAGAAAGTCTTGTTGCTGTCGGACGTAGCATGTACATCAATCAGAGCTCTGGAATAGCCAAAAATCGCCATATTTGACGAAAATGTTTTTCGCAATCTATCACAACTTCAACCAAACTTCGTCAGAGATACCTGATAGTAAGCCTTCTTATGCATACTAATTGGATGACCCTCGAAAGTCAAGGTCACAAGGACCAGAATGGTCACAAAAGCGATTTTCTGACAAAAAAATGTTTTTTCTCAATTACTATTTACAACTTCCATCCAAAACCTTCCTATGCATGCTAACTTGAATGACCTCTTGGAAAGGTCAAGGGTCACAAATCAGCAGATATGAACAAATGTCTAGTTTTTGTAGAATTTTAGATTTTTTTCACAATTTTTGCAAAACTTTTCAACCGAATTTGGCAGAAAAGTACCTGATGATAAGTCCTTTTTATGCATACTTAGTTGGTTCCACTACCTGTACTCAAAAAGGTCAAGGTCATGAGAGGTTGACAAAAGAAAACTTGGATTTTGCCAACCCTTTCCTGATGTCGGAGCACTTGGTCAAGGTCACAAGGTCATTATGTGGATCAGATGCACATCAGCCTTGAGGGCTTTGCCATTCTTGTTACCCCCTTGAAGGTGGGTAATATTATTATTACATGGTATTTATATGGCACATTTCTCATATTTATAATATAACTCGATGCGCAGAATGTAGCCGCGAACTGAACCCAACAAGCACGCTCACGTGAATCACACGCATTCACTCACACACTGTACGTAAACACAGAACATTCACATGGTGCTGAGGGCAAGCTCAAGTGAGCTACTGACGGTATTTGGAAATCGTTTTGTGTTTGAAATTTTATTAAGTTGGCTGAAACTGATACCAAAGTGAAGGGGGAGGAAGAGCCGGAGTACCCGGAGAAAGAACCCCCGACGGTCCGCCCGAATTAACGGTGACACTAGAGGAGAAAAATCCGACGCCGGAACCCGGAATCGAACCTCGCACCTTTAGCATTGGTGGCAGGCGCCTTGACCACTGCGCCACGGACCGCCCCATTCAACTTTTCTTGATGGTGAAGGGGTTTACACTGATATTGTTTCTCATTTAAATAAATCCTGGCTCACACATATTTTCCCCCCATTATCGTATGGATTTTATTACTTGCCCCTATCCCAGGTTATAGGCCGTCGACGAGAGACCTCCAGCGACTCCTGTCCTGTGCTTCTCCTTCGATTTTACTCTAGGTGGTTCCCAGTCTCTTGGATTGTATTACTGTTTATTATTTGCTTATTCAACAAATCTTTGGCACTCATCCTGTAGGAAAAATGAGTGTGTACTGAGTCTGGTCATTCATCCATCATGTGCTCAGTTAATGCTACCATTTTTCGAAGACATGTATTCAAACCACAGACTTCAAAGGAACTTGCACAAGGATACTTTGTGTTGAGGTACGTCTAAATGTACCAATTTGAGTGACCTTTCTCAGAAGTTAGCACACAGGGTCAATAATTTATTTTCAAACCATGTGTCAAAACTGCGTTTTATCAAATACTATTTTTTTACCTGGAAGTCATACTTGGTACAGAGATACCTAATAATAAGGTCTTCTTATGCATACTAATTTTGGTGGCCATCTTAAAGGTCAAGGGTTCCAAGAGGTCAGCAAATGTATGAAAATGCTTATTTTAATAGGATTTCAGTTTTTATCAGCACTTGCGTGAACTTTTCAATCAAATTTGGCATAAAGACTTTGTGCATACAATTTGTTGGATTCTCATTTAAGTCGGTGTCGAGGGCATTTGACAAATATATGTGCATAGTTTGAAAGCAAAAACAAGATTTCATGTACTTCGCCAACTCTGTAATTATGGCAAGACACACTCTGGCAACTTGGCGGTAATTATGTCAAGACACTTAAACACTTGCTGATTTGAAAGACATATTGCAAAGGACATGGTCAGAGGTCATGTAGATTATATAGATTTGTCATGCACCTGAGCCATGAGGGTTTTGCCATTGTCTCTTACTGCTACTGGTCAGCCCCAGTATTTCATGCAGAATATTCCTAATTGGGATATAATGCTGTCAGGTCTGTGGTTTCCATGTAGACACAGCAAAAAGTCCACTGGCTGACTCCAGCCTTGGCCTGTGCACAGCTGTGCTCAACCAAGTCGAGCTTGAGTCGGCCATAGGACTTCTTGCTTATTTTTGTTTTGTTCAGAAACTTTAGTACCACATTAACGCAAACGCCATGTGGTATGATTTTATTATGGCTCCTGTGTATCGCGATATAATGAGGCTGACCTGTATTGACATTTGCTTATTTATAACAAATAAATAGAAACAGATGGATGTGAGCAGAGTTACAAGAAGTTTGAACCATAAAAGAGAGAACATTTCAGTTTCTCAAGCAGTTTCTTTATCGATCAGTCGCTGCAAATGTCCAGCAAGAAGAGAAAACAGATCGAGTGTTTTGTACTTTTGAATTTGTACGCATTTGGAGTGAGAATAAAAATCAATAAAAATTCATTTGCTTTGTACGAAATGTATGTTGCAGTTATGTGGTATGAAAACAGCAGTGAGGTATATGTACATGTATATATTGACATTTGACAAACCCTTTCTGCATACAAGCATCATTGCTGTTGACGGCATTGGTGGCTGCATGTGCAATGGGGTTAACTGGCAGACTCCAGACCAAAAATGTGACTGTGATGCACATAACATGCATATCAATTAAAAATTATAAAAAGGACAAATGCAACAATTCATTAAATTTTAGGTTTTTGACCCAAAAATGTAATAAATATGGATTTTTTTCGAAAAATACCGATGGCATTTTAGGAATGGTTCACTTAGCATACCAATTTTAGCCCCCAAAACTCGTGTACACCACAACCGGGGAGGTGACTAGGGGGTCGTTACCAAGAGACCCTGAGTTGCCTCCCTATCCGGTGGCGTGCTCGCTGTTTCCCGCCAGTAGCTCCACTGCGGCGAGGGGGGTAGGAGGGAGGGACCTCTGAGTAATGCCATCATTGAGTATTTTTGGAAAAAAATACATTTAGAGAAAAATCCATTTATTTTCTCAAAATCTTTACCGATGGCATTACTATTGGGTAGAATGGCGAATAGGAGGTGGGTGCCGCACCCCTCAGTACCCCTTTGCCTGAGCGCGTTGACTATCGAGGCCCCGACAATTTTACCCCCACCCGGGTCTGCCCTGGGGGACTTGGGTGGGGTTAACTACTTTTTAGTTCCCAGGGTCACCCTGGTCAGCCCCACAGGGTGGGTTTTCCTCTCTATTCCGGGGCATGTGTTTCTGTCTACCGGTCCATTCACCTGTATTTGCCTTTTTAAACCCTCCCTACTGTCTGCACTGCCTGTAGCTCTTGATATTGGATGTGTGTTGCTGAATGGTCTTAGCTTTGTTTAGGCCCCATGTGTTAGGTTTATTTAACGTATTGGACCGGCTGGCGACATACATTCAATGTTCTGTTTAGTTTTTTTTCACAAGCAGTGCAGGCACGTCCTGAGAAAGCCTTGTTGCTGTCGGAACGTTAAGCAATGTACAATCAATCAAACCCGACAATTTTAGCTAGGCGTTGCCTGTGGCGCCGGGAGGGAGTGCTTCGCCGCCGAGATGTCCTCCACAAGGGCCAGGTAGTCGCTCTGGCCGGATAGGTCTCGCTGGTAAAGTGGGTGAAGGTAGACTCGGCCCGCCACCCCAAGTCCGCTACGATGTCCCTGACTGCGCAGTTGCGGTCAAAAGGCGATGCTCGCAGCCACTGCTTTGACTTCGTGCACTCGGGTGCGCATCGTCCTGGCTTGCTCTGCGGAGAGCTCTTTGTACGCCGACCGGATGACCCAGCGTAGCCAGGAAGAGATCATCTGTGCCGAGATGTCTCGTCTGCCCGGAGCCAAGGGCAGGAATAGGCGTGAGCACCCTTGTCTTAGTGGCTTAGTTCTGTGCAGGTATACTCAAGCGCCCTGACAGGGTCCTATAGACGGGACTCCCGGGGCTGGTCCGTTGCCCTGAGCAGACGGACGGTCAATACTTGCGGCGCGGACGCTGGGAGGCGGTTCTTGGCCAGAACGTAGGGTCGGTGAGGAGCTGCACCGAGCCATCGGCCCTGAGTTGGAGACAGGAGGGACGCCCCGAGAAGGCGTGTATCTCGCTAGCCCGAGAGGCTGAGGCGAGGGCGAGCAGGAAGCAGGTCTTCCTGGTTAGGTCTCCAAGTCGAGCAAGTGGTTGGGGCTCGAACCGTTCCGAGTCGAGCCAGGTGAGCACCCCGGACAAGTCCCAGCAAGGAATCGACGAGCGGGAGCCGGCCGTTTGCAGATCGAAGTGCGCCATCAGATCCAAGCGGTCTTTGCAGGCTCCTGGGTCTGCCCGTGCCAGGTGTTGATAAGTGTCTGCCGCCATTGCCAGGTAACCTCGGATGGTGATGGGGGCCCGATTCTGCTGAGGAATAATCACAGAAGAACTCGGCCAATTGGGGGTTAGTCAGGTCCGTGGGGGCGAGTCGCTTCGCTGCGCACCAGGCCTGGAGTACTCGCCACCTTCCCTCATATACGTTATGGGTAGAGCCCCTCCGAGCCGCTGCGATCGCTTCCACTGCTGCACCCGAGAAGCCTCTTGGTGCAAGGGCCTACCTGACAGTCTCCAAGCATGCAGCCGCAGTCGTTCCGGGCACGGAGGAAACAGTTGCTGCCGGGGCTGCTTGAGCATCGTACGCGGTGCGGGGAGCTTCAGCACAGGGGTCCGTAGCGCGACTCATGAGGTCTGTGGTCCAGCCGAAATGGACCACGAGGATCAGTATCGTATTGCCGCCCCTGAGCTTCTGGGGCGTCTTTGGTACCAGCGCTGTGGGAGGGAACGTGTACGTCAGGAGTCCGTCCAGGCTTGTGGATCCGGTATGAGGGAGACAAAGAGGCAGCTTCCCGTTCCACCTAGTGGCGAACAGGTCGATCATCGGCGTCTCCCAACGCGCGTAGCGTAGCTGGAAGATGTCCGGGCACAGAGACCACTCTGTGAGTCGCCGCTGGCCCCGGCGCGAGAGGGAGTCCGCACGTATGTCGAGATGGCCTGGAACGTGCCGAGTGATGCCCCGATCCCTGCACCACTGGAGGACTTGGTACACGAGGATGTAAAGGGAGGGTGCATTCCCCCCCACCCCACGGTCCCAAATGTAGGCCAAGACCGTCGAGTTGTCGGAGAACACCAGTACTCCTGTTGCGCGAGTTGCTCCTCCCATCTGGCGAGCGCCAGCCACACCGCCTTCATCTCCAGCCAGCTGATATGCCTGCCTGCGCGTTCCCCGTCCAGCTGCCCGAGGCTGTGACAACTCCGGCCACAGGTGCGCTCCCCAGCCTGAGAGGCTTGCGTCCGTGCAGATGGAGAGCTGTGGCGGCGGGGAGAAGAGTGGTACCCCCTGACGCTAACCAGGCACTGTCCATCCGCCACTGGAGATGAGACTTGGCCGAGGATGGGTGCCAGTGCAAGAGCGGATGCAGCTGTATCGGCTGAGAATAGTCTGCCTAGGGGTAGGAGATCCACTGCAGCGCTTAGTAGGCCCGACAGCTGGGGCCAGACCCTGGCCGGGAGAGCTTCCGCGCGAGACACTCGGAGTGTCGCCTCTACTATCTTCTGTATCCGCCCCCTCGGGGGTTAATGTCGGTCAGAACTCCGTGCTTAGGTGGATAACCTGCGTGCTGGTATCCCGTCGGACTTGCCTCCATCTGACCAGGAATCCGTGTCCTCCGACGATTTTGCCATCTGGTTCCGGAGGAGCAGGTCGTCCAGGAAGATGGAAGTTTGGCTGGGGGCCGCTTGATGGAATCCTGAGACAACTCCGTCGACAATCCCGGTGAAGACCCACGGGCTGAGGTTAAGTCCAAGGTAGGGCCCGAACTGACACACCACCCCGCGGAAGGCGAAGCGTAGGTGACGCCGGATGGATGGGTACGTGAAGATATGCGTCCGCAAGGTCGAGGCTCACAGCGAAATCATGGGCCGCAACGCCGCCCTCGGTGCTCTGGCCGTTTCCATCCTGAAGCGGCGGGCCGAAATGTACTTGTTTAGCGCCGAAAGGTCGATTATTGGGCGCCACTTGCCTCCGGGTTTGGGGACGAGGAAGAGTCGACTGTAGCAGGCCGGGGAATCGGGGCGCGAGACCACCTCCGTGGCCTCCTTCTGGAGTAGCGCTCTCACTTCGCCGTGCAGCGCTGTCGCCTTGTCCTGATCCCCCGGTACTCGCGTCCACACGGGAGAGTGTCGCAAAGAAAGGGGGTGGGTGGGGGGGGGGGGGGGAAGACGACTGGAAGGAGATCCTCAGGCCCTCCGTGACAGTCGAAAGAATTAATGGGTCGTCCTGAAATAGCTGCTGCCACGCGCTGCTGTGAAGAGCTAGCCTCCCGCCGACAGAAATCGGCGGGATGACGGGGTCAAGTCGGCGAGCCCGGCCGCGCCCTCGCTTCTGGGCGCCTCTGGACCAGGCAGTTGAGGGTGCGGAGAAAGAGCGCGCAGGTAAGGGGAGGGTTCCCCCACGGCCTCGGGGGGGGGGGGGGAAGCGGGAGGAGGGGGGTCTGACGAACCGCAGGGCGCGACCCACGGCTCTGAGGCCTGACTGAAAGCGAGCGGAGATGGATCCTGCCGTGGCGGGCCAGAGTTCCTTCGTTGTCTCCTTTACCATCTGCCAAGTCGGTCCGAACAGTAGTGTTCCCCCCAACGGTGCCTGGCGCCGCTGCGACTTCACCGAAGCTGGGAGGGAGAGGCAGCGTCCCAGCAACTCGTCCCGTCGCATCAGGTCGCAGTTGGCGGCCGGCGCCATGGAGCTGGCCGAGGTGTGGCACGCCGACCTATTCGCCACCACCAGCACTGTGTGTATTCCGCGCAGAGGAGCCGAAGCCGAGAGGTCCCAGGTGTTCTCCAGACACCTGACCACGGACTGCGTCGCTATCTCGTGGAATCCCGCGCACGCTAGGGAGTTGCGGACCAAGGTAGCCGTCCTGTCCAAACCTCGCATCTGTGTCCGTTGGCTGCGGGGTGCCCCTGCCTGCAACAGCGCGTCCTTGTCCACCGCCGGTAGGGCACAGGAAATACGCCTGGGAGTGACCTGCATACCACTGCTGGCGGAAGGCGATATTCATCCCCTCTGGCCATCGCGAGTCTGAGAATAAGCCCTGGTCTCCGAAGCTGTCCTGTTGCTTGCGCGCCGAGAACGCTTCCGCTAGGTCCCGAAAGCCTGCCGGTTGAGGGAGCGATTTGACGCGCTTGGGCTGCCGCGGTGCGTCAACCATCGCCGAGGCCTTCCTCTTCAGGGGCGGAGACGGAGGGCAGTATTCCGGAGGGAGGAATGACGCGATGAGCTGGGACGCTTCGTCCAAGGAGCGGCGAGCCTGCGATGCCGGGGCTGCGTTGACCGAGGTGGTGGAGTGACGATCGCCCGCCAGGTGAAGCTGGTTGCCCGTCGTCTACGCCCAATGCTGACACCGAGTCCTCCGGGTGTAGACTGAGTGCCTCCTCGTCGTCCGACGCGGCCCGTGCTGAGGGAGACGCTGCAGGTCTGTGCGCCGACCGAAGAGTCGCCACCGGGGAGAGTCTGTTCCCGTGAACCGTCGCGGACCGCTGGCGAGAGTTGGGCCAGTGCCGAAGGGAGGCTGAATCCGTCCTGCGACTGCTATCCGAGTGGTCCCCGTGCTGACGTCGAGGCCGCGTCCTCCAGGTAGAACGGTCCCTAAAGGTCCGACCGAAAGATCGGCTGCTCCTGGATGGTGCCTCTGAGAACCGTTATCGCGAGGAGGTCCTTCGCTGCGACGTGCCTGAGCTTGTCCGACGAGGGGGAGCGGGAAGTGGAGACGTTCCCTCGCGCGAGGTATCTGTAGCGCCCTGTCCCCAACTGCTGCAGTCGCTCTTTCGAACGCGGGGACCGAGGCCGCTGGGGGCCCCTCTCTACGTTCCTAGGGCGGGGGGGGGGGGGGGGGGTGCTTCCGGGTCCCGCACTCGACTAGGAACCACATCTCGTCGGCTTTAAGTACTGACCGAGCTTGTTTCCTGTCCGTGGCAGACTTCGGTCTCGGAGGATCGCCCGTGGCTCCACTCTCTGTCTGTGTTCGTGGCCTGTCCAATCGGCGGCTTAATTTCCTGTCCCGCTCTGAGAGTTGCACCCTGGGTGCGGCCCAGTCTAGGCGCTGGTCCGGCCTAAGGCTGGCGGGCGCTGTCGTCTCAGAGGGGTGGTCCCCCGCTCTGCTGCCTGGGCTCTCCATTTTCCTGGTGGGCGTGCGAGAGGCCCAACTTTCTGCTTACGGGGGGACCGAGCTCCTAATGCCTGCAAATCTTAGAGGACGAACCCCGTCATGGCATATCCCAGGCCGAAAGGCGGGGTGGAGCTCTTGGTGCTTGACAGGAGGGCAAGTCCCGTCGGCTGCTTTTAGGCTCTTTATAGCGCTTTAGGCGGAGCAGCTCTGTCCGAGACACCAGTGGGAGCAGCAGGTCCCTTTTGCGCCGACAAGCTCACGATGTCCGAGGTGGCCCGCGGCCTCTGCGATACTTCCAAGGCTGCGGGGTTGCGTGCCGGTCTCTCTGTCCGGTAAAACGCCCAATGCTGCGACCATCGTTCCTCCTCCCACATCGCGCATAGTGCATGTCCGACTGGAGGGGCAGCCCGGGGAGGGTAGGCCGACATTGTGCGCATCGCTAGGCCATCGGAACGCCACACCTGGTGCAGGTCCTCACCTGAGTCCTGTAACATAAGACAGACAAAGGCCGGCGCGAGTGCGCGGAGCCTCCTTGCGAGGGTCAGAGCTCCCGGTCGGTTGCGTACATAGTCTCCGGTCAATGCCGCCGCCCGATAAATCGCCGGCTGAGGCAGTAACCGAAGCTTTACCTTGTCATGTCCCGAGACCCAGTAATCCACAGAGACCTAACCACCAAGTAAATCAGCAGAAACCGAAGGTAATCCAAGCACCCAACATCACGCAGGTAGTAACACGTCCATGGAATATCCAACATAAGTCCAGTTTACAAAAGGTAATCCCACAATACACAGGCGGATCAACCGAGGTGCACACGACCGGTTAGGTGTAGCTAAGCGAAGAGACTGACAGGAAACGGTGAGCGCGCCACCAGATAGGGAGGTAGTGGAGGCTACTCGGGGTCTCTTGGTAACGACTCCCTGTGGTGTTCTCAACGAGTTTTTGGGGCTAATGATTGGTATGCTAAGCGAACCATTCCTAATAGTAATGCCATTGGTAAAGCTATTTTTGTCTACCCTATTAAAAATAAGGTAGACTTTGAATCGGAGCGCATTCCGGAGCATGCACATGATGTTTTTGGCGTGCGGAGCAGAAATTCTGCCAAAGAAGTAACAAGATAAAAATGACGTCACGTCTAGCTACACAAACCTTGCTAGAAAACGTCTTTTTGGCGCCAAAGCGTCGTGTGTGACGGCAACTAGAGCCCGTGTTTGAGGACGGACAAGTTTGAAATTTTAGGATATTGTCCCTAAAAGAATTATCTCGAGACCTTTTTTTTTTCTTTATAAATATTAAGATGCCCATTGGCGAGAACTGAAATGGCCGTTTCACAAAAACCGGTTGATCCACACTGGAATCCTAATTTTTATTATTTTTACTATACTGATTTTATATTATAGCTAGATAAAAGGGAGATATTGAATGAGTTCGTTAACCAGGATTGTACCTCTAGAACTTTTTGAGTGACTATTTTATATATATATATATATATATATATATATATATATATATATATATATATATATATATATATATATATATATATATATATATATATATATATATATACACGTTTTGGGGATTAATGAATTATATGGGTTAATCTTAAAACAATCGAATCTTTTTTTTTTTTTTTTACGGAAAAACATTCTTATTAATAATCGCATGATTTTTCGTATACGGGTTTTACATAAGCCTACAGTTTATCTCGGCTGGTGGGTACGATTAGATCAATTGTGACCTGTATGCCCTAGGTGGGAAAATCAAACAATTGATCCTTGATACTGAACTATCAGTTTTGCTGATCGGAGGTATAGATCTGTGGCAAAATATCGGCCGAGTTTGTTCAGTTCGAGGTTTTAGGCGGATGGTTGCTTTGAGGGTTGAAAACTGCTCTGGAATCACAGTGCCCTTCGCAGCTTTGTGTGATTTCGTTTCCTCCTACCGAGTTGTATTCTGTCTTGAGCTTACGTAGGCGCGCACGTGGTGGCGCAGTGGATTTGCATTAGTCAAAGCTACTCTGGAGTCATCGGGCCCCTATACTATGGATTAGGTCAAAATTGTGACCTGTAAGCTCTAGGCGTAGGTAGGTCCGTCCCTATACAAACAGTGGGTAACATCAGTGCCGGAGAGCGATACTGCTTTAGCTATTTTGCAACAAGAGCTGCCGGCTCCTCAACATCAATATAGCACGCATAACAACTACTCGATAAAAAAAAAAAAAAAAAGGGCGAATACTCGAAGCATGATCCGGACTGGTTCTGTGGTGTTTGTTTTGTTCTGGAAAGAAAGATGTGTGTGTAGCACCGCCGAATGTGGAGCTGGGATAAGCTTCAAGAAAACAACTTGGTCTGAGGCTGAGCTGTCGCGGTGAGCTTCCGCACAGTCACGCTACACTGAGTCGGAGTAGTGTTAGAAAAACCGGCGCTTGCGCAAATCCAAGATAGAACGTACAGCGCTATATTTGGTATCGTTGGAAGGGGCTTTTCCTGTCCTTTATCATGGTGCCTGGCGCAGGGTTTGAATTCAAGAGAAAACTGCATTAGATTTTGACGTGAAAGTCAGTTTCGTTTTAAGTTTTTTTTTTACTCATGAGATATGTTATCTGGGAATGATCGCGCGCACATGCGCCAGCTACCGATGAAAAGCTCATTCACTGAAAAACCTTTCGATCGATATTATCATCTGACACGGACGACTGTGATCACTCCTTGGATTTGCGCAGGGACTTGGAAACTTCACAATGGCGCCCTCGATAGAAGTTTCTTTCGTCAACAATGACGCAAATTTGCATTGTAACTTGCAGAAAATCTGACAATGAAGGAACAAGTGAAGAAAGTTCAGGTTTGAACTCAGAAGGCAGAGCAGCACTGTTCGACATCTGCTGACTGTTGAAGTTACCAAAACACTGACGTGTTACCTGCCTTGTGCTGTCCCGCATAGACGCAGTATTGCAATTCTCTTTTGTCCGGTGTTCCGCACTGAAAATCTTCTTGACCAAATCCACAGTCATGGACTGTGCTGCACGTCTCATTTTTCGTGTACCGAAACGTGAACACTTTATGCCTCTACTAGCTGATTTACCCTGGATGCCAGTTTCATATAGAATTCAGTATAAAGTCTGTTATTTGCCTTCAGCTGACATCATCTCTGGTTTTGCCTCTCCTTACTTATCTGACTCTTGTCCAGCTGTATACACCGTCCCGCTCGCTACGCTCTGCTTCAGACACTCGTGTTTTCTGTATCCGTAATAAGGTCACTCAAGGTCATCGTGCATTTTCGTATTTTGGTCCCATTACTTGACATGGAACGCTCTCCCAGCTGACATGCTTCAGTCACTCACCATCTCTCTCCATTTATAAATCCAAACTTAAAACACACCTTTTTTCTGTTGCATATAATTAAAGATTATTTCAGTTGTCTGCCGGCTCATCATGTGTGCGTGTATGTATGTGTGTTTGAGTATTCTGCTCCTTGTAAATCAATCGGTGTATGTTTGTTGTTTTGTTCAGTGTTGTGTTTGTTTTTTGTATTTTGCTTTGTGTTTCATTACTGTGATTGTAAAAGCGCCTAGAGCGGCACCATGGTGATTATGCGATATACAAATTACCTTTATTATTATTATTTTATTACAATATCCTAAAATGTCAAGCTTGTCCGTCCTCAAACGCGGGCTCAAGTCGCTGTCTCTCTCTCTCTCTCTCTCTCTCTCTCTCTCTCTCTCTCTCTCACACACACACACACACACGGCGCTTTGGCGGAAAAAAAGACGTTCTCTAGCAAGGTTTGCCGCGTAACTAGACGTGACGCCATTTTTATCTTGTTACTTCTTTGCCAGAATTTCTGCCCCGCACGCCAGAAACGTCATGTGCATGCCCCGGAATGCGCTCCACCAGTCCCATTTCAAAGTCTACCGTATTTGTTTAAAATACGGTAGACAAAAATGAGCTAATTATTATTGAAAAGGTTAAAGAGGTACAACGCTTGGGGTTACGAACTTATTCAGTATCTCCCTTTAACACCCCCCCCCCCCCCCCTCCCTTCCGCGCCTGATCCGGCAATGACACACAAATGGCAGAATGGCACACAAAAACACAAACAGCAGAATGGCACACACAAACACAGACGGCAGACACACGGCGCTTCCTACCGGTTAAACGTTCTGTGGCCGGGCTGGCAAAACCACGGCCATTTTGAAGAATAAGGTGGAATAGTCCATGCCCACACAGCCTCTTTAGTATGAGCTTGCGTGCATATTCCACCTTTTCCACAATACGTTCGCAAATATCATACAAAAATAAATGAAGGAGAACATTGCGCCAGCTCATACACATATAAAACACTGACGTGCTGGTGATTTGCGTCAATTAGGAACACTGTATAAAACACTGACGCGTTTGGTGCTTTTACGTCACCGTCACTGTTTGATTCTTCTGATAAAATCAAGAAATCTTACTTCAGAAATTTTTTCCGCATTGAACTTTTATCATTTTCGAAAATGTTGAAGAGGTGCAAAAGCTGGTTAACGAACTCATCCACCAAAATTTTAAGTGCATATAATAAAAATTGCAGACTCTAATCTGGGTCAACCAACTTTCTATAAACGGTCTTTTATGTCTTTATGACTGATGAGACATTCAATTACATATGCTCGGAGACCAACTTTCTATAAACGGTCTTTTATGTCTTTATGACTGATGAGACATTCAATTACATATGCTCGGAGGCTCTCTTAGTCACCCACTTAAAAAAGTATTTTGATAAGTTTCAAGTTTGTGCGTACATTAATATCGGCGATTCTCGTGTTTACATACATACGCACACACACGCACATACATACATACATACGGCGCTTCGCCGTACGAGCAGCAAATTATTATTATTAATATTAAAATGACGTCAATATAAGCTTGACGTCATGGCATCGCTTGTCTCACGACGCCGTGTACACAGTGACGAAATTGATGTTTCACGTCACTCATCCGAAAGCCACGCAGCCTCTTCCAGTGCTGACTGTTCGTTCCACACAGCCTCTTCCAGGGCTGACTTTATGGGAGTTTATAGTGGACCCAAAACTTGCAAAATTTAATTAATTATTATTGAAAATGTTTAAGAATTACAAAGCTGGCTAACGACCTCTTCCAATAACTTTCTCCAAACTAGCTATATCAAAAATTTCAAGTAAATATTACAATAATTACAAAGCTGGCTAACGACCTCTTCCAATAACTTTCTCCAAACTAGCTATATCCAAAATTTTAAGTAAATATTACAAAAATTACGGACTGCGTCAACCGACTTTCTATAAACGGTCTTTTATGTTGTTCAATGTGACATCCAGTTACAACATGCTCGGAGGCTCTTTTAGGCACCCTTTAAATAACGTATTTCGCCAAGTTTCAAACTTGTGCGTACAGCAATGATATTCTCGTGTCTACACACATACACACGCACGCACACGGCCTTTCGCGCCAAATGTACGTTCAGCAACGAGGTCAGCAGCATAACTAGACATGACGTAATTTTTATCTTGTTACTTCAGTTGCCTGCCCGTCTGACATTATGAACATGCTATTAAATTCGCCCCACCGCGACCCATCCTAAAAAGTCCCTTCTATAAATAGAAAGGGACTTAAAAAGAACAGCTGGTCACATAACATCTTACAGACTTTGTTGTTTGCAAATATAACTTATTTTACAAAATACACATTATTCGACTAAATATCATATTTGCTTACTTCAAATGTTAATTTTTGTTTTGGTATTTGGAGATGTCATACCTACTGGTTGCACTGCAAGTACTTCAAACAAGGTATGTTTCCTGTTTCTGTCGTGTGCACAGTGTAGTCCCAAATCTTTCACGCCGTAGGCCATTTCTGAACAACCGAGATCGTCTTTTGCACAGCGTAGTCCCAACATCAAATAAGCTTTTTCAGTTCGAAGGACACTGAAATTCCCTAACCTAACCACTTGTTGTCATTTGTACAACCCAAAAGAATGTTGACACGTGCATTTAGTGTAGTGTAGACGTAGTTAAGCAGCAGAATCTGGCCTGAGGAATCAGACACGCAATCGATCAAATTTTGCACACTAGCTTAAATCTCGCCGATTTCATAAAATTATAACAGTTTGCGGCCACATTTGTTACCTCTGCAACTATCTACAGGTGCGCCAATCTATTTGCTGCCAGGGGATGCTAAATATGAACAATATTGACTAACGTTTTGTCTGATCCACGCATAAATTGCAGCCTAGTGGGTCGTACCGAACTTAGTCCTTATCTCCGCTACGTGCACAGGCGTAGTCCTGTCTATATACCCTGAAGCTAATCTGGCACTGCCCTTGATTTATCATGGTCGATCCATCTCCTGCAAACTGGTGCATAGTCATTAGATGACGCCTCCAAAATTTGGAAAATACGGCCGTCGGGCTGAACGAGTTAAAGGAGGGTAACATGGATTACATTGCCTTATCACACACGTGCTATTCTGGATTCAACTTCCGTTTCTTCTACAAGTTAGATCATCGCACAAGGTCCATCTTGTGTAGGAATTATTCAGTACACTTTGTTTGCACTAGATGATATTAAGATAAATTTAACTCATTCAGCCTGACGGCGTCATCTAATGACTATGCACTAGTTGCAGGAGATGGATCGACCATGATAATTCTACCACTGCCCTTTGAATTATCAATCATGGTCGACCCATCTCCTGCTGTAGTGCGTCAGGGCTGAATGGGTTAAAGCAAATTTGCCTTACATCTTTAGTTTCATGCAAATGCTTAGTTCAGAATGCTCGTTATGATTCTCTCTCTCATGCTCACACAGAGATTCGTGCACTCAATGCTTTGCATTTCAGGAAATAATTTAATGAAAATATTTACACTTTGTTTTAGTGAACATTGCCAACTGGATAATATTCAACGAAATACAATGCAAACATGAGTGCATTTACAACAAGAATGGCAAAGCACTCAAGGCTCACATACATGACCGATCCACATAATTAATTACCTTTGTGGAGAAGAGCCCAACAGAGAAAGAAACATGCTTAGAAAAGACAGTTACAACACAATTTACATGTATTAGTATTTTGGGTAAATACCCTTTTTCAATGGCAGTCGCCTTTTTGGTCAGGATTACCTTTGTGACTTTGACCTTCCAACAGGTGACTGAAATAAGCAAGTATTCTAACATAAGGAAAGGGTTGGCAAAATCCATGACCTTTTTGAGTACCAGTAGTAAACCAGCTTAGTATGCATAGAAAGGTCTTATCATCAGCTACCTTTCTGCCAAATTTGATTGAAATGTTTTGCAAAAATATTGCTAAAAAATAGACATTTTTCACATTATTTCCTGATCTCTTGTGACCTTTGACCTTTCCAAGATGTCATCCAAGTTAGCATGCATAGTAGAAGGTCTTACCATCAGGTATCTCTGTACCAGGTTTGGGATGCAAGTTGCAAATAGTATTTGAGAAAAAACTTTTTGGGGTCAGAAAATGTCTATTTATGATGCATTTCCTGATCTCTTGTGACCCTTGACCTTTCCAAGAGGTCATCCAAATTAGCATGCATAGGAAGGTCTTACCATCGGGTAGCTCTGTACCAAGTTTGAAGTTGTGAATAGTATTTGAGAAAAAAACATCTTTTGTCAAAATATGTCTATTTTTGACTTATTTCGTTATCTCGTGACCCTCGACCTTTC
Organism: Semisulcospira habei; assembly: GCA_036245525.1. Taxonomy (NCBI): domain Eukaryota; kingdom Metazoa; phylum Mollusca; class Gastropoda; family Semisulcospiridae; genus Semisulcospira; species Semisulcospira habei. The sequence continues at coordinate 33,412,074 of BTPG01000006.1, forward strand.
CTATGGGCCAACCAAATTAGTATGCATAGAAAGGTTTATCATCAGGTACCTTTGCACCAACTTTGGGTGTGAAGTGAATAGTATTTAAGACAAAATCAAATCTGGCAATTTTTGACCTAGTTCCTGATCCCTTGTGACCCAGACGATGACGAGGCCCTGAGTCTACTGCCGGAGGATTCTGTCTCGGCCCTGCTCTTGGATGATCGTCGGTTTGCAACCCTGGGCTCGCAGTCCTCCGGCAGGCCCTCGGCCCCTGCTGCCTTTGTAGCCCCGAGCATGGAGACTCTGCGGTCCTTAGACGAAGCCACGCGGCCGATTTCATACGTTTTTCCGCCGGACGCCTCCCTCCCCCCTCCCCCGTTCAAGAAGAACGCCTTTAAATTGGTATGTTTAGAAAGCTCTTGCTACAAAGTATCCTTGGGCCAAGTTTGAAGAGTGTCGCTTGAATAGTCTGCGAGAAAATGCTAATGTTAAAGTATACCACGGACGACGGACAGACCACCACTGGTCTAGAACATACTTTTGCTTCGCATGCGAGCCAAAAAACACAACAGCAATGTTTCATATTACAAAAAGCAATGATCCATAAAGAACAAAAAGGATAAATCCCTCGTGGCTCACACGCATGACTTACCTGCATCATTTCTGAACTAAGATAAAAAGTGTTAAAGTATTTTTACAAAGTTAGCCAAAAGTGTTACTAATACTATGCGGTCCGTGGCGCAGCGGTAAAAGCGCCTGCCACCAATGCAAGAGGTGCGAGATTCGATACCTGGTTCCCGCGTTGGACTTTTCTCCTCTAGTGTCACCGTTAATTCAGGCGGACCATCAGGGGTTCTTTCTCCGGGTACTCCGGCTCTTCCTCCCCAACTTTGGTATCAATTTTAGCTCACTTAATCAAATTATATAATAAACGATTTGAATTTCCAAAACTTCAGTAGCTCGCTTGAGCTTGCCCTTAGCACCATGTGAATGTTCTGTGTTTATGTACAGTGTGTGAATGAATGGGCGTGATTCACGTGAGCGTGCTTGTTGGGTTCAGTTCGCGGCGGTGCTTTGAGCTGATTTTCAATTGGGATAAAGCGCCTATTTAATGCGCTGATTTATTTATTCGCCTAAATATCATATTTGCTTTACTTCAAATGTTAATTTTTGTTTGGGCATTTGCAAATATCATACCTACTAGTTGCACTGCAAGTACTTCAAACAAGATATGTTTCCTGTTTCTGTCGTATTAAAGTATCTTACAAAGTTGGCCATACCACCTGCGAAATCCTATGTTTGGTCAAGATATGCCTTTTCATAGATTTGCGGATTTATCAAGCAATCATCCAAATACTGGTAGTAGGCATTCAACCAAATACTGGTAGTAGGCATTGGAAGGTTATCTTCAATTACCTTTCCGCCAAGTCACAATAGGTCACAATAGGTGTCAATAAAAGAAAAAAAAATTCTAAGCATTTTTCACTTTCACTGACCTCTTCAGTCCTAAGACCCTTGACCAATCAGACTATCAGAGGTCAAATCAAAACAATATACATCAGGAGGATTCATCCTTGGGTTTCTACTAAGTTAGTTTTGATTGATTGATTGTACATTGCTTAACGTTCCGACAGCAACAAGGCTTTCTCAGGACGTGCCTGCACTGCTTGTGAAAAAAAACAACCAACTAAACAGAACATTGAATGTATGTCGCCAGCCGGTCAAACACATTAAATAAACCTAACACATGGGGCCTAAATAAAGCTAAGACCATTTAGCAACACACATCCAATATCAAGAGCTACAGGCAGTGCAGACAGTAGGGAGAGTTTAAAAAAGGCAAATACAGGTGAATGGACCTCGGGTAGACAGAAACACATGCCCCAGAATAGAGAGAAAACCCCACCCTGTGGGGCTGACCAGGGTGACCCTGGGAACTAAAAAATACCTAACCCCACCCAAGTCCCCCAGGGCAGACCCGGGTGGGGTTCTACTAAGTTAGGCTTTGAAATTGAAAACCGAATAATTTTAAGAAAAACGTCTGCATATTTTCTATTCTATGACCTTGATCTTTGAGGGAGGTCACTCAAATTTGTATCTTTAGAATGGCCTTGCTACAAAGTATTGTTACGGCATACTTGAAAATTCTGAGGTTCAAATAGTGTCTGAGAAAATGGTACCAAAATGATGGACGGACAACCACTGGCCCAATACATACTAAGCTATCGCAAATGAAAAACAAAGCCCAACCACAACCATCTGCTCATTTAAGCCTTCTGTCAGCTTTACAGCCATTTATTGTGTTTTTGTAACATTGCACACTGTATTTTATATTATTAAAATGACCTGCTGTTCAAATTCAATGTTAATCATTGCGCAAATGTTACATGTGACAAATCAACCACAGTACTGAATTGAGGGAAATGACCAGTGCAACACATGAGGAAAATCAGCTGCCTGGAATTAATTCAAGGATATTCTTCATAAATAACATGCGTCTCTGAATGGCTGAAGTCAGGTAACAGGAACTATTCAAGTAAGGCACAAATGGGAGAAACGAGAGTGTCCTGCAACTCTAACCATGCATAAAGTACAGAGTAAAAAAGACAATCTATGAATGTGTAAACCTATGTACAAGGCAAATAGTAAATCTGTGAACAACTTGGTCCTGATGAGTAAGTCAATTTTGTGAAATTCAAGACAACTTGCTTTTCACAAAAATGGTCTTGCTGTCTTGCCTTTTGAACTAAACCTGTGTACAAAGGTGTGGGTAAAACGCTTGTCATCAGGATGGAAATGATCGTCTTGTTCTATACCTGCGTATTTCTCTGTGGGCTGGCGATTGGGTGCCTGATAGGCGGGGGCAGGGGATCTGACTGTTTGTCTGTCCAGCGCTGTGATTCCCCTTGGTATGTGTACAATTCTGCCAGCGCTAGCCTCACCTATCTGGTTTGTGAGTGCTTGTCATCAGTTTGTTGTGTTTTCACCGAGCTGGTATCATTTTCCTTCTACATTTTCAACACATAAATGCTAGTTGAATATCAACTACATGTAACTGACTTGGATCAACGGTAATGAACAATATACAGAAATGTTGAAAAATAAAAACACTGCAAATACAAAGAAGTGAAAGTAAAATGCAATCGTTATTAACGTGCATTCCTGTCAAACGAGGCACACAAATTACAAATGTTCAGAGGTACTGAATATCGTACATGATACAAGGGCAATAAACTTGTCACACAATGACATAGAGGAGAATATTATGTGCAGGCAAATAAACTGAAAGGAAAGTAGCAGCCAACAGATGATGTACATCAGTGAGAAGTGAGACATTGACACTGTTTGAAAGAACACCAGAACTATGAATGAACTTGCTGTATTATTCCAGAAAACAAAAACGTCATAAATTTAGAAAAATCAAAACCAAACAGGAGCTGAAAAAGGGACATTAAGCCCTTTAACTTCCCACTGACACAGATTTTTGTTTCTGAAATCTTAAATTCAACAGCAAAGAGCCCAACGCATCGAATGGACATGGATTTAAAGTGGTGTCAGCAAGAAGCCTAGATCCTTATGAGCCTCTGAAGCTGCTGGGGTTCATGAAGATCTATGTCTTTTGCAGTTGGTTTTCACTTTATAAGCAGTGAAGGGGTTAATGTCAGTGCTACACAATGCAGATAGGAGTGCAACAGTAAACCTCTTTCTGTTGGTAGCAAATTTTGCCCCTATGCTTCCTGCAGGAATCACTGCAACAAAATTTGCTACCAACAGCCAAAGGGTTTGTTACTGTGCAATAAACTGTCATGGGTGGTTTTTCTCACAACATAGTAGAATGAGAAAAGTATTGCTGACCCCTGCCGAGATGCCACAAAAAAAGAAAACTTGGAAAGCCTCATACGTTCCTACACTCATGTTAAAGGGGCACGCCCGAACTTTTTTTAAGGCTTCAGTTCGCAAAAAGCTTTTACTGGGCTTCAGTAAACATACCCACTTAGACAGTGACCACCCTAATGCTTTCTTTCGTCCGTTCAAAGTGAAAAGAGGCCCACCGGAATTTTCTGACAGGACACGTAACAAAATTGCTTCTGATAGGCAATGGTAGCTGACGTCATAACTATTCTATACGACCTTAGGTCATCTACATAATTATAACCAATCAGAGACAAGATGGCGGGGAAGAGAGACAAGATACAATTAAGTAGAATTGACATCGGACAAGGGAATATAGACATGTGGCAAAGCGTAAAGCAAGTTGACTTGACCACCCATCCAGAATTTGTCGCTTTCCTGCTCTGTGAATCAGTAAGTAATATATGGTCTTTGTCAATCTTCCTACAGTTCAGCGAGTGCTAGTGATTTTCAGAATTCATGATCTTCAGTAGAATTTATCTCTTACTGATTTTGCAAGATTTTAAACCTGCTTTATCATATAGTTACGAGCTAGTTATCACATTTTATGCTGCAAGGATCTGAAAACTACCTTGTGTGTCAAAGTTGCACATCGCTGGTTGTAACACTTTTTTTTTTTTCTGTGCGGGTTCTCATTCACTCGATTTACAGAGGTAGTGTTT
>BTPG01000006.1:33419168-33643172 GCA_036245525.1 Semisulcospira habei
GGTGTCTGCTGTCTCCGTTCCTCTTCCTACTGGCCATAGACTGGGTCATGAAGATGACCACAGAGCACAGACGAAGTGGAATACAGTGGACACTGTGGACACAGCTTGACGACCTCGATTTTGCAGACGACTTGGCATTACTGTCCCACACTCATCAACAAATGCAGGACAAGACCACGAGGCTTGCTGACATCTCGTCCCAAGTGGGCCTCACCATTCACAAACAGAAAACAAAGACAATGAGGCTGAACACAACCAGGGAAGAACCAGTCTTGCTTGCTGGCACCCCATTGGAGGAGGTGGAGTCCTTCACCTATCTCGGGAGCATCATAGACAAAAAAGGCGGCACTGATGCAGATGTCAGAGCACGAATCGGTAAAGCCAGAGCAGCCTTTCTCCAGTTGAAAAAAGTGTGGAGTTCCAGAGAGCTGTCACAACACACCAAAGTCCGGATTTTCAACTCCAATGTAAAAGCAGTTCTCCTATATGGAGCAGAGACATGGAGATTGACAAAAACCACAGTCAACAGAGTACAGACCTTCATGAACAGTTGCCTTAGAAGAATTTTGAAAATCCACTGGCCAGAGAAGATCAGCAACGTCAGACTCTGGGAGAGAACAGAGCAAATAACAGCAGAGAATGAAATTGGGCGAAGAAGATGGGGATGGATCGGTCACAGTCTGAGAAAGCCAGCTTCCAGTATCACTAGGCAGGCATTGTCATGGAACCCCCAGGGAAAGAGGAAAAGAGGTAGGCCGAGAAACTCCTGGCGTCGAGACTTCCAAGCAGACATCAAGAGACTGGGAACCACCTGGAGTAGAATCGAAGGAGAAGCACAGGACAGGAGTTGCTGGAGGTCTCTCGTCGACGGCCTATACCCGGGTAGGGGTGACAGGCGTAAGTAAGTAAGTGTTTCTGCTGCGATGGTGCATTTGTAATTTCTAGTGATGCTTTCAGTTACGTAGACTTCGATGTGTGAGATGTGAAATTGACTGCAGTGCAGAAAGTGGGTATAAATACCAATGTTCTGTTTCGCGTTTCTGAGGGGTAAAGGATCAACGGTCAAACTAGGCACCGTGGACGCTCACTCGCTTTGCGCGGAGAGTCAAACAAGCCACGCCCTCAGTGCACGATGCAGCACAATCGTTACTAGTAAATACTAGCATGTCAAGTGGAATCCGCATTGTGATTTTGTCAGCATAGCGAGTATGGAAGGTTTGTTCTACATTCTCGTGGAAAATTACGTCAAAGGTATGCCGGAGAACATCAGTACATCAGTTTACACTGACACGTGTGTACACCACACCGATGACCTCGTGACCTGTAGTATTGCGCTACACTGATAGTCAGCTGGGTTCTGCCTTGCGACTCTGGTACAAAAACAATACACCCTCCAAACGATAAATTTCTACATTCGGCATTGTACTTACATCATAAAGCTCTAAGATAGTACACAAAGGATCCATACAAATACTGTCAGCAGTATCTGTTGCAGACAGTTTTCTGACTGTGTTGAGATGCTGGATCCAGGGGAATATAACTTTAACCCTTATCACTCGGAATACACCAGTGCGTGAAAGAAGTTTGACTAAAATAGTTCAAGGGTAGTGCCAGAAGCTTGGCGCCTCTAGGCGCCAAGCTATTCTGGCACTATCCTTGAACTAAAGCCATTGGTCTATATCGCTATCCGTAAGTACTATAATGAAGCTTGCGTATGGCAGTGTACAAATTTGAAGCTTTTAGCCTCGGTATGATAGGGGTTAAACCTAGCATGCAAACACACACATCACAATGTACCAACTCTTTCCTTTCTTCTAACATATGAGGTCGATCATGAAAATAAGTGTGCTGATATGCGAGTTTTGACCTTATGACTGCCATAAGGTTCAAAATCACAGACCAAAACAAACAATGCTCTAACCTGGGCCGAACAAGTTTTTGTTAAAACTACAAACACGTGCGCATGTATGTGGTTTTATGCACGTTTGGTTTGCTGCTCATATGAGCTGCTGCTGCCAAACAAAAATAAAACAATAATACATCTAGAGCATCAGCTTTACAACCATAGGCAAAAATAAAAAGATTCTTTCAAAATTTCCAATGTTGATAAAATTGGAGTCGACTATACATTCACATCGTGTATATAATTATGACTACCAATTATTCATGACATAGCAGAAAAATAACAGGACATCCTCAGTGTACCTCCACAGTAACCTTGATGCAAATGCGTGCTCCATCAATATTACAAATAACAAGTCCCATGCCACACTGCTGCCGACCTATCAATCTGTTACATACATATCAGTTTTTATATTCTAATAACAAATCAATGCTAAGGCACTACATGTATTGTATGAATTGAGTGTACCGTACCTGTGCTAAACTGTGATTGTGGACTTCAGGCCCACAATAACAATGGTCATATTGTGTTGGATTCCATAAGAACGGATTCAAGCACTTGACTGCCAGTGGATGCCAACTGTGTTTTGGAAATCACTGTAACTCCACTTCTCAGATCCCCAGCCACTGGTGGAACATGGATACAAAGCAGTTTCACCAAGAGGCTTAGATCCTCATGAGCACCCGCAACTGCAGTTGGATGGTGTTCAGTTTTTCCCTTGGCAGTGAACAGGTTAACTCTTTCACATCCAGTGACCATCTGCTAGTGGCAGACTGACCACAAAAGCTCAAATACAGTACCAAGTTACTCAAGCACTGCTTTTCAGCTGCCAGGTCAATCCTGTGACATGATCATTACATTATACTATTTATCGGAATAGTGACTGTTGATGCAGCAACCGGAGCTTCTGTGTATGCACTGGTCTGTGATTTTAGACCTTATGACCCGTCAGAGCTGTAAGGTGCAAAATCACAGTCCAGCACACCGAGTTCAATCCATGGGCACCTGATTGGCAAACGTCAAGAGACTGAGCGCCGCCTGCTCTTTCTCGATGAAGTTGTCGGGCTTCCCCCCATGTGCACTACCACCCCGACCCCCCGTGGCTACGCTGATGGCTGCATCTCCATTTGGACTACAAGCATCACCCCTCTCTGAAACAGAAATTAGCTTCTGAGGGGTGGGGGCGGTGAAGGTTGCGCTGTGCGTGGCAATCTTCATCTGTTCTCCATTCACAACAGAAGGGGCCGAGTGTCGGGCAACAGGGCTAGATGTGATTGGCTGCTCAAGCCGGGCTTTCAGAACAGGTGTGCCCACGGTCGGATGACTCACCGAGACCACAGTACCGTCGCTAACCATAGCGGTGCTGTCAGAATTAGCTAGGGAACTAGAGGATGAAACCACCACCACAGTCCTATTGAAATTCACCTCCTGGCCACTCTCTGTATCTGAGGAACTGTCGCCTGCAAATCCAGGATAGTCAAGTGAAGCTGAAGCCTCTGGACTGATGCTGGCATCTGCGAACTTGGGACTGATCACCTGAGTGGGACTCTTCAGGTTCTGGATCATGGCGTTGGAAGGGGAGAGGACAGTCACCATCTGGTTGCCCACTTGAAAGGTGGCTTTTGGCAACACCTGAAGAAAAAAAAATGGATATCTAATTACATGGTCTCTTACCTTGCACCTTAACATGTATACCCTCCATGCTAACTTGGCACCACCCTAGTTGAAGTGTTTTTGTTTTTAAAGTGAAGTGAGTTATTCTTCTAAACATTTCTATGGACGAGCCAAAGAAAAGATAATTTTACATTCCAACCATCCCCTTTTGTCTACTGTTTTAAAGAGGTGATTGCTGCAGAAATAAGTTCAATAAAAGCACTTTGGACATCCGAAGGGTTAACCAATATGGCACCTACGCACAACAGCAGGATATGGATCAACCATGATTATTCAAGGGTAGTGCCAGATTAGCCTGGTGCTGAGCTAATCTAGATTACCCTTGAACATCATGGTTGATCCATCTCCTGAACCTGGTACATAGTTAAGTGACACCTGGAAAATGCGGCCTTGGGGTTAAATCAGTTCTGTACAGAAGTTTATGAGCTAGAGATAATTGAAGAAAGTAGGAGTATGTCAGCTGCTGCGTGTCAGATCATGGCCGGTGCTGAAAGGGTTATAGATAAATGTGTCCAAATCTGGCTAAACAGTAACTCTTTGGCTGTCAGTCACGGCTTGTTGAAATGATTCTTGCAGGAATCATCGCGACGAAAGTCACTACAGACAGCCAAAGGGGTAAAACTCACTTTGATGATGCCATTGTTGACAGTGACAGGGATGTTGAGCGGCGTCAGCAGTTGTCCCCCCACCGTCCGCATCATCACCACAGGCTGTTGTTGCTGATTCTGAAGCTGCTGGTGCAATAAGTGCTGGGGCTCCACACTCTGGTCTGGAACGGACGCTTGCTGACTTGAGGAAGCGGTAGCAGATGCTAAAGACGTGTGCTGCATCTTCTGAAGCCACCGAGCCACGTTGATCTGCGCCTGTGTCACCTGCGAGTTCTGGCTGGTGCTGAAGTCACTAGCCGTGTCCATGACATTGACCGTGTCCGCAATTGACTCAGTGCCAGTAACAGAGTCAAGACTTGCTTTCCCGATAGAATCTGCTCCGTGTGTTTTCACCATCACAGTGTTTTGATTACCAGAGCTGCCTCGCTGCTGTACAGCATCAACATTGTCGCTCAAAAGGGCAGGGAGCATTTTGGCTGGAGACACCACGACACCACTACCCACAGCAGAGTTTTTGTCAACTCTGGCCCCCACCATCTGACTGAGGTTGGCCAGAACAGGTCCTGCCAAGCTGCCAGGAGTTTCCATGCGAGCCATCTTGACAGGAATGGGCTGCACAGCACCGTCAGAACCAGCACGCTTGTGTCCCACAGCTGCAAAGCCTGTTTTGCCTTTAACCCCCATGTGCAAGCTGCCACCTGTACAGTTTAACATATCAGCTGCTTGTGCAAAGGGGTTAATGGATTCTGGATTCCCAGACAAGTCTCTGCCTGAACTGTGTGTGGTGCTTGTTGCCAGCACAGCAGCCTGGGGGGAAACAGTCAACTGACCTGTGTTGGGGTCAGGGGTGATGGTCATCTGCAAGCGTCCAGGTAGCCCTGCGCCTCCTGATGCCATTTTTCCCAATCCGACGACCTGCCCTGCTGGCTGTATCACAACTCTGTGAGGAGTGTTCGACGCTGGCAGCATGGCTGGGGGACTGGCATTGGCAGCAGTGGGGGATGACAGAGGAGTTGCCTGGGCTGCAACACTAAGTGAAGCGCTGGAGCATGTGGAGACCACCAAATGATGCTGACTGGGGCCTGGTTTAGAGGCAGGGCTGATCTGTAGGATGCCAGGCTGTTGAGGTTGTGAGGTGAGAGAGGTAGATGGGGTTCGTGCGTGTCTGACGAGTGGTCTAGGTAACACAGGTCTGACACCAGCCTGTGTCAATGTAACCGAGGACACTGCTGTGGGTTCTGTTGCCACGTGCCCCCCAGGCTGTACCTTGAAGCACAACTGTAGCTGCTGGGGCTGGGGCTGTACCTGAGGCTGCTGTCCCTGAATCACTGCCTGCAGTTGTGAGCCCGCCCCTCCATTCACACCTGGCACCAGTGCGGCCTGTCCGTGCAACACCTGGCCTGCCACACTGGCCTGACCCCCCAAGGCTGCCACAGCCAGCTGTTTCACGGCCAGCGCTTGCTGTTGTTGTGGTGTCAGGATCTGCATTTTCTGCATGCCTCCCGGTGCTGCCAACAGTCGCACTTGCTGCACACCATGAGCCCCGTGCAAAGCTGCCATGATGGGCTGTCCTCCTCCTGCAGATCCTGAAGCTAACTGTGCTGGGGCGACCAGTTGGAGGGCTGTGGATCCCGGTACAGCGGCCAGCTGAAATCCTGGGGGCAGCGACATGGTCACCACTTTTTCTGTCCCTTGCAGCTGATGGCCGACAGCACTGATATTAGCAATCTGTCCTTGGTGCGTTGCAGCCAGCACTATTCTGCCTGCTGCTGAGCTGGGCGCCCCTTGTTGTTGCTGTGAGGCAGAGCTGCTGACAACTCCCTGCAGCTGTCCATCCACCACTCGCCCTGCCTGTCCACCCGCCACCTGTGATCTTGCAGGCATCTGTGCCTGGGCCACATGTGCGCTGATGATGCGTGGGGTCTTCTGGAGTCCTGCCATCTGCTGAACAAGAGCTGAAGCCGGCATGGACGTTCCCACCTTCACTCGTCCTCCCACTAGTGATGCATTCTGATCCAGGACAGCCGACAGTGACTGATTAGTAGAGGTGCCTGCTGTAGACAAAAAGTCTGACTGCTGTGAGGTAGCTATGCTTGAATAGGCTTTCACAGCCAGCATGGATTTCAGTACATCTGTGGTTATCTTGCTACTGCCTGTCTGACCCCCTGGATCACTGGCTAAGGATACAGTACCCACTGTTTGAGCTTGGGGTAGCTGGGTGGAGGGTTCTACTTTTGAGGCTGAATTCTGTATCCGCTGAACAGCTCTGGTCTGCAGCTGGATGGTCTGCGTCAGGGCCCCATGAGGAATGACTGTCCCATCTGCAAGCACGACTCCCTGTATGAACGTCTGTGGAGAGACACCAGTGCTGCCTTGGGGCACGACTTGCAGCAGGATCTTGCTGCTTCCTGCCTCCAGCTCCTTTCCTCCCGTCGTCAGCACCATCCCAGGCTTGGCAGGATCTGAACTCTGAGCCATGGCACTCCGCCGTGAATCAGAGTTCAAATCCAGCCAAACACCCTGACTGGTAACATTGACACCACTGCCGCCAGCTGTTCGGTTGAGAATGGAAGCAGTTGAGGTGGACTGACAATGCGTGGTGATAGGGATGGGGGCTTTGGTGCTCATCACCACACTGGTCACATTCTTCTTGGGCGACAGCGAGGGGAGGGTGGTGGGCGATGGCACCTTGATGTCTGCTGTGGGAAGCGTGGTGTGGTATGTGGTCACAACCGTCTTAACAGCCAGGTCCAGCATGGACTGGGTGGTCAGCTTCACCACCCCAGGCACACCCACACCCGGCACACCCACACTCTTTGGCATTGCTGCTACTGAAGGGACTACACCTATCATTGCCCCTCCAACCATTCCTCTGGGAGCGCCCACAGACAATGCTGAACTTGACGCAGACACCGAGTTAGCAATAACAGCTTGCTTGGGAGGAGTGTTGGGTGCACTGGACTGGCCAGAGCTGTCAGAACTCTGACTGGCTTCCCCATCTTCTGAAGACTTTCGTGCTGCTCGGTTCTCTAGCAGTGTCTTCACGGTCACGTTACCAGCATACCTGTCAACACAGAAAAACATGAAGAGATACAAAGCCCTCAAGGTTCACGTGCATGACTGATATACATAATTAATGACCTTTGTGACTTGACCTTCCAACAGGTCGGTGAAATAAGCAAGCATTCTATTACGTATGGAAAGGGTTGGCATTTGTACCTGCAAAATCCATGTTTTCTCAAAATTTTCGCATTTTTCACTTGTGTCAACTTCCCATGACCCTAGACCTTTTTTGAGTAGTGAACCAAATTAGTATGCATAGAAAGGTCTTATCATCAGGTACCTTTCTGCCAAATATGAAAACATTTGCAAAAATCCTGATAAAAACTAAAATTTCTACCAAACAAGAAAGGCAAAGCCATTATGGATCACGTGTATGACCTATTTACATATGTCTGACCTTTGTGACAATAAGTAAAAGGCTGGCTTTTGCACCAAGAAAATCCATGTTTTCTGAAAATTTGCATTTTACACACACTTGCGACCCTTGACTTTTCCGAGGGGTCATCCAAATTAATATGCATATATAGGTCTTACCATCAGGTATCTCTGTACCACATTTGGGTTTGAAGTTGTGAATACAGAGCTTCCGTTTGAGTGCGTCTGTGCATCTATGAGGCATTAAAACTCAAAATCATGTACTGAAAATGTAACTAAGGGGTAGTCAGGTGCACTAAAATTCAGTGTATCTGCGTCTGAGACGCATCATCCTTGCGCCACCGTGCATAACCTAAGAGTAGTAGGTGACAGTCATTCTATTTTTAGTGATGAGTTGGTTCGTTTAGCTGCTCGTTTGGTCGCAGCTGCGTTCAGAATCACCCCGATTCCGGGGTCCGTGCGAGTGTAACTGGAGGGGCAAACTGTGGTGTCAGCATGTTATTACAACGTGCAAGCTACATGTTGATCGCGTTACTTGCTGTGACGTCACCATTCATACTATTATGGGATACCGCATCGTGTGTTTCACTTTCGATCCTGAACGAAGTTGTAAATGGTGGAGAAAAAGCAAAGAAAGCTGGAATGCTTCGGATTCTTTGTTACGTGGTTGAATCGTGGTGGTAGAAATGATAACTACACCAAACGCACACACGTAGAGTTCTTTTAAATAACCCTCATTCAGCTGCAATCCGTCACACGTGGCTTAAGGATGTAGACAATACTGGAGTAACAGTTCCAACAATATTTTATTACAGCGATGCGATCTCCACGAAATGCGTTCACAAATGCACCAACAATAGTACAAGTCTTCTCAGCTTTGACACAATGCGTCTCTCATACAATGTACATCACCATTCACTGCATAACTCCATTACTGACAATGAAGCATGATATCGCAATGTCAATACACTCTTCGATACACTGCAATTCTACAAATGAACACTGTACTGACGCTGTTACATCGCAATTTTACAACTGAACAATGGACACCGGTGCTTCCTAGCACGACTCTTTTATAGTGTTATGTTTTCTAGAAAAATCAAGCAAAATCGTACAACACAGCCAATCAAAACACAGTACGTATCTAAAACTCAAAGGTACATTCACACTGGAATATTCTATAAACGTCTGGCTACTATTCAACATCTATGTTAGGAAAATCTCCGGCACGCCATGACGTCACACAAAAGTAGGCCAGACAGGTCACGACCTTGCACGCTCTAACTGGTAAACACGCGAACAGTGCATCAGCACCGAAAGCCAAGCGACACGCGCGCAGTAAACAAATGAATATCCGAGCGGCTTCTAGACCCTTCCTGACTCAATTCCGTGCGGCGACAGATAAACAACACCGCACTATTCGTAAACGAAAGTGAAATTCACTGAAAAGATATGTGATTCTAAATCATGATAGCTCAAATAAAACATCGGATCGTTTCCTACGATTTATGCATGACCGCTCTCATAGAACACCACAACCACAATCGTAACATTCTTCAATCTGACACCGTCTGATCGTCACAGTGATAATCGCAGACGCTTAGAAGAAAGTTGCACTTCGACACCACCGTCTCCATGGACAAGCGACGGTACCAGAAATGATACCCCTGGGTCGTGTGTGGCACCGCCACTGTGATTCGCAGTTTTCAGTGTTCATGGCTGTGTGTATTTCCAAGGCTAAAGCACGACGGCACACGGATGACATGCGCAATGTGCATGGAGGCGAACTCAAAAAGCAAGTCCAGAAATTTGAACAGAAATAAGTTTGACAGTTTTTTTCATAGTGGTCGATCCATCTTCTGGTATACAGGTATTTGGCAAAAGCTCTAACATTGGAGAAATACGTCTTTTGGGTTAAATGGGTTGAAACCAACTTTTAAGTACATTAGTTCTCTCTCCCTCTCACACACACACAGACTGAGAGTTTAGACAGGTCAGACTTTGGTTGTCAATTTGCATTCAGCAGAAAAGGCTATATTCTCTGTTACAATACATTATCAAATGATCATACAGATAAATACATATATGTGTTTTTCTGTGAGAGAGAGAGGGAGACAGGCTTTTGCTTGATGGCTCAACAGTTAAATCAGTATCATGCAGAGATGAGAATCCAAAAATGACAAAAAGGCGGAAAAATTCCAAAGTCTGTCGAGTGGCGAAACCACGAGTGCGCGTACCTGCGAAGCAGGTACGTGATGCAAGGGGGGACAATTTTTGAAAAGATGGTTAAAATCTATGCATTCTGGTGCATTCTGAGCCTTATTTTATGGGGTCAGATCAGTTGTTTTTGTGACCCTGGGACCTTCCGAAAGAGCGGATTTCCGCTAAAAGGCGGAAGATTCTCATCCCTGATCATGGAAAAGACACACACACTGTCACAACAAATTTAAAGAGGAGAGAGCGAAATGAGTTAATTTATTTTTTTAAAAACATACAGATGATGCAGATTTTGCCTCACGTGCGAAGCAAAAGTGAGTCTTATGTTTTGGGCCAGTGATCGTTCGTCCGCCATCTGTCTGCCGTCGTCCGTGGTCAACTTTAACGTTGGCATTTTCTCAGAGACTTTTCAAGCCACATTCCTCAAACTTGGCCCAAGGATACTTTGTGGTAAGACCTTTCTAAACATACCAATTTGAGTGACCTCTCACAAAGGTCAAGGTCACAGGGGATCAGGAAATAGGACAAAAATAGCTATATTTGGACATACATTTTTTTTTCTCACATACTATTCACAACTTCAAACCCAAACTTTGTACAAAGATACCTGATGATAATACCTTTCTATGCGTACTAATTTGGTTGATCCCCCGGAAAGGTCAAGAGTCACAAGAGCTCGGGAAATAGGTGAAAAATAGCCATATTTTGACAAAAGATGTTTTTTCTCAATACTATTCACAACTTCAAACCCAAATTTGGTTCAGAGATACCTGATGGTAAGACCTATCTATGCATACTAATTTGGATGACCCCTCAGAACGGTCAAGGGTCACAAGAGGCTGGCAAATGTGTGTAAAATGCTGATTTTTTTTTATAAAATTGTAGGTTTTCCCAAATTTTTTCAAATTTTTCAACCAAATTTGGTACACAGATAGCTGATGATAAGACCTTCCTATGCATACTAATTTAGTCGACTCATCACAAAGGTCAAGGGTCACGGGGGGTTGACAGATGTGCGAAAAATGCTTACATTTTCAGAAAATGTGGATTTTGCTGCTGCAGAAGCCAGCCCTTGTCACAAAGGTCACACATATGCAAATCGTTCATACACGTGCGGCATAATGGCTTTGCCTTTCTTGTTTTTAAATAAATTTGCGGACCCTCTATTATGCTCAGATGGGGGTTTGTGTACCCTCTAAAGTTATACCTGGGGGTCTACAGACCCTTTAACCTGATGTGAAAACAGAAGCCCTGGAATAGTATTTGACAACAAACATCTTTTGTCAAAATATGGCTATTTTGGACCCATTTCCTTAGCTCTTGTGACCTTTGACCTTTCTGAGGGGTCATCCAACTTAGTCTTACGATCAGGTATCTTTGTACCAAGTTTGGGTTTGACGTTGTGAATAGTATTTGCGAAAAAAATAAATTATGTCAAAATATAGCTATTTTGGGCCTATTTACTCATTCCCTGTCACCTTGACATTTGTGAGAGGTCACTCAAATTGGTATATTTAGAAAGGTCTTGTCACAAAGTATCCTTGGGCCAAGTTTGAAGACTGTGGCTTGAAGAGTCTCCGAGAAAATGCCAAGTTTACAACGGGCGACGGCGGATGGACGACGGACAAACGACCACTGGTCCAGAACATAGACTCACTTTTGCTTCGCACGTGATCCAAAAATAGACATTTTTCATATCATTTGCTGATCTCTTGTGACCCTTGACCTTTCCAAGAGGTCATCCAAGTAAGCATGCATAGGAAGGTCTTCTATCAGGTATCTCTGTACCAAGTTTGGGTTTGAAGTTGTGAATAGTATTTGAGAAAAAAAAAACATCTTTTGTCAAAATATGGTTATTTTTTACCTATTTTCTGAGCTCTTGTGATGCTTGACCTTTAAATGACCCCTTGGAAAGATCAAGTGTCACATGAGATCATGAATAGCCACAAATAGCCTTTTTCTAACATTTTTTTTTTTCTTAAATTAATACAACTTCCATCCCGAACCTGATACAGAGTTTATATACCAAGTTTAATTGATTTATAGCCATTTGTACCTCTGCAGTTGTTTTCCAGGAGAGCCAAGCAGAGCCACCTGAGTCATACTAGTTGGTGTCACCACGATCTGGCTCCCCACTGCTGAGCCACTGACCACAGAACCAGCCACAACGCCTGCCACATCCTGGAGCCTGGCCTGAGGGACCATCTGGCCAAGACTGGCTGCCTGTCCTTGGGTGGCTGCCTTCAGGACGAGACTGTTCAGCTGTAAGGGGCTGGAACCCTGCACAGCCATTCCGGGTCTCACCACTTGGATAGGTGCGGCTGGTCTGACCTGAGGGATAAGAGGTTTGGCAGACACTCCCATGATGGAGGTAGTAGCTGGATGACCAGTGTTGGCTTGTGATGGAAGAGCGGTGGAGGTGGTGGCCAGAGTGGTTGCTACAGCTGTGGTCGCCTGTGTAAAACATGACACATAAAAATACAGTAAACTAGCATATACACAAATGTAGTGTAGCTAGTAATAGTAGTGTGCAAAAATCAAACATTTAGTACAATGGTATTGGTGGCATGTCACCTTTACTAGCTTTCATTAAGCAATCCAGACCAAAAAGGTGACTGCCAAGCGTGTAATTATGCAAAGAAGTACCCAACGTTTCTTTCTCCGTTGGGTACTTCTTAGCTTTCATTAGCCAAAGTTGACAACATTAGCCAGCTAGTAAACAACATTAGCCAGCTAGTAAACAACATTAGCCAGCTAGTAAACAACATTAGCCAGCTAGTAAACAACATTAGCCAGCTAGTAAAGCTGATGTACAGTAGAAACAAGAGGCCTTGAAAGACAGGTCAAGAGAAGTCTTGAAGGGCAAAAAGTGTCACCTGTCATTTAAGACCGTCATTTCGGTGGCTACAGTCACCTAAACAATGGTCTTTAACAGGTGACCTCTCACGAAGGTGGTCACTCAAAACAAGTTATGCTGTACTATTCAACTGGCAGTCAACCCTTTTGGTCTTGTTTATGTACTATTAATACCAGGATGCTGGAATCTTGTCCACACCACTGAACCTTAGATACAGCAAAGTTTGCTCATAACAAGGTTGAATATATTAACCACTGGATATAGCAACGCCATCACGCTTGCTCTTTATAAATTACTTCCCTCATAACACTTAACCCAACTAACCCCATGGGCACAATTCCCGGATTTTGGATGTCACCTAATGACTATGTACCAGTTGCAGGAGATGGACCGACCATGAAAATTCAACGGTAGTGCCAGATTAGCTTGGCACCTGATGATGCCAAGCTAATCTGGCATTACCCTTGAATTATCATGGTGGAATCATCGTCTGCTGTCGGGTGTTGGGGCTAAATGGCTTAAACTGCTGTCTGATCTGACAGTGGATGATTACAGCACCATCTAGTTTCCAATGCATGAAGGTAGACTGAAAATGATATGATACGATACGAATACCTTTATTGTCCCAAGATGGAAATTTGTTTGCAGCTGAATTTTAAATACAGATGTAGACTAGAACACACCGACCTATTACACTTTTTTACAGTGAGTATGTGCACGTATATATAACACCACAACCATCTGTAATGTTAATATCCACCTAGAAACAAAATGTGCTTAAATTCTATCTGAGATGACACTACCTTATACCACGTGCACGAACACACACACACGCACGCATGCACGCACACACACACACACACACACAAACACACCCACTTGCATATCACATGACATTGCAATTTCATAGACCTGAGGCTGACATCTTGAACATCCTTCAAATAACTACAGGTCTATGCCATGGCATCATTTAGGAGATGGATAGATGATGGCACATCATGAAAACATCAGCCTGTTCAAAATAAGATATTCTAGCCTCATCTTAGGAACAGTATAGTTATACACTTTAAAAACATGACAGCTTTCGTCAATTATATCTGCCCCTGTATACTTATTTTAACAAGTTGCTAGGTACCAAGGTTTAATCCCTTGACTAATGGGACACAATCAGAACCACCCATTGCAAGAGGGATAGAACCTCATTAGGTTCTATTTTTATTCTTCTTCATTCGGCTTAATGTCCCACGGCACTAAAAGCGATAAGGGACTTAAAAGAATAACTGTTTCCTCAAAATTCATTACCAATGGCATTACTGTATGGAATATACCCCTTTACTTACCCGATTTCAGCCTAAGCACCCTTGTGTATACCTACCCAACAAGGGGCGTAAGAAGAGAGAGAGAGTGTAACCAAGTGACCGGGCAGTCTCCCCTCCTTCTATCCCGTCATGCACTGTAGCTTACCCCAGTCGTACCCTTTGCTCCAATGTGGATGGTCACCGGTTTCAGCCTCTCTCGTTTGGATATTTTTTTCTCTTCTCTGTCCTTCACCTTAGTGGCTTATCAGGATGTCGAGGTAAGGCCTCGGGTTATGCCTACGAGTAAACGGGCCGTTTACTTCTCGTCGGTACCTCCCTTGGAATTTTTTCGTTCTTGTGGGCTTAGCCCTCGACCGGTTGTGAGTACTATTCATGGTCCACGTGTTTTTCAAAATGGCGTCTGCTTTGTGTTGCAGTGTTCAACTTCGCACCTGCAAATGTTGTAAAGATTTTCAATGGCCCACGGACGACCACAAGTTGTATTTGCCGTGTTCTGGCTGCTCCTCTGCTCGTTCCTGCGCAGTCTGTGCACCTTGGAGGGAACAAAAGGGGTCACAGATGTGGGCTTTTTATCAGCGTCGCCGCCCTGGGACTTTGGAAACTACTACGCCGATGGAGGACAGGTCAGTGCGTAGCATTGTTATTCCTGTAGCCTCCACCCCCCCCTAAATCTCCGCGCCGGCGGGCGACTTCGGAGATAGTGGGGCCCTCCTCTCGGCGCTTGTTAGATTCGGTACCGGTTGGCCCTCTCACAGTGATGGCCGGTAGAGTCTCATCTGTCTCGCATGGCCCTTCGCAAGGGGTGGCCGAGAGACCAATGCCAGTCTCACGTGGTCCTCCGCAAGGGGTGGCCGAGAGACGGGGCACGCGGGATTCCCTTCCGCCTCCGTTAGCTTCCCGGCGACACCTTCCGTCGGCCTCTGCTCGCCCTTGCAGGGGGCCGACTTCGGACTGGCGTTCATCTTCGCGCCACCTCGATAGGAGCCCGTCCCCGCGACGTCGGTCTCCTTCCTCTAGCGCTGTTAGGGCTCCCGGCCTTAGCCGGTCCCCTCGCACCCCTCGGACTTATTTTCGTCGCAGCCGTTTGCGCAGCCCTAGGGAGAGACCCGCTGTGCGGCGGTCGGATTTGTCCCTTCAGGGCTTTTCTCCAGAACTTCATCCTGTCCACGTCGGCCGTGCAGGTTCCCAGGTTAGCGCTACTGTAGTGCTCGGTTCTTGACAGTGTGCGCGTTTGGCTAGCCTTTCGCCTTCCTTTAGCTCGCCGCGCCGATGATCGGATGTTGTTTCTCCACGTCGGGACAGAGGGGCTGCCTCCCCTGTTTTTGGGGACGATGATGTTCTTAGCTTGTTTCCGGAGGACTCCGCTTCCGCCATTTTATCTCCGGTCCCTGGCTCTCGGGACACTTCGGACTTGGATGCACCAGGGGGACCGTCAGGGACTTCTGATACTTCGCGTGCACTAGACGAGGCGGCACGTTTGATCGCTAAGATTCTTCTCTTGGAGAACTGCCCTCCGTCTCCCCCTCTCAAGAGAAAAGCTGCAGCTTCGGTCGATGTTCCTCTTCAAGTGAAATGTTTCAAGTCCTTACCTCAGCCTCCGGGAATTAAAGATCTGATGGAAGCCTTTAACGAGCATCTCGCCCTAGGCAAGCTCCGTGATCGTGGTTTCTTCGCCGACACTCGATGGCCCTTCGGCGTCAATATCAAGTTTCGGCAGGTTTGGTACTCAGGACATTCTCAGGCCTTTGCTTGCTCCCTCCCACCTGTTGATCCGGACACTCAGTTGCAGGCCGGCGGCAAGGTTTCGGCCCGTCGTTTTTTTTCCTCCCGGACTGGCGAACACTGCTACCCTCGCTCATAATTCCTTGGCGTGTGCAGGATTTTTGGACTTGGCTACTCAGGCGGTGGTTAGAAGTGTAGAGGAATTTTGGGAGCGGCCGGATGAGTTTCATCTTCGCGACATTCACTCCATAGCCATCACAGCGAATCGCGCAGTTCACCACGTTGCGACGAATTTTTTGGCGGCCGCGGCAAATTGCGACCTTATCCGATGGGATGCCGTGCTGAAGAGCTGTCCAGGCATCCCTGCCACCGCCGTACCTCAGCTGCGCCGTGCCCCCCTCGGGGGACCCCTCCTCTTCGGCCCTACTTGGCAGCAGGTTCAGAAGTCAACTAAGGACCTTTGGCCCAGCACTCCTAGATCGGACCCCTCGCAGCCTCCAGCCCAGCGCAGGGACAGGGAGCGCACCTTTCGGGACTTCAGACCCTCTTCCCGTCAGATTTCCTTCCTGTTTCGGTCCACGGACTTCCGCCGGTAGAGCTCGTCCGTCCCAGGCAGCGGCCCCTGCTTGGCCCCGGGCCTCCTGGAGGCCTGGCTGCAGGAGGGCCCAATGACTTCTCTCCGACACCACCCCCGCCGACCCCTTCAGGGCCTCCAGTCGGCGGGAGGTTTTCATTGCATGGCGACGCGTGGCGTTTGCTGTTGCCGGAGGACCCTTGGATTCTTGCCACAGTTTCGGAGGGGCTTCAGATCGCTTTTGTGAATCCCCCTCCGTTGTTACGTTCGCCTCTGTGGACAGAAGTACCTTCCAATCTCGACAAGGCGGACGCGCTTCAAGACGAAATCGCAACCCTTCTTTGGAAGACGGCCACGGAAGTGGTGGTTTGCCACGACTCTCCAGCCTTCTACAGCCGGCTTTTCGTTGTGCCGAAGCCCAGCAGCAAGTGGCCCCCGATCATAGACCTCTCCGCCCTGAACAAATTCATTCTCGCGCCCTCCTTCTGGATGGAAACTGCAAGGGTCCTGCGGGCGTCAGTCCAGCCTTTGGATTTTGCGGTCAGTCTCGACCTCTCCGACGCGTACCTTCATGTTCCCATACATCCCGCCTCACGTCGTTGCCTTCGCTTTGCCTTTGTCTACCAGTTTCGGGCTCTCCCCTTCGGTCTCAACCTCAGCCTGTGGGTTTTTACTCGGATTATGGATGCGGTTGTCGCAAAGGCGAGGCGGGATTCCTCCAGCCTGACGTCCAACTACCTCGACGATCTACTCCTCAAGAACCAGGACTCGATCGCGCTGGCAAAGGACAGAGACGCGCTTCTAGCTCTTTTGCGTCGTCTCGGATTCCTCCTCAACGACGGTAAGTCGGACCTGGTTCCTTCGCATCACTTCACCCACATGGGGATGGAGTTCTTGACCGACCTCAACAGATTTCGTCTGCTGGAGCCTCGCATCTCGAAACTGTCGGCCATGGCGCTACAAGTTTACTTCGCGGAGTCGCTTCCGGCCTGGACTTGGCTCAAGTTCCTAGGCCTCGTCAGCGCAGCGGCGGACTTGCTACCACTGGGCAGTCTTTACGCTCGACCACTACAGCTTCATCTCCTGCTCCACTGGCGGCCTTCTTCAGGGGATCTTTCAGCCCCGGTTCTGGTCTCGTTACTGATCCGACCTCACCTTCTCCGCTGGACGGACCATTCCTGGTTGGCGATGGGAATCTCTCTCTCTTCCCCTCCCCCGACGTTCTCCATTTACTCAGATGCGAGTTGCCAAGGTTGGGGGGGCCCATCTGATGCCGGAATTCAGCTCCGTATCAGGCCTGTGGAAGTCGGACCTTCGGGACCGACATATCAACTGGTTAGGGTTGAAAGCGGTGTGGTTGGCCCTCATCCATTGGGAAGCACGGCTTTGGGAACAGGAGGTCCTGATCTTGTCCGACAACACGACAGTCGTGGCTTACATCCAGAAGCAAGGAGGCACTCGATTGCCGACTCTCTGCATGCTGCTGTACCAGATCTTGCTCTGGTGCAGAGATCGTGGCATATTACTCCGAGCGCGTCACATCCCGGGACACCTGGACGCTCTCGCGGACTCCCTCTCCAGACGCGGACAACTTCTCCACACCGAGTGGTCTCTGCGGCCGGACATTTCTGCATGATCTGCACTCATTGGGAGACCCCCATGATCGACTTATTTGCGACCAGATGGAACAAGCAGCTCCCGCTCTTTGTCTCCCCCATCCCGGACCCTCTCACCTGAGTGGTGGATACCCTATCGATTTGCTGGGAGGGCCTCATAGCCTACGCATACCCTCCCTCGGTTCTTGTACCCAAGATTCTACTCAAGCTTCGGGGTTGCAACACGGTCCTCCTGCTTGTCGCTCCATTCAGTTGGAACAGGACTTGGACAACCAACCTTCTGAGTCTCGCCACAGATCCGCCTCTTCGGCTTCCCACGCCTCGGACGATGCTGAAGCAGCCTCGACAGAACCTCTTCCACCCCTGTCCGGAGAAACTGTTGCTTCATGCCTGGCGGTTGTCAGGCAGGCCCTCGCAAACCAAGGTTTCTCGGATGCTGCAGTGGAGGCGATCGCTTCAGCCCGCAGAGATTCCACCCTCCGCGTGTATGAAGGGAAATGGAGCGTCCTTCGTACTTGGTGTGAGACCAGACTTCTGGACCCTTCGACACTGACTTCTCCACAGTTAGCCGAGTTCTTCTTGTGGCCATTTCATGAACAGAACTTGGCGTCGATTACCATTCGCGGTTATCTCGCCATGGTGGCGGACACCTATCGTCACTTAGGCCATCCGGACCCTGGAGCGTGTAAAGATCTCTCTGACTTGATGTCCCATTTCGACTTCCAACGGCCAGTCACTCGTTCCCTCGTTCCGCGCTGGGATCTCCCTTGGGTCCTCACATGGCTGAATTCCAGTTGCTTTGAGCCTCTGCGTCGCGCCAGTCTTCCAGACCTGACTAGAAAGACCTGCTTCCTTTTGGCCCTCACCACAGCTGCCAGTCCAGTATCACTAGGCAGGCATTGTCATGGAACCCCCAGGGAAAGAGGAAAAGAGGTAGGCCGAGAAACTCCTGGCGTCGAGACCTCCAAGCAGACATCAAGAGACTGGGAACCACCTGGAGTAGAATCGAAGGAGAAGCACAGGACAGGAGTTGCTGGAGGTCTCTCGTCGACGGCCTATACCCGGGTAGGGGTGACAGGCGTAAGTAAGTAAGTACAGCTGCCAGAGTCAGCGAACTGCATGCCCTGTCTGTTGACCCGGCCTGCTTGCAGTTCAGGACGGACGGTTTGGGTCAGCTTCTGACCAACCCCTCTTTCTTGGCCAAGAACAGACTCCCCTCGGCCGTGCCCCAGGCGTGGAGTCTTCGGCCTTTTACAGGAGACCAGTCCCCGACATCGTGAAGCCCTGGAGAAGAGGTCGCTCCCGCCTCTTCCTGGCCAGGCTGATATTTCTGCCCAGACAATATCGTCTTGGTTGCGTTGCATCATTCGTTCCGCTTACTCTGACCTGTCTCCACAAGTGGCCAAGACCATGCGGATACGGGCTCATGAAGTTCGTGCGGTTGCTGCCAGCGTCGTGTTCCACTGCAACTGCGCAGTCAGGGACATCGTCGCGGCGGTCGGTTGGAGATCAGAGTCCACCATCGCCCGATTTTACCGATGGGATCTCTCCGGCCAACAGGACAACCTGGCCCTCGTTGGAGATCTCTCGGCAGCGCAACACTCCCTCCGTGCGCCGTTGGCACCTTAAGGTAACCCTTCGCTGAAATCGTCGGGAGGTTGCCCCTCGATGCTCAGCTTACAGCCGTGCCGGGTTTGGGGCGACACCCTCCTCCTTCTTGTCATTCATTCCATACAGTAATGCCATCGGTAATGCATTTTGAGGAAACAAATGTATTTTTCTTTAAAATAAATTTTTTCGACAAATATTTACCGATGGCATTACTCGGACGTCCCTCCCACCTGCCCCGCTTGCCGCCCTTCGCAAAGTGTACGACTGGGGTAACTATGGCGCATGACCGGATAGAAGGCGGGGAGACTACCCGGTCACTTGGTTACACTCTCTCTCTCTTCTTACGCCCCTTGTTGGGTAGGTATACACAAGGGTGCTTAGGCTGAAATCGGGTAGTAAAGGGGTATATTCCATACAGTAATGCCATCGGTAAGTATTTTTCGAAAAAATTTATTTTAAAGAAAAATACATTTTACTATGGTTTGTTTGCTTAACTCTTTCACCGCCAAATTTATATAGAAGCCCTTGTTGTGTGAACTGCTGGAGGGTGATTGTAACTTTGACTGATTGATTACACAGATAACCTTTACAAAGTTTACAATACATATGGTGCGCACGTGACATGAACATCATCAGTAAAAATCTAAATGAATTTTTCTCTAAAATGTATTTTTTAAAAAAATACTTACCGATGACATTACTATATGGAAGTGTCTACTAGCTTACTTAATTTCAGCCTAAGAACCTGTTGTGTTCCTACACAACCAGGGAGGCAACTCAGGGAACTGTAACCAGGGCCGTTAATAGCTTCCCATCCCTGCCCATCCGGTCACGTGCCACGTGGTGTCACGCCAGTCGGAATGCTTAGCTTACCAGTGGCAAGCGGGGCAGGTGGGAGGGTCCTCCGAGTAATGTCATCGGTAAGTATTTTTCGAAAAAATACATTTTAGATAAAAATTCATTTGTTTCCTCAAAAACATTACTGATGACATTACTATATGGAAGAATTACAAAAAGCAGGAGGGTGCCGCCCAAAAATACCCCCGGTAAAAGGGCTTAGCCAGAGCCGCGCTCCCAATACCAACCTCCCGACAATTTCAGCTGAGTAGTACCGACGGCGCCTCTGATGCCGGGAGGGAGTGTTGCGCTGCGGTGATGTCCTCCACCAGTGTGAGGTTGTCTCGCTGGCCTGCCAGATCCCGGAGGAAGAAGCAGGTAAAGGTGGATTCTGCCCGCCAGCCCACAGCTGCCATGATGTCTCAGACGGCACAGTTGCGGTCGAAGGCGACGCTCGTGGCCATGGCTCTAACCTCATGTCACATCCTTAGCCTTATCGTCTGGGCTGTAAAGTCATTTCTGCCTGGGGCCAGTGGCAGAAGAGGCGGGATCGTCCCCTCTGGACGGGCTTGGATCTGCATAATAGACGCGCAGGGCGCGCACTGGACATTGCTGCCTGGTCTCCCGGGGAAAGTTTACTCCCGTCAGTGGTCGCAAGGTGATCACCTGGGGCGCGGTCAAGGGAGACCTAGTCTTGGCAAGGAAGGACAGGTCAGTGAGGAGCTGCACAGAGCCATCTGTCCTGAAATGCAGGCAGGCCGGGCGCGCTGAGAGCACGTGTAGCTCGCTTACTCGGGCCGACATGGCGAGGGCCAGCAGGAAGCAGGTCTTCCGAGTCACATACGCAAACTGAGCCAAGTGGAGCAGTTTGAATCGGTCTGAATTCAGCCACGTCAGTACCCAGGGTAGGTCCCAGCGTGGAATCAGCGAGCGGGCAACCGGGCACTGGAGGCCAAAGTGTGCCATAAGGTCGGGGGCGCAGCCGGAACAGGGTAGGCCGACCGGGTGGAGATTGCTTGGCCCTGGGGGAGGGAGCGAGCTAGAATTTGAGGTCCGTCATAGGCACTGCGGGAGGGCCTTGAAGAGGCGGCTGACGGAAGCGCGGTGGCGCATGGACCTCTGGTGTCGTTCAATCCATCGGGTCTGCCAACAGACACTGGACAAGGCGACGAAGGTCGCTGCAGGCCAGCCTCAGTGAGGCGGGCGCTCTGCCGGCTATTTGACTCCCCCTAGGAGTCAGCAGGCTTATCTGTGCGGGACACGTCAGGACTGTCAGCGGTCGACGGACGATCGTTGCTGCAGGCCGGCCTCAGTGAGGCGGGCGCTCTGCCAGCTATTTGACTCCCCCCAGGAGTCAGCGGGTTTATCTGTGCGGGACATGTCAGGACTGTCAGGCTGGCCTCAGTGAGGTGGGCACTCTGCCGGCTATTTGACTCCCAGTAGAAGTCAGCGGGCTTATCTGTGCGGGACACGTCAGGACTGTCAGCGGTCGACAGGACGAAGGTTGCTGCAGGCCGGCCTCAGTGAGGTGGGTGCTCTGCCGGCTATATGACTCCCCGTAGGAGTCAGCGGGCTTAACTGTGCGGGACACGTCAGGACTGTCAGCGGTCGAAGGACGATGCGATGAAGGTCGCTGCAGGCCGGCCTCAGTGAGGTGGGCGCTCTGCCGGCTATTAGACTCCCCGTAGGAGTCAGCGGGCTTAGTCTGAGAAGGTGCAGTGGTACACGCAGCCCTGGGGCGTGAGCTGAGGTCACATGTCCAGCGTGTCGTCCATTCCCCAATGGTCGGAGCGGGTCTCGATGAGGCTGGCACGTTCTGCAACATAGTCAAGGGGAGAGGCGAGCGGCCGTGGCCCAGGAGGCCACGCAAACAGGCGCCCCCGTGTCCGCATGATACTTTCACTCATCCAAAGTTTACCTACCGCATGCTGCATGGCCCAGTGCAATCAAGTCTAACTTACACAAAGTAAGAACACCTTCGTGCGGTAGTGCGGAAAAGAACCCCACGCTTTTCCGGAGACCATATGGCTATGTCATAATGAGTGTAAATTAAGGACACTGCACGCCGAGGCCAAGTGCGTACCGTTCACACCATCTCTCTTCCATGTGTAAACGGCCGCCGTAACCAATATATACCGCTATAACATAACCACAATGCGGAGGCAGGCGAAGCATAAGGTGAGAGAGCTCGGCTCTGTCAGGCCACGCAAAACGACACAAGCCACCTCCATAACTGTATAAGGGTCCCAGTAGTTCCTCCCCGACCAACCACTGCCTTGGTCAGGTGAGCGGACTGTCTGTCGTTTACCTGAGCAGCACTTATTTATCTGTTTAGGAAGGACTATCTGATCACGCTCAGGCGCCCAAGACAGAATACGACAGTCCCGGCCTGCCTACTGGAACACTTGTTGACACGTGTGAAGGCGACCTCCAATCAGTAGCCAAATTCACGGCCCGAACCACCGCCCGGTGCACCGAGCACCAGTGGAGGGCGAGAACCGAGGCCTTACCTTGCCATGGCAAGAGAGAGAGCGGGGAGAAAACCTGTTCGAAGGCCGTCGGTCGCGAGGCAGAAGGGAGGAGGACCCTCTTGCGCAGCGGAGAACGGCCCCACACCTCCCCAGCCAACAAAGTCCCTGCCATCCAAGACGGCACCCAGCACGGCATTCGATTGGCAGCGCTCGGAAAAGCTTGTGTCTGTCAATCAGTCTCCAACCCTACGTAGCAGTCAGCCGTGCGAGTCGGAAGAGAAGAGTGCCGCCGTGTCTGATCATGTCCCAGGAAACAACAGCGCCCACACGGCGAAACCTTAGCACTGAAAAGTTTGTCTCCGCAAGACTGTCACAAAGGGCTCATCAGACTTGCACACTCGAAGCAAACGAGGACAATCCCAGGCAAGCACAGTAAAGCACGGCCAAACCAAAATCCAAGCCGACCGGCCCTAAGAACTGGTCGCACCATACACAGCCAAGGTCCTTTAGGCTAGAACACAACCATTCACAGTAAGCTAAGTAGAACGACTGGCGTGACACCACGTGGCATGTGACCGGATGGGCAGGCACCAGAAGCTACTCACGGCCCTGGTTACAGATCCCCGAGTTGCCTCCCTGGTTGTGTAGGAACACAACAGGTTCTTAGGCTGACATTACCCCAAATCTGCTCTGTTCTCTCCCAGAGTCTGACGTTGCTGATCTTCTCTGGCCAGTGGATTTTCAAAATTCTTCTAAGGCAACTGTTCATGAAGGTCTGTACTCTGTTGACTGTGGTTTTTGTCAATCTCCATGTCTCTGCTCCATATAGGAGAACTGCTTTTACATTGGAGTTGAAAATCCGGACTTTGGTGTGTTGTGACAGCTCTCTGGAACTCCACACTTTTTTCAACTGGAGAAAGGCTGCTCTGGCTTTACCGATTCGTGCTCTGACATCTGCATCAGTGCCGCCTTTTTTGTCTATGATGCTCCCGAGGGCTATACTAATACCTCCCCTCAAACCACGTTCCACCATTTCACCCATCGTACGATCAGACAACAGGTCTATAGATATCTTACTGGATTTCAAAAATGCATCACCATGTCATGCCAGGACTAGTTATGTAGCAGGCTGGGTCAAGACTGTAGTGCAACAAACCCTTCTCACGGTAACTTTCAAATACGTCTGCTAGCAAACAAACGTCAGCTTTCAAGTACTGGTCATGATAGTCACCAATTGTCTGACACCCTAGTTTATCCCACGCATCAAGAGCGTGTTGATATTCAGAGTCAGAAATACCTTTACCATTAAGTGTGGAATAAAATTTGTCTTTTGGTGGCAGTCTCCTTTCCTCAAACACAACCCAATGATCAATGTACTCGTATGGATAAACACCTTTCTTAATCAAGTCTGGCTCAAAATATTTACTTGTTATTGGATACTCAGTCAGACCTTCTGCCAAACTAGCAAGACCTAAAGATAAATGTTGCATGGAGTCATAAAATGCTAATTTATCTAATCTAAAAGTCAAGTACTTTTCAGTTGTCTGTGCAATACAATTTATGTTTTTGTAAGACTCATCCAGACGCGATCTGGCACGACGGACTCTGGCAAGTCATGAGATCGTTCAACATAGAGGAGGGACTGATCCAAATGATAGAAGCGCTTTACAAGAACGCCTGCAGCGCGGTTCTACTTAACAATCAGTCAGGCGAGTTCTTCAGGACGACGATCGGTGTCCGTCAAGGATGCCTGCTCTCTCCTGTCCTTTTCAACATATTCCTGGAGAAGATCATGCAGGAAACCCTCCACGACCACCATACTTCAATCTCTATTGGTGGCAGATCCCTGTGCAATCTTCGATTCGCAGATGACATTGACCTCATGGCAGGCAGCAATAGTGAGCTCCAAAACCTGACAGACAAACTTTCAAGTAGCGCAGGGTCTTATGGCATGGAGATCAGTACGGATAAAAGCAAAGTGATGATCAACACCACAAGCGACAGCAGCAGCAACATTCACATGAACGGCCAGAAGCTAGAAGAGGTCAATAGCTTCAAGTACTTGGGAGCCACCCTGTCCAAAGACGGTAGTTGCATAGCAGAGATCCGTATCAGGATAGGTACAGCAACATCCGCAATGGCCAGGCTGGACAGGATATGGCGAAGTAACTCCATCAGCTTCACCATCAAGTACAGGCTTTACAAGTCCCTCGTAGTGTCTATTCTACTCTACGGCTGTGAGACTTGGACGCTGCTTGCAGACTCAGAAAAGAAAATCCAGGCCTTTGAGAACAAGTGCCTGAGGAAGTTGCTCCGCATCTCGTACCACGAGCACAAGACCAACGAATATGTACGGAGCATCGTCACTTCCCTGGTGGGCCCACATGAACCCCTTCTGGCAACCGTGAAACGGCGCAAGCTTGCTTGGTTTGGCCACGTGACCCGACACAACACCTTGTCCAAGACTATCCTCCAAGGCACTCTCGAAGGAAGTCGTCGGCGAGGTCGTCAGAGAAAGAGTTGGGTCGCAAACATAAAAGAATGGACCGAACTCGAGATGCCAGACTTGCTTGCCACCGCCCAAAATAGAACTCAGTGGAGAGCACTGTCTGTTGCTGCTGCCTTTCAGTCACCCCAACGCCCAGTTCGGGCAAGGGACTGATGATGATGATGATGAAGACTCATCCACAGCCTGCATGATATGTGTGAATCATAATTTGAGATTGTGAAAAAAGATTGGTAACTTATATGTCTTAGGATCTATTTTTAATAACAAGTTACAATTGTTATGTGCAGCACCTCTGTAGCATCCAGTTATGTGATCATGGTCACGAACTTTATCACCCTGGAGGGGTTGTTCACAAATCCAACACGTCTGTGCTGTATCAAATTTCAGTTTGTCTTCTTCTGTCATCACCAAAGGCTTTGATTGATTGATTGTACATTGCTTAACGTCCCGACAGCAACAAGGCTTTCTCAGGACGTGCCTGCACTGCTTGTGAAAAAAAACCCAACTAAACAGAACATTGAATGTATGTCGCCAGCCGGTCAAATACGTTAAATAAACCTAACACATGGGGCCTAAATAAAGCTAAGACCATTTAGCAACACACATCCAATATCAAGAGCTACAGGCAGTGCAGACAGAAGGGAGAGTTTTAAAAAGGCAAATACAGGTGAATGGACCTCGGGTAGACAGAAACACATGCCCCAGAATAGAGAGAAAAACTCACCCTGTGGGGCTGACCAGGGTGACCCTGGGAACTAAAAAGTACCTAACCCCACCCAAGTCCCCCAGGGCAGACCCGGGTGGGGGATCACCAAAGGCATCTGACATGTTGTGAGATACTGTACTACCTGACTATACAGATGTCTCATTTCTGTTAAAAACAGACATGCTGCATTTTCACCTCTGTAGATAACAGGTTCTGAATGCTGTCCGTCTGACCTAACAATAATATATCCAAAAGAACACACCACTTGGTCACTCAACTTTACAGTCTTTGGTAATGATTCTGGAACAGGACCCTCATATGGTACTACCAGTGATTCAAAATCAGCATACACTACAAATGGCAGCTTTTGTTGATTCCCATAGTTCTTAAAATATACTTGACTACTAGGATCTGGATACTTAAGTACAGTTTGTATGTCATCAGCCGACCTGCAGTGTAAAACATGTTTGTGTGCCACTGCAATAGAAGAAAATCTTTGTAAACATTTCTTACACACTTCCCGTTTGCCATTGTGTTTTGGTGTATGCCCATGAATTAGACGTGACACACTCCTGATAATTGTGAAGTGGAAGTTATTGTCATCACCGGCAGGGCCAATT
This sequence comes from Semisulcospira habei, assembly GCA_036245525.1. NCBI lineage: Eukaryota > Metazoa > Mollusca > Gastropoda > Semisulcospiridae > Semisulcospira > Semisulcospira habei. The sequence goes on from BTPG01000006.1 coordinate 33,445,851, forward strand.
AATAACATGTCAACATGTTTATCTTCTGACTGTCCATATGTTGGAGCAAGTGGTGATACTCTAATGGGTTGTAACTTGTCAACAGATTCATTATCCCATACAAACACATTTACAGATATACCAGGATTTAGTTTTTCAAATAAGTCTATGTCCTCTATTTCAACAGGGAACTCAATGCCACTAAAGTTCAGTTCATTTACAAATTTGGTATAGTTAGATACATGTTCAGGTTTTGATTTTACAAAGTGCAGTTTAGCAAGCACACACCACATGAAACAATAGTTGTCATTGTTCTGTATGTTAACGACAGCCTTTTTCTTTGCAACCTCTGTTGGCAGTGGCAACCACGATTTACCTAATATAGGATGATACCTTGACTGCTTTAGTTGTAGTTCATGTACATGTCCATCGTGCCAACCAGACCCCTTCATTTTCGCACTGTCAATTGCTTGGAGGAAGTCAGGTAATAGTCTGTCTCTAAACACGTTCTCCAATTCTCTTCTTGTGTTAACTGTGTGTTGTCTTGTTGATATATATGATACAATCACTTCACCGTCTACTCTAGTAAATTCTATTTTAGCAACAATCTGAATCTTTACACTGCCTGTATGAAGATTATCTTGTATGACAGAAAAAGAGTTTTCTATTGATTCATAGACATTATTAGTATTAGATATAGGCAAGTCTGTTGTGTGAAACACATTACGTAGGCTTGATGAGCCTGATGGGTTTTGAGCAGTGTCCGTCATTTTTATTTGTCCGACAAAATAATAAATGAAAAAATAATACCACTGACACACCATATGTAATACTGTATTAACTATAGTTATGGTAAACAAGTCAACCACTTCCCTGGTGTTTGACTTGAAGTCTTGTCCTGCAGATGTAATATCACTTTATTGAATGTAACACTTTCAATGTAACAATGTAGTTTTCTTAATTGATCAAATATGTCTTCACACAGTACCTCAAACCAACGCAAGTGGCCACTGTTAGCATTATAAACTTTAAAAGCATTTGTCTTAAGATCAACAGTCTCATAATCATAACATGGTAATCCATCTGAATATTCTAAAGTAATATTATATGTCATGTATATTCTTATTGTCGGTGTTGTGAGTTTAAAGCTGGGTTCAAACGCACGTGATTTTAAGTCAGTAAAGCGCTCAACATCTTTGAAGCATTCTGTAACATCAAACATTTGGGTTTGTCCGTCTGTCATTTTTTATTCGACAAACAAATGTATAAATTAATTTACTAACCCATACCCTGTGGCTGATCTGTCTTTAAAATGAGCTTTAGATGCTTAGTTGATTTCAGTTTATTTTTCACATCATCCCGTTCATGCTTATTTGGGATGACATCGTTCTCTCTGAGACAGTCTTCAAAGCTGTTACGATCCTTACAGTAAAACAAACAGATAAACTTTAACTGTTCTCGAAAATCTTTCAGTACAGCATTATATTTCTGAGTAACAATCCATACACTTACATTTGCATGTCTGCCACTGAAGGCAAGTTCTGCTAGAGTGTTTCTCTTCTTGACAATGTCTTTCTCTGCTGAGCAGTCATCAACAATAAACAGGGTTGGCTGTCCTTCAAATTGCTTGTAAAAATATTGTAGGTAGTCATTCAGTTTTTTCTCTTACTTACTTACTTACGCCTGTCACCCCTACCCGGGTATAGGCCGTCGACGAGAGACCTCCAGCAACTCCTGTCCTGTGCTTCTCCTTCGATTCTACTCCAGGTGGTTCCCAGTCTCTTGATGTCTGCTTGGAGGTCTTGACGCCAGGAGTTTCTCGGCCTACCTCTTTTCCTCTTTCCCTGGGGGTTCCATGACAATGCCTGCCTAGTGATACTGGAAGCTGGCTTTCTCAGACTGTGACCGATCCATCCCCATCTTCTTCGCCCAATTTCATTCTCTGCTGTTATCTGCTCTGTTCTCTCCCAGAGTCTGACGTTGCTGATCTTCTCTGGCCAGTGGATTTTCAAAATTCTTCTAAGGCAACTGTTCATGAAGGTCTGTACTCTGTTGACTGTGGTTTTTGTCAATCTCCATGTCTCTGCTCCATATAGGAGAACTGCTTTTACATTGGAGTTGAAAATCCGGACTTTGGTGTGTTGTGACAGCTCTCTGGAACTCCACACTTTTTTCAACTGGAGAAAGGCTGCTCTGGCTTTACCGATTCGTGCTCTGACATCTGCATCAGTGCCGCCTTTTTTGTCTATGATGCTCCCGAGATAGGTGATTCAGTTTTTTCTCAGGGTCAACTAAGTAAATGTTGCTGTCAGTCCAAATGAATAAACGGTTGTGATAAGCTTTGTTGTGTTTGATTGTAGGACAGAATATTACAATGTTTTCGAAATGATGGATGTATCTTGTTTGTAATAGGTTAAGAACAAATTCAGTTTTACCACACCCTGTGGCACCACAAAACAATCCACAGTGTGGGTCGAGTGTCATTAAGCTCCGGTTCATTTTAATACACAATATAATTTAATACATGACACCCTTTAGTCTGCTCTCTTCTATGCTCAGTTGTGTGTCATATATCAGGTACAAATATATATTTATGGCTGCAGCGGATTCAACCTTTTTTTGTATCTGAATTGTAATCCCGTCACTGCCGTTTTCAACCTTTCGACCTGACCCATGAAGATAATCATCATCTGTACTACGAAGGTCTAACCAAAGAGCATACTTATTTGTAAGGTATTGACCAATCCTTACGTCATACAGATGTAAATCTTTGCATGCAATGTTTGCAGGTTTATCTCTAATCCTTCCACCCGCAAAATACTTTGTGATCTCATCGTAGTGTTGATAAGGTAACAAACCTGAAGCGTACACTTGATTAGGACGGCCTTCGATTGTACAAGACAAATGTGTAATCTTTGGATTATAGAATTTTTCTGAATCTCTTTTGTATGGACCCACCGGTTCAACAAACATGAGTATACCTTTCAGTGACCTGGCAGGTGTGTTCAAGTTTATGTTCCACATTGGGTCACTCTTGTCTTTGGGTATTAAACTATGTCTAATCACCCTTTCATAATAAATCGGTAGTTTTGTCTTATACTGATTTTGAATGAGAGTAGCTAAATAATCATGTGTGACAATTTCATATTCCAAAGAAATGTTAGAGATCTTATATGTTGCATTGGGATCAGATGATTTAATAATTTTGGAGTAGTCATTGAAAGTTAGTTCAAAACTCAGACGGTCATTCAGTGCTCCTTGGTAATAAGGTAAATGCGCTGTTAGGATTTCAAACTCAAGTGGAATGTAAAACCTGGTTCCATATGTTTCGGCCATTATAACGTCCTTGGCTGCTGTGGTTGTTTTATCTCCGGCGTCGATTTGAAGTTTGGTAATATTATCTGTCTGTATGCCTTGGTAAATACAATCCTCTCATTCTTCTCTTGTGAGCCAAAGATCTTTGTAACAGTAAAACACATCAGCATCGTCAAGACTAAACACTTCCTGTCCTTCAAGTTTTACTTTAATAGTTCTAACAATTGCTCTGCCTAGATTGTTAACTAGTGTTCTGTTTACATCTGTGTCTGATGATAGTTCAATATTTAATGCAAGGCGTGCAGTGCCAGGAACAATAACGTCACTGGGACCTAAATTTGGAAACTTGACTGTAAGTGTTTGGTTCTGATCTATGGTACTTGGATTGTTTGTAATGACGATTGATTGCCTAATGCCCTTAACACCAAGAGGCTCACGTAGTTTTCTATATGGGTCTAACTTTGATCCATAAGACTGTGTCATTTTTATTATACACAATAAAAAATATTAAATTAATAAAACAATGGCAGCGGGAGGATTCGGTCATGAAGATTTTGAAATGGATGACATGAATGTCTCAGATACCAGTATCACAGATATGACTGGAATGGTAACTAGTAGTATGTATCACGAACTGTTAAAAGACAAAGTGAACTCATTTTATGACAGTGTTGGTGCTCGCCCAGATGTAATAGATCATAACCAGTTTGAATACGAAAAAGGACATTTATTTGTAAATACGGACAGAGGGAAAATATATCTAACACATAAAAACAATCCTTCTAAGTTTAGAGCTTTAAGTACAATTAAAGGTGAAGTCGGTGGTAACTCTGGGTTGGCAAGGTACCTTGGAATTGGAGGCTCTCCTGTCACGCCAAGACTGGTTAGTGTTCTTCACGACACACAAACAAAGTTACCAACAGGGCAAGAAATTGAAATGGCACCAGTAACAAGCCTGCCAGAAATAGCAAAGACAGTAATACAAGAAACCTCATTTACTGAAGGACAAATAAATGCTATGAAAACAATAGATGACCCACCTTTGTCAATGCGGGATATAATTGGCTTGGATAAATCATTACAGACAATAAGAGGTGAGATGGTAAACAATGTTGCCAAACTAGGTGAGCTTGATAAACATATAGAACGTGAAAAAGAGAAACTGGCTACAGCAGACAATGGGAATCTTGACACAGAAATGAAAGAAAGAATACAACACAGATTAAATGATTTGCAGATAGAAAGATCAAGACGGTTAGAAACAATTAGTATTGGAAGACAAAAACTGAAAACACAGGTCAACAGGATAGAGAAACTATTCAGAAAATACTTCACGAAGACACAACTCTGGCTGAGAGACTTAAAACACTTTTCAGAGAACAGGGTATCACAATTGCTAGTTTAATTACAGCTCTTGGGTTTATTATCAGTACTGTTGTGTTAGCTGTCTCTGGGGTTGGTGGCGCAAGCGGTGGTGGGGGTCCAGCACCGCCAGGTCCGCCAGCACCACCAGCACCTCCAACAGACCCAAAAGATTTACAGTCATGGGTAGTTAGTTAGTTATTTGGGTTTAACGCCGAGCAGGCGACTAAGGCCATCTCACGGCGGGATGGGTAAAAATCTGGTCCGCCAGACTAAAAGCAAGGTCTTAAGACAAGATGTAAATATAGATTAAAAATCTCACGCTAAAATGTCACACATGTCTTTAAAAGAAATGTCTACAGACTCTCAAAAAGGGCAAATAAAAAAGATTCACATAGTCTATGAATGCTCAAATCTTGTTAAAAATATTGCATGCTCGCAAGAAATTGAAGATTTTGTCCGGGGGAACATCCCGGAACAAAACCTTCAAGGAGTCTGCTGTAAAGTGTTTATATCTGGTGTCAATTAGGTCAGCACAATACAGCAAAAAGTGTCGAACAGAAAACTGCTCATCACAGGCAAAACACCATGGACGCTCATCCTGTTTAAGTAAGTAAGAGTGCGTAACATACGTGTGCCCGATGTGGAGCCGAGCAAGGACAGTCTCCTCACGGCGGCTGCCGCAGCGGAAAGGTAGTACAGTCATGGGTAAAGAAACAACTGTCTCACATATCAGACTTGCTTAAGAAATTGGCTGTGAAAGCAATGGACACTTTGCCTGGTATAATAGGCACAGTTGTCAGTTGGCTTATTACTACAGCAGCAAAGGTAGTTGGGTTTATGGCAGAGCATGTGTGGGTCTTTTTGGTGACAGTAGGAGGGTTAATCACAGGGTATTTAATGAAACAGATAAAGAAGTAAAACCCCTAATCCTGTTAGACCTATTACCAATGCAGTTCTCTCTGACTCATGTGTGTCTGGGGTTGGTGATGGATCCGGGGCTGACTGTACTGGTTGTATGGGTGCCGGTGTTGGGGCCGGGCTGGGGCGGGGTGTTAGCGTCTGTAATGGTTTTAATGACTGTACATGCGTGGTTGTTGTTCCTAAGTTTACAGATTGATTAAGACCGAGTTTTTGACCAACACCTGCAACAATTATTTCGTTATTATAATTTGTTATTGTACCCATTTGGAGTTGAAGGTCAGATGGCAACATGTATAACCCGATGCCAACTACAAAGTCAACTTTTGATCTGGCATATCTGAGAACGTCTTGGTAGCGCTGTATGCTTGATGGGAGATCTACTGTTGAATTAATTGAATCTTCAAGATTTGCAAGAAACTGTTTTTGTGCTTCAAATTTACCACTTCCATTCAAAATATTCGATTTTGTTAATGATTGTGCTCCTAGTAAACACCAGACATATGTTCTGATTGACTCATTTATGCGCTCGACTCCTGCTTGAGTAAACCCGTCACTCTTGTCTAAAATAAATGTGGTCCACGCATTAGACTGTTTTTGCTCAATGGAACCTATCCAGACTTGTGATTTTGATGAGAATGAAGTGTAACCAGGGTAGTAATCTTGTGGGTATTGTCTGTGACTCAAAGCATAATACAATGTGCCCATACCATTGTGATCATCAAGTTTTTGTGTGAAGTCATACTTAGGGCTTATGTTAAATTCATTACATATGCGTTCAAATGCTTTCATATCCATGGGGTTGTTATACCTGTTGAAACTGGATTCAGTGGGCAGTGGTGTATGAAGTTCTGACAGTATACGTCTAAGCTGGTAGTACGTGTGAAAACGGTAGACAGATCTAGTAAGTTTGAGTGATTTAAGTGGTCTGTAAATGAAACACCACAGCCTGTAGTTGAACATAGTATGGCAAAGTTGAGTTGGTTTTGAAACATCTGTAGTGGACTTGAAGACCACTTTCTTGCAGTAGCATCGTCTGTTATTGGAGGGTTTAGGTAATGATCAGAGGGATTTGGTACTTTCACTTGAAACAGATCTTGTACGCTTACAGCTATATCAAGCTGATTTATTTGAATTATTTTCTGTTCATAAGTAGGTGCAACATTGTATTTGGAATTCACGTTAAATTGAAATGCATTTGTTGTGGTAATGGTTGGTGATTTAAATTCCATCCTTCTTTTTATGAGATAATAAAAATGTTTATCACATTAACAAATCTTGACACAAGCAAACCAGTGTGGTTAACTAATGGGATTGATAATAGTGATGGTAAGAAGGCTGTAGCTATCAGGCATCAGAATGTTCACAAAAAAATCGAAACGGCTATTTGAAAAATGTAGAGTATTAAGCATTCGGCATAGAGTCAAAGTGTATAAAGGGCCAGAAACTGAAATCGCGAAATCGACAGTCTGATGCTGAGCATCAGAATGTTTATAGTGTAAAATGGATTAATGTAGAAGATGGTATAACTTATTTTGTAGCTGATGGCACTAGGATTGGTGATACTTTACGATCTGGGTATTATGACTTTTGTACTTTAGCTGAATGGCTACAAAATGGATTTAAAATTAAAGCAACTTTAAATCCAGCTAACTTACTTGTTACATTAGAATTTCCAAAAGGTAGTGAGTATTCATTATCAATTAGACTAGGAAGGTTACTTGGTTTCTTGATTACATTTCCAGATGAAGATTGGGTATTATCAACAATAATATTAGGAGGAAGTCTACTAACACCATATAAAGATAAAATAACTGGAAGAAGTCCTGTCAGTTTGTCAGTACACACAGTATTAAATGTTTATTTAAAAGAACTAAACACAACTGAAAATGTTCACAATGAAAAGCCTTCAACTTTGTTGAGATGTATGCCAACTGGAACTGCACCCTATTGCGAAAGTGTGGCTGTTAGATTTCCTAATTTACAGTTTAAGAAATTAGGTTCTAGTTTCTTTGAGTCACTGTGTATATCTGTAACTAATCAGGATAACAAACCAGTTGTAATGCATGATTTTAGTGTTGTGTTGGAAATTAAATAATTTTATTTTTGTTTATAAAAATGAGTGCTGGTCCAAAGCCGAGAATCATACCATTTGCATGTCCTGTAACAGAGTTGAAAGATTTGGCAGACGTACAGGATTTTGAGAAGGAAGGGGAAATTGGAGAAATATGTGGTTTTGAACTTGATTTGACTGGTATGTACAAGAGGAAAGTAATTATCGACATGAAAGATGGTGAAAAACAGATTCCTAAACTTGGACAGCTGTGTGATGTTACTGTTCCTGTTCCTGTAAATAATGTGCCCTACAACTTAATACATGTGGGAAATAAGTGGGTAGTTTCACCTGTGCCTGCACCACCACCGCTTGCGCCTACAATTGACTGGGACATAAAGTTGGAATTTATTAGTCCTTATGTATACACTGACGAAGGTGTCTTAGTTTTTAGAAAAGTTGTTAACTCTGGGCCACTGATTGTAAGCCTTGTTCCAAGCTTTGCCCCAGACAACAATAGCAGAGATAAACTGAAAGTTGAAAATTATGAGAAACGGAGGTATCTTCTTACAAATAGGAAGGGCAGATCTGATACTTCTGTTGTGTTTGCACCAGCAAACTTTAGAATTGCAAGAGAAGCGACAATAGTATTTGAAATTATCATGAGATCTGTAACTTCTGCGAAAGAGGCAAATATTGCACAGGGATGAAACAGTATCAGAATCAACAAAGGTCTTTATTGCTATTTAAAAAAAATGTAGATGTTTTTGAAGTTTCGAGCAGTGTTCCAGCTGTCAAGATATTAGTCGACAAAACAACTTTTGTTTTTCTAAGTTACATAAACCTTGAACACACTGATCTTGTTTCATTTTATTATGCCAGCAAATTGTATACTTTTGATGAGTTGCAAAATGTAATCATTGATTAAATAAAAAATATTTGTCAATTAAAAAAATGGTAAAATTCTATCCAATACTACCGACGCTTGAGCCGACTGAATCAATTGTGACGACTAAAACAACGCTTGCGCCTGATCCACATGCGACAGCTGTACCAATTGTATCAGATAAAACATTACAGGCAGACGCATTTCGTTTAATGAATATTACAGAAGCAATTAAATATTTGGAAAGTGAGGAAGCAAAATATTCACGGTGTAAGAGACGGTATAAGACCGTTTTCAATTCTGTACAAAATACTTCTATGGCTGTTGGTGCAGTTTCAGCTGGTTGTTCTGTGGGGGGTATTGTTCTGTTTGCCACATGAATTGGAAGTTTAATTGGAATTGCAGTTGAGGGTGTTAGCGTTGCTACATGCCTGGCTTGCTTTGGTTTGGAAGCCCTAAACAAGAGGTTTCACACAAAATTACAGAAACATGAAGCATTGAGTACGCTGGCTGGTGCAAAGCTGAGCAGTATGAAACTTATTATCTTACTTACTTGCGCCTGTCACCCCTACCCGGGTATAGGCCGTCGACGAGAGACCTCCAGCAACTCCTGTCCTGTGCTTCTCCTTCGATTCTACTCCAGGTGGTTCCCAGTCTCTTGATGTCTGCTTGGAGGTCTCGACGCCAGGAGTTTCTCGGCCTACCTCTTTTCCTCTTCACTGATGCCTAGCAGGGAAAGGTTGTACTTTTGCATTTCTGCTGCTATCTGGGCGGCCTTGCCGCTCTGGTACATGGTCTTGACGTTCCATGTGCCCATGGTTGTATCCCTGGATAGAGAGAGGCAGCTCGGTCCTGTGGCTTCCGAAGACTTCCGGCTTTCACCACAGGACGTCATAAGTCTTCTGGTAGAAGAACCTTCCTCCTCCAGGAAAGGAATTACTGTTAGTCTTTTCGTCGGCGTTTGTGTAGCTATTTCCTTTTTTGCAGGGTGGGGAAGCTACCCCCACGCCCAACCCCCTTACTAGGAGGACCAGGGGTTTTCTGTCGGGGTCACCTTCCCTTAGACCATGTTGGTTCACGGCACCTTATTTCATTCTGTGCACCCCTCTCACGAGGGACCCCCTATCCACCACCCAGGGGACGCGCCTCAACGCCGTATGGTCCCAGCGCGAGGAAAACTTATTATCAGTAAGGCATTAAATGATAATTGTATTGATGACGATGAATTTAAGCGAGTCCAGATTGATTGATTGTACATTGCTTAACGTCCCGACAGCAACAAGGCTTGCTCAGGACGTGCCTGCACTTCTTGTGAAAAAAAAACTAAACAGAAAATTGAATGTATGTCGCCAGCCGGTCAAATACGTTAAATAAACCTACAACATGGGGTCTAAATAAAACTAAGACCATTTAGCAACACACATCCAACATCAAGAGCTACAGGCAGTGCAGACAGTTGGGAGAGTTTTAAAAAGACAAATACAGGTGAATGGACCAAGGGTAGACAGAAACACATGCCCCAGAATAGAAAGGAAACCCACCCTGTGGGGCTGACCAGGGTGACCCTGGGAACTAAAAAGTACCTAACCCCACCCAAGTCCCCCAGGGCAGACCCGGGTGGGGAATAAGCGAGTCCAGGATGATTTAAATAATTACAAGAAACAGAAGTCTGAAATTCAGAATAAAATGCGTAGTCAATCTCCCGTAAATGTTGAAGAACTAAAAGCTAGTTTTTTAGAGATGGGAAAACAGATCGGTGTTCAGGAAACCACAGAAAAACTACACAATCTTTTAAACAAATAAAAATCAGATTTGGTAATCCTTTAATAATGTCATACACTTCACAGAAAGATGACACGTCATTTACAACAATTGTGCATGATTATTTAACCCCATCTGCACCACCAGAGTATTATTGAAAAAAAATTTTTTTTGTTGTCCTTGTATCTTAGTAAAAAAAAAAGACTTAGTATACGTGAGTCAAGTTGTTATTAAGTACTTGTAAGTAATTAGGGTAAGTAATTAATAAGTTCTTAATGGTAAGTAGTTAATAAGTTCTTATGGTAACTCACTTAACTCACTCCACCCGGATCACCGCGATCCCGGTGATGGCCTGCACAACGCTTGCACACTGATCACCGCGATCGCGGGTTGTGAAGTTGGCCGCCTTCTACAAGAACTGGGGATTACTGAATACGAAACTAACCTGTCTAGTGTGCAGCTCTGTTTTCGTACAATGACCCTCATTCCTATTTTTATCACTAGGCCTCACAGTTACTGTAGTAGAGCGTGGTTTTCGAACATACTAGCTTTGCTTACATTTGCGAAACAACATGGCGTTTCTGTGTGCTTCACTCACCACAAGAGCGCAAAGTAATCGTCAATTTACTGTCAGAGAAGTGATAGAAATCATCCAGATTGAGAATTCTGATGCAGAAGAGGCTGATGAAGACAGTGATAGTGATTTTGAAACAGCAGAGAGTGAGAAGAATGCATCTGATTGAACTGTTCGGTGGGTCACAAGTGAACTGATAACCGATTACATTTGGAAGTGCAGTGTGGAAAATAAGTGGTATCTTTACTATGCTCCAGAATATACATTTTTGGGTTTAGTAACTCAAAATTTTGTATATGCATGGACCCATTTACTAATCAACTAACCTGAAAATTGTATTTACGTTTGTCAGAAAGTTTTTTTTTATGATTTTTTTTCTAACCCATCGAAACAGCCAGTATACAGAGCATTGCTAACGAAAAAACAGCCAGTGCTGATTGAGTTAAAGGTAACCTTAAAGTTAGTTGTGACTTATTGTTTTACTTGAGACCACTTGATAGTTTCTTATCCAGCTGTTTTTCAGTGCCTGTTTAGTGTAGAGTTTAACCACCAGTTGATTTTCTAATTCCTCAGAAACCAATCATGAGTACATTAAGCCCACTTGTACAAATCCCCCTCCTTTCAAATCATGGTGTCTCTCCTTGTTGATCTTTGACATTACTTAGTGATTTGTAAAGGCTGTAGCTATGAAAGGCCTTTGACGGCTGAGAGCTTTTCAAAAGCACAGTCCCGTTGCGGCTCGTGTCTGAATTGAAAAGAGAGGAACGCCGCCTCTATTGAATAGCGGTGTGAGGCGTTCACAAAAGGCGATCAACTGTGACGTCACCTGTCAGATTAGACTCAGGCTTACGGTGAATTGTACTGACATGAGTGTCTGTAAGTAAGTGTGTTTGTGTGTACGTCTGTTTGTTTGTGTGTTTATGTGTGTGTCTGTTGTGTGTATGTATGTTTGTTTGTTTGTGTGTGTGTTATGTTTGTTTGTGTGCCTGTCTGTGTGTGTGTTAGATATTACTTGTTAGTTTCTTATCAAACTGTTTTCCAGCTGCCTGTTTATAGTGCAGAGTATAACCACCGTTTGATTTCTCGGGGACCAGTCATGAGTATATATTAAGTCAACTTCGAAACATGCTGTCTTCTTGAGTGTATGACACCTCTCAGCAAATAGCCTTTTCAAAAGCCTTAGAGCCGGCTTATTCATAAAAGTGTCCCCTCTCGCATTGAATAGCGGCGTGCCAACGATTAGGCAACACAAAGGTAAACAGGTGAGCTGGCTTACAAATGACATGCGTCCTAGAGTAAGACCCCTGTAACTTACTCGCTAAGAGTAGGCTGATTTAAATGTATAAGTCTCACATGAGTGGAGTCTATGTCTGTGTTGTCAAAGCGGGTCTCTCTTTCTCTCTCTGTGCAAGTAGCTCATAGGGGGATTGGTTGTGTGTGCAGGTGTTAGTCAATTTACATTTAATGGAGGGTGTACGCATAATTGGAAAAATTAAAAATTCCTTCTTGAATATCGAGACAGGTGTGTGCATATCGATCTAGCAGTTCAAGATTTGAAAAGGTTTTGAAAAATGTTGTCAAAACATTGCGACATGGTGAATACATTATAACTGCTACACATATTTTATTCTGACGTGTCGTGCCTTTTCATGCCTAGAGTGTTAGCAACGGGTGGAGAGAAAGAAAGTATGAGTTTCGTAAGACAATGAATTCAATAAAGCCGCATCGGTCATTAATTTACGTCATTTTTAATATTAAAATTTTGCCCCCCCATTACACCCCCATTATTTCCGAATCAACCCTTTGATTTTTAAAACTGACAAGCATGACTGATGCGGCCTTTTTGATCTGATTATCTTTCGGAACTCATACTTTCTTTCTCTATAACTATTGTCTTTGTCAACACCTAATGACCTTAATTAAATTAATTAAAGTCATTAACGTCCACACTGTTGTTTTTCTCAAATCAAACCAAAATCCTGTTAGTGCACTCTGTAATAAACTAATGACTTTTTACACACACCCCTGTCAGAGTATTTTTGAAAAACACGATTTTCTCAAGTAAAACTTTATATGTTACTAATAAGTTACAACTAACTTTTAGGAACCTGCAGAGGTAACCTTTAAGTTAGTTATCATAAGAACTTATTAATTACTTACCATAAGAACTTATTAATTTCTTACTGTAAGTTCTTATAAGTTCTTACAACAACTTGACTTAAGTCACAACTTACTCGGTCAGATTTGTCAAGATACAAGGACAATAAAAAAAACTTTTTTTTTCTCAATAATATTCTGGTGGTGGTGCTGATGGGGCTAAACAATCAGGCACAAGTGGTGTAAGTGGCATGACATCTCTCTGTGAAGTGTATGACATTATTAAACGATTACCAAATCTGATTTTTATTTGTTTAAAAGATTGTGTAGTTTTTCTGTGGTTTCCTGTACCCCTATCCTTTTTCCCTCTGCTAAAAAACTAGCCTTCAGTTCTTTAACATTCACTGGAGACTGACTACGCATTTTATTTTGTATTTCTGATTTCATTTGTTTGTAGTTATTTAAATCATCGCTTAAATTCTTCGTCACTAATAAAATTGTCCTGCAACGCTTTACTTATAATAAGTTTAAGACTACTCAGTTTTGCACTTGCCAGCGTACTCAATGCTTCATGTTTTTCTAACTTTGTGTGAAACCTCTTGTTTATGGCATCCAAACCAAAGCAAGCCAGTCCTGTGGCAATGCTAGCTCCTTCCAGTCCAATCCCAAACAAACTTCCAATTCCAGTTGAAATCAATACAATACCCCCTACAGAACAACCAGCTGAAAAAGCGCCAACAGCCATAGATGTATTTTGTACAGAATTGAAAATAGTCTGATACCTCCTTTTGCATCTGGAGTACCTTGCTTCTTCACTTTCCAAATATTTAATTGCTTCTGTAATATTATTTAATCTGAATGCGTCTGCCGGTAATGTTTTATCTGATGCAATTGGCATATGTGGATCAAGCGCAAACGACGACACAGTCTCAGGCGCAAGCGTCATCGGTAGTTGTGGATAGAAGTTTACCATATTTTTTTTATTGACAAATATTTTTTATTTAATCAGCAATTACATTTTGCAACTCGTCAAAAGTATACAATTTGCTAGCATAATAAAACGAAACAAGATCAATGTGTTCAAGGTTTATGTAACTTAGACGAACAAAAGTTGTTTTGTCGACAACCACCTTGACAGCGGGAATACTGCTCGAAACATTAATAACATCAGCACTTTTTGTAATAGCAATAAAGACCTTTGTTGATTCTGATACTGTTTCATCCCATGTAAGTTTTATTCCCTGTGCAATATTTGCCTCTTTCACAGAAGCTATAGATCTCAAGATAATTTCAAATACTATTGTCGCTTCTCTAGCCACGCCTAAGCTTGCTGGCATGAACACAACAGAAGTATCTGATCTTCCCTTTCTAGTTGTAAGAAGATACCGTCATTTCTCATAATTTTCAACTTTCAGTTTATCTCTGCTATTGTTGTCTGGGGCAAAACTTGGAACAAGGCTTACAATCAGCGGCCCAGAATTAACAACCTTCCTAAACACTAAGGCGCCTTCGTCATCACTGTATACATAAGGACTAATAAATTCAATCTTTATGTCCCAGTCAATTACGGGTGCTGGTGCCGGCACAGGTGAAACAACCCACTTATTACCCACATGTATTAAGTTGTAGGGCACGTTATTTACTGGAGTAGGTACAGTAACATCACGCAGCTGACCAAGTTTAGGAATCTGTCTTTCACCGTCTTTCATGTCAACAATTACTTTCCTCTTGTACATGCCTGTCGAATCAAGTTCAAAACCATATATTTCTCCAATTTCCCCTTCCTTCTCAAAATCCTGTACGTCTGCCAAATCTTTCAACTCTGTTACTGGACATGCAACTGGTATGATTCTCGGCTTTGGACCAGCACTCATTTTTATAAACAAAAATAAAATTATTTAATTTCCAACACAACACTAAAATTATGCATAACAACTGGTTTGTTATCCTGATTAGTTACAGATATACACAGTGACTCAAAGAAACTAGAACCTAATTTCTTAAACTGCGCAGGAAATCTAACAACCACACTTTCACAATAGGGTGCAGTTCCAGTCGGCACACATCTCAACAAAGTTGAAGGCTTTCAATTGTGAACATTCTCAGTTGTGTTTAGTTCTTTCAAATAAACATTTAGTACTGTGTGTACTGACAAATGAACAGGATATCTTCCAATTATTTTTTCTTTTTTGGGCTTAAATTTTAATCCTGCTTCATAAGTCCAATCATCATCACCACTAACAGCTACAATACCAATATCAGATTCGGATAAAAAAACCTAATAGTATTAAAAGTTTGTCTGTTAATATAAGCTGACTATCTTTTGGAAATTCGAATGTAACAAGCAAGTTAGCCGGATTTAAAGTTGCTTTAATTTTATACATATCTTGTAAAAATTCAGCTATAGTACAAAAGTCGTAATACCCAGGCTGTAAGTGATTAGCGCCCCAACTTGTACTACCTATCATTCCATGTACAGAATATTCACCATCATCTGTTACATTAAACCACTTTACTGTGTAAAACATTTCATGGATAGTTACAGCCTTGCTACCATCCCGATTATCAATCCCATTAGTTAACCACACTGGTTTGCTTGTGTCAAGATTTGTTAATGTGATAAACATTTTTATTATCTCATATAAAAAAGGATGGAATTTAAATCGCCAACCATTACCACAACAAACGCATTTCAATTTAATGTGAATGCCAAATATAATGTTGCACCTACTTATGAACAGAAAATAATTCAACTAAACCAGCTTGATATAGCTGTAAGCGAACAAGATTTATTTCAAGTGAAAGTACCCAACCTGTTTGACCATTACCTAAACCCTCCAATAACAGACGACTCTACTGCAAGAAAGTGGTCTTCAAGTCCACTACAGATGTTTCAAAACCAACTCAACTTTGCCATACTATGTTCAACTACAGGCTGTGGTGTTTCATTTACAGACCACTTAAATCACTCAAACTTATTAGATCTGTCTACCGTTTTCACACGTAATACCAGCTTAGACGTATACTGTCAGAACTTCATAACCACTGCCCACTGAATCCAGTTTCAACAGGTATAACAACCCCATGAATATGAAAGCATTTGAACGCATATGTAATGAATTTAACATAAGCCCTAACTATGACTTCACACAAAAACTTGATGATCACAATGGTATGGGCACATTGTATTACGCTTTGAGTCACAGACAATACCCACAAGATTACTACCCTGGTTACACTTCATTCTCATCAAAATCACAAGTCTGGATAGGTTCCATTGAGCAAAAACAGTCTAATGCGTGGACCACATTTATTTTAGACAAGAGTGACGGGTTTACTCAAGCAGGAGTCGAGCGCATAAATGAGTCAATCAGAACATATGTCTGGTGTTTACTAGGAGCACAATCATTAACAAAATCGAATATTTTGAATGGAAGTGGTAAATTTGAAGCACAAAAACAGTTTCTTGCAAATCTTGAAGATTTAATTAATTCAACAGTAGATCTCCCATCAAGCATACAGCGCTACCAAGACGTTCTCAGATATGCCAGATCAAAAGTTGACTTTGTAGTTGGCATCGGGTTATACATGTTGCCATCTGACCTTCAACTCCAAATGGGTACAATAACAAATTATAATAATGAAATCATTGTTGCAGGTCGTGATCAAAAATTAGGACTCAATCAATCTGTAAACGTAGGAGCAACAACCACACATGTTCAGACGTTAAAACCATTACAGACGGTAACACCCCCGGCCCCGGCCCTGGCCCCAACACCGGCACCCATACAACCAGTACAGTCAACCCCGGACACACATGAGTCAGAGAGAACTGCATTGGTAATAGGCCTAACGGGGTTAGGGGTTTTACTTCTGTTTCATTAAATAACCCACCATCAACCCTCCTACTGTAACCAAAAATACCCACACATGTTCTGCCATAAACCCAACTACCTTTGCTGCTGTACTGATAAGCCAACTGACAACTGTGCCTATTATACCAGGCAAAGCGTCCATTGCTTTCACAGCCAATTTCTTAAGTAGATCTGAAATATGAGACAACTGTTTCTTTACCCATGACTGTAAATCTTTTGGGTCTGTTGGGGCCGGTGGACCTGGTAGACCTGGAGGTGCCTGGGTTGGACCACCCCCAGCACCAGAGACAGCTAACACAACAGTACTAATAATAAATCCAAGAGCAGTAATTAAACTAGCAATATTGATACCCTGTTCTCTGAAAAGTGTTTTTAATCTCTCAGCCAGAGTAGGGTCTTCGTGAAGTATTTTCTGAATAGTTTCTCTAATTCTGTTGACCTGTGTTTTTAGTTTTTGTCTTCCAATACTAATTGTTTCTAACCGTTCTGATCTTTCTATCTGCAAATCATTTAATCTGTGTTGTATTCTTTCTTTCATTTCTGTGTCAAGATTCCCATTGTCTGCTGTAGCCAGTTTCTCTTTTTCATGTTCTATGTGTTTATCAAGCTCACCCAGTTTGGCTACATTATTTACCATCTCACCTCTTATCGTCTGCAATGATTTATCCAAGCCCATAATCTCCCGCATTGACAAAGGTGGGTCATCTATTGTTTTCATAGTATCGTTTATTTGTCCTTCAGTAAATGAAGTTTCTTGTATCACTGTGTTTGCTATTTCTGGTAGGCTTGTTACTGGTGCCATTTCAATTTGTTGCCCTGTTGGCAACTTTGTTTGTGTGTCGTGAAGAACACTAGCCAGTCTTGGCGTGACAGGAGACCCTCCAATACCAAGGTACCATACCAACCCAGAGTTACCACCGACTTCACCTTTAATTGTACTTAAAACTCTAAACTTAGAAGGATTGTTTTTATGTGTTAGATATATTTTCCCTCTGTCTGTATTTACGAATAAGTGTCCTTTATCATATTCAAACTGATTAGGATCTATTACATCTGGACGTCCTCCAACACTGTCATAAAACGAGTTTACTTTGTCTTTTAACAGTTCATGATACATACTACTACTAGTTACCATTCCAGTCATATCTGTGATACTGGTATCTGAGGCATCCATGACATCCATTTCAAAATCTTCATGATTAAATCCTCCTGCTGCCATTGTTTTATTAATTTAATATTTTTTTTTGTGCATAATAAAAATGACACAGTCTTACGGATCAAAGTTAGACCCATACAGAAAACGTGAGCCTCTTGGTGTTAAGGGCATTAGACAATCAATCGTCATCACAAACAATCCAAGTACCATAGACCAGAACCAAACTCTTACAGTCAAGTTTCCAAACCTAGGCCCCAGTGACGTTATTGTTCCTGGCACTGCACGCCTAGCATTTAATAATGAACTATCATCAGACACAGACATAAACAGAACACTAGTTAACAATCTTGGCAGAGCAATTGTTAGAACTATTAAAGTAAAACTTGAAGGACAGGAAGTGTTTAGTCTTGATGATTCCGATGTATTTTACTGTTACAAAGATTTGTGGCTCACAAGAGAAGAACGAGAGGACCGTATTTACCAAGGCATAGTCTGATAATGTTGGTAAACTTCGAATCGATGCCGGAGATAAGGTAACTACTGGGGTAGCCAAGGAAGTTATTATAGCAGAAACATATGGAACCAGATTTTACATTCCACTTGAGTTTGAAATCCTAACAGCTCATTTGCCTTATTATCAAGGAGCACTGAATGACCGTCTGAGCTTTGAACTAACTTTCAATGACTACTCCAAAGTTATAAAATCATCTGCCACAGATGCAACATACAAGATCTCTAACATTTCTTTGGAATACGAAATTGTCACACATACTGAACTAGCCAGACTCATTCAAAATCAGTACCAGTCAAGACTTCCAATTTATTATGACCGTGTGATTAGACATAGTTTAATACCCAAAGACAAGAGTGACCCAATGTGGAATATAAACTTGAACACACCTGCCAGGTCACTGAAAGGTATACAGTGGAGTCCAGTTAACACGAACTCGCTTTACACGAAATTCCGGTTAACACGAACCGTTTTTGCATTCCCGGCCGACGGCCTTCTTATTCAGGATTAAAATTTCACTGATAACACGAAATGCTTAACACAAAATTTCGCTTTACCCGAAGCTGGTTTCGGTTCCCAACCAGGGCAATTTCACTATTATTCACCTGTTTAACACGAACACAGATTCCATTCACCGAAAATCAATTCACGTGTCGCTCTCGCGCTGTAGAAGTACACACGACAGATCAGAGCGACTCTAGTCTGTGATTGGCTGAATAGCCTTCGGCTGTTGTAATCTGTCTTCTCATTGGCTAGCATTTTTGTACTGTATTCATGTTGTATCATTCATGTACCAACACAACCCTTTTACCGATGCAGGATTGTAATTCATTGATTGATTGTACATTGCTTAACGTCCCGACAGCAACAAGGCTTTCTCAGGACGTGCCTGCACTGCTTGTGAAAAAAAAAACTAAACAGAAAATTGAATGTATGTCGCCAGCCGGTCAAATACGTTAAATAAACCTACAACATGGGGCCTAAATAAAGCTAAGACCATTTAGCAACACACATCCAATATCAAGAGCTACAGGCAGTGCAGACAGTTGGGAAGAGTTTTAAAAAGACAAATACAGGTGAATGGACCAAGGGTAGACAGAAACACATGCCCCAGAATAGAAAGGAAACCCACCCTGTGGGGCTGACCAGGGTGACCCTGGGAACTAAAAAGTACCTAACCCCCACCCAAGTCCCCCAGGGCAGACCCGGGTGGGGGTGGGATTGTAATTCAGCCTGTGTTGCTTTTACCTGAGGATTGTAACTTAGTATGGATTTTACCTGATGGATTTACATTAAATACTCGAGCTGTACACGTTTCCTTGTGTTTTCCTAGCGAGCTGAAGGTATGCATAGAAAGTACGATAATGTGCACTTTTAACCTGGTACTCATTCACGCACACGTCTTACACACTTTCTCCTTGAGGGCCGTGATCAATTTTGAGGCCATATTGGTTAACACGAAATACGGTTAACACGAAGTGATTTTCCGTGTCCCCAGAAATTCGTGTTAAGCGGACTCCACTGTACTTATGTTGTTTGTTGAACCGGCGGCTCCATACAAAAGGGATTCAGAAAAATTCTACAATCCAAAGATTACACATTTGTCTTGTACAATCGAAGGCCGTCCTAATCAAGTGTACGCTTCAGGTTTGTTACCTTATCAACACTACGATGAGATCACAAAGTATTTTGCGGGTGGAAGGATTAGAGATAAACCTGCAAACATTGCGTGCAAAGATTTACATCTGTATGACGTAAGGATTGGTCAATACCTTACAAATAAGTATGCTCTTGGCTAGACCTTCGTAGTACAGATGACGACTATCTTCATGGGTCAGGTCGAACTGTTGAGAACGGCAGTGATGGAATAACAATTCAGATACAAAAGAAGGTTGAAACTGCTGCAGCCATAAACATATATTTGTATTTGATTTATGATGCACAACTCAATATTGCAGAAAGCAGACTGAGTGGACACATATATTAAAATTATATTGTGTATTAAAATGAACCGGAGCTTGATGACCCTTGACCCACACTGTGGATTGTTTTGTGGTGCCACAGGGTGTGGGAAAACTGAATTTGTTCTTAACCTATTACAAACAAGATACATACACCACTTTGAAAACATTGTAATATTCTGTCCTACAATCAAACACACAACAAAGCTTATCACAACCGTTTATTCATTTGGACTGACAACAACATTTACTTAGTTGACCCTGAGAAAAAAACTGAATGACTACCTACAATATTTTTACAAGCAATTTGAAGGACAGTCAACTTTGTTTATTGTTGATGACTGTTCTGCAGAGAAAGACATTGTCAAGAAGAGAAACACATTAGCAGAACTTGCTTTTAGTGGTAGACATGCAAATGTAAGTGTATGGATTCTCACTCAGAAATATAATGCTGTACTGAAAGATTTTCGAGAACAGTTAAAGTTTATCTGTTTGTTTTACTGTAAGGATCGTGACAGCTTTGAAGACTGTCTCAGAGAGAATGATGTCATCCCAAATAAGCATGAACGAGATGATGTAAAAAATAAACTGAAATCAACTAAGCATCTAAAGCTCATTTTAAAGACAGATCAGCCCACAGGGTATGGGTTAGTAAATTAATTTATACATTTGTTTGTCCAATAAAAAATGACAGACGGATAAACCCAAGTGTTTGATGTTACAGAATGCTTCAAAGATGTTATGCACTTTACTGACTTAAAATCACGTGTGTCTGAACCCAGCTTTAAACTCTCAACACCGACAATAAGAATATACACGACATATAATGTTACTTTGGAATATTCAGATGGATTACCACGTTATGATTATGAGACTGTTGATCTTAAGACAAATGCTTTTAAAGTTTATAATGCTAACAGTGGCCACTTGCGTTGGTTTGAGGTACTGTGTGAAGACATATTTGATCAATTAAGAAAACTACATTGTTATATTGAAAGTGTTACATTCAATAAAGTGATATTACACCTGGGAAGTAGTTGACTTGTTTATCATAACTACAGATAATACAGTATTACATATGGTGTGTCAGCGGTAATTTTATTTTCATTTATTATTTTGTCCGACAAATAAAAATGATGGACAATGTTCAAAGCCCATCAGGCTCATCAAGCTTAAGAAACGTGTTTCACACAACAAACTTGCCTATATCAAATACTAATAATGTCTATGAATCAATAGAAAACTCTTTTTCTGTCATACAAGATAATCTTCTTACAGGCAGTGTGAAGATTCAGATTGTTGCCAAAATAGAATTTACTAGAGTAGATGGTGAAGTGATTGTATCATCTATATCAACAAGACAACACACAGTTAACACAAAAAGAGAATTAGAGAACGTGTTTAGAGACAGACTATTACCTGACTTCCTCCAAGCAATTGACAGTGCAAGAATGAAGGGGTCTGGTTGGCACGAAGGACATGTACATGAACTACAACTAAAGCAGTCAAGGTATCATATACTAGGTAAATCATGGATGCCACTGCCAACAGAGGTTGCAAACAAAAAGGCTGTTGTTAATATTCAGAACAATGACAACTATTGTTTCATGTGGTGTGTGCTTGCTAAACTACACTTTATAAAGTCAAAGCCTGAACGTGTATCTAACTACTTTAAATTTGTAAATGAACTCAACTTCAGTGGCATTGAGTTCCCTGTTAAAATAGAAGACATAGACTTGTTTGAAAAACTAAATCCTGGTATATCTGTAAATGTGTATGTGTGGGATAATGAGTCTGTCGACAAGTTACAACCCATTAGAGTATCACCACTTGCTCCAACCTACGGTCAATCAGAAGATAGACATGTTGACATGTTGCTAATCGGTGATGATAATAACTTTCACTACACAATTATCAGAAATATGTCACGTCTAATTCATGGGCATACAACAAAACACAATGGCAAACAGGAAGTGTGTAAGAAATGTTTACAAAGATTCTCCTCCATTGCAGTGGCGCACAAACATGTTTTACACTGTAGGTCGGCTGATGACATACAAACTGTACTTAAGTACCCTGATCCTGGTAGTCAAGTATATTTTAAGAACTATGGGAATCAACAAAAGCTGCCGTTTGTAGTGTATGCTGATTTTGAATCACTGGTAGTACCGTATGAAGGTCCTGTTCCAGAGTCATTACCAAAGACTGTAAAGTTGAGTGACCAAGTGGTGTGTTCTTTTGGATACATTATTGTTAGGTCAGACGGTCAGCATACAGAACCTGTTATCTACAGGGGTGAAAATGCAGCATGTTTGTTTTTAACAGAAATGAGACATCTGTATAGTCAGGTAGTACAGTATCTCACAACATGTCAGATGCCTTTGGTAATGACAGAAGAAGACAAAAACTAAAATTTGATACAGCTGAGACGTGTTGGTTGATTGTACATTGCTTAACGTCCCGACAGCAACAAGGCTTTCTCAGGACGTGCCTGCACTGCTTGGAAAAAAAACTAAACAGAAAATTGAATGTATGTCGCCAGCCGGTCAAATACGTTAAATAAACCTACAACATGGGGCCTAAATAAAGCCAAGACCACCTAGCAACACACATCCAACATCAAGAGCTACAGGCAGTGCAGACAGTAGGCAGAGTTTTAAAAAGGCAAATACAGGTGAATGGACAAAGGGTAGACAGAAACACATGCCCCAGAATAGAGAGAAAAACCCACCGTGTGGGGCTGACCAGGGTGACCCTGGGAACTAAAAAATACCTAACCCCACCCAAGTCCCCCAAGGCAGACCCGGGTGGGGTCTGAGACGTGTTGGATTTGTGAACAACCTCTGGGGGGGTGATAAAGTTCGTGACCATGATCACATAACTGGGTGTTACAGAGGTGCTGCACATAACAATTGTAACTTGTTATTAAAAACAGATCCTAAGACATATAAGTTACCAATCTTTTTTCACAATCTCAAAGGATATGATTCACACATTATCATGCAGGCTGTAGATGAGTCTTACAAAAAAATTAGTTGTATTGCACAGACAACTGAAAAATACTTGACTTTTAGGCTGGACAACAAATCAACATTTTATGACTCTATGCAACATTTGTCTTTAGGGTTGGCTAGTCTGGCAGAAGAACTGACCGAGTATCCAATAACAAGTAAATATTTTGAACCAGACTTGATTAAACAAGGTGTTTATCCATACGAGTACATTGATCACTGGGTTGTGTTTGAGGAAACAAGACTGCCACCAAAAGAGAAATTTTATTCTACACTTAATGGAAAAGGTATTTCTGACTCTGAATATCAACACGCACTTGATGCGTGGGATAAATTAGGATGTCAGACTATTGGTGACTACCATGACCAGTACTTGAAAGCTGACGTTTGTTTGCTAGCAGACGTATTTGAAAGTTACCGTGAAAAGGGTTTGTTACACTACAAGCTTGACCCTGCTTGTTACATAACTAGTCCTGGCATGACATGGGATGCATTTTTGAAATCCAGTAAGATATCTATAGACCTGTTGTCTGATCGTACGATGGGTGAAATGGTGGAACGTGGATTGAGGGGAGGGATTAGTATTGCTGCAAACAACTATGCCAGAGCCAACAACAAATATCTGGACGGCTATGGTGACCTTGGGTTTGACCCCTCAAGGTCAAGGTCATTCATTACCTACGTGGACGCTAACAATTTGTATGGCTGGGCGATGTGTGAATTATTGCCCTTGAAAAACTTTTGTCTGTATGATTTGTCACAGTATGACATAACAGAGTCAGGGTTAGCAAACAATATTATGAATCTTGATCGAAATGATGCAAAGGGTTGGATCTTTGAAGTCGACCTGGAGTACCCACACCATCTACATGATTACCATAATGATTATCCGTTGGCTGT
The DNA here is from genome assembly GCA_036245525.1 of Semisulcospira habei. Classification (NCBI taxonomy): domain Eukaryota; kingdom Metazoa; phylum Mollusca; class Gastropoda; family Semisulcospiridae; genus Semisulcospira; species Semisulcospira habei. Next base: position 33,470,213 of record BTPG01000006.1, read on the forward strand.
TGAGAAAATGAGTATGACAGGAAAAAAAGAAGACACTAAACTAGTGCCGAATTTGAATGACAAATTCAATTACGTTTGTCACTACCGCTTGCTGCAGTTTTACATCAGATTGATTGTACATTGCTTAACGTCCCGACAGCAACAAGGCTTTCTCAGGACGTGCCTGCACTGCTTGTGAAAAAAAACAACCAACTAAACAGAACATTGAATGTATGTCGCCAGCCGGTCAAACACATTAAATAAACCCAACACATGGGGCCTAAATAAAGCTAAGACCATTTAGCAACACACATCCAATATCAAGAGCTACAGGCAGTGCAGACAGTAGGGAGAGTTTAAAAAAGGCAAATACAGGTGAATGGACCTCGGGTAGACAGAAACACATGCCCCAGAATAGAGAGAAAACCCCACCCTGTGGGGCTGACCAGGGTGACCCTGGGAACTAAAAAATACCTAACCCCACCCAAGTCCCCCAGGGCAGACCCGGGTGGGGTAGTTTTACGTCAGGCATGGGTTAGTACTAAAGAAAGTTCACAGAGGAATTCAATTTGATCAGAGTGCTTTCATGAAAGATTATATAATGAAGAACACAACATTGCGTGCCAGAGACGGCAACACTGCATTTGACAAAGACTTCTTTAAGCTTATGAACAATGCCTGTTTTGGAAAGACTATGGAAAATCCTCATCACCGCAAAGATGTGAGACTTGTCGCAACTGAATCGGGTGCAATTAAACTTACAGGTAAGCCACAGTACACAGGGTACAAAGAGTTTCATTCATCATTGTATGCAGTGTCACTCAAAAAAAAGATTGTTAAACTGGACAAGCCAGTATTCATTGGTATGGCAATTCTTGAGTTGTCAAAACTGTTGATGCTTGAATTTTATTATGATTACTTCAAACCAAAATATCCTGAGTGTCGTCTGCTATACACTGACACTGACTCTATGATCATTGATGTGTGTACTGAAGACTTTTATGAAGACATGAAAACAGAATTACACATGTATGACACGTCTGACTACCCTAAAGATCATCCACTGTTTAGCACACAGAATAAGAAAGTGCCTGGTAAGTTTAAAGATGAACTAAATGGTGTGCCAATAGTTGAGTATGTTGGACTGAGATCCAAAATGTATTCTATACTGCATCAGAAAGGCAGTCAGTCCAAAGCCAAAGGTATCAAGAAAACAGCGATAAAAAATAAAGACATCCGTCATGAACATTATAAGCAAGTATTAGATGGTGCATTAATGCCTGATTATCCAAACAAGTCACTGAGATCAAACAAACATAATCTTGAAATAATCCAAACACATAAGAAGTCACTTGCAGTTGGAGACACGAAACGTGTGTTTTTCAGTAAAGAAAAAGCTTATGCACCTGGACATTACAGGCTTAAGTTATCTGAAGAAATAGCCGATGAACTGGTTGATGAATTAATTGATGAGTTAGTTACTGAAATGAGTAACGGTGTCTGGGGGAATAATCTGTAATTCTTCTCTGACAAATGCCCTTTGGGGTGCAGGGTCATACAGATAATATATTGTTGCGTCAGGACCGGGGACTATTTTTTTTATATTATGAATGGACGTGGACCAGATGGGGTCTGTTGCCCTGCATCTGTCATCGTTCTCAGCCTCCCCTGGTTGATATAAATATCTCACCTGTTTAGTAAATAAACTTGTGTCTGGTGCTGGGGTTGGTCCTGTTTTTGGTTCTGCAATTGTTTTCAATTTAATAGCATCAGCAGGCTTAGGATGGCCTTCATTGTTCATTGCTTTTATCACATGTGGTAATCTCTTTACCCACTCTGTGTTCCGGGTGTCATGCTTGAGTTCCTTTGAATACTGGTAACTGAAAGTCTCTCTGATAATTGTTTGTTAAAGTTTTCAACAATTGCCTGTGATCTGTGCACACCTGGAATGCCTCGTCTAACCAGAACGCCATGCTTCGCAAATAACTGATTAACAGCACCTTTGAATTCCGATCCGTCATCAACTTGAACAAGTCTGGGGTATCTTAAAGGGCCTCGACTATATATTTTTGATAACGCTGTAGCAACTGTTGTAGCTGTTTTGTCAGATATGGGTTCAGCGTCTTTGTACCTTGACGCAATGTCAACAACAGTTAATGCGTACTTGTATCGTTTCTTTCTTATTGTATCATGTGGTAGAAACAGGAGGTCCATTTGATGTGTGTCATTGGGGGTAGTGTTTTCAAAATGGGGTCTAGATATCTTTCTTGGAGCAGGAAGATATATCTGCCAAATTGCCTGTCTCTGTAACCATTGTTTGACTTGATTGAGTGTTATATCTCCGCCCACAGCGGCATGTAATTTCTGAATAGCGGTGTTACTTTTCCAGTACCCTGATGGGGAGTAATATATTTTTGATAGTTTATTTTCGGCTGCCATTTCTTCTAGCAATATAAAGACCAGTAAAAAATACAAATGTCATTCCCACTAGAACAAAGATTATCTCCCCGTTTCTTTGTTGTGTACTCGGTTGATAGTAGTCACTAAGTTTTGTTTTTTGGATAGACATGTCTTCACCCGTGACAAGAAAATACTCACGGATTGCTTCGTCTGTATTTGAAAACGTATGCTGTGCGTAGCCTTCTAGCCTCAATCTTTCATTGATGAAATCAAGTTTCTCAATTCTATTCTTTTCATATTCTTGTTGCGCTTGTGCAAGTTTCTCAGACGCTTCATTGTGACGTTTCATTTCTTCTGCAGATTCCTCTCTGCCTACTTTTGAAAAGAGATAATTTGAGCCGCTGAATGCTAGGGCGTTGACCATCGCGCCTCCAATTATTACTGCCAAAGTCGCCATATTATTTTTATTTACATAGAAACATTTTCGGGAATAATTCCCTGCTTGACAAAAAAATCTTTTGTCGCAATCGACGCTGTGACAACTACAATTAGCTTTGCGCTGTCTTCGAAATCTAATCTACTGAGGTCTGCTGATTTCATTTTGAGTAGATTTTTTCCTAGCATAGAATACGCTACTGCTAGTCCGCTGATTACGGCAGAATGATACACAAGGTTCATTATGTTCTTTGTGTCGCTCATTTTCTAAGGCAATAAAAATTTAAATAATATTTTTATTTACTGCATATAAAATGGGTCAACGGCTTTGGGTGTTACTGGTAATGTGGCGACTTCTGGTTTTGTTTTTGGAGTGTCTGATTTTTTGGTCACTGTACGAGTCTGTGGTTTGTATTTTTTGTATAATTGATTGATTGTACATTGCTTAACGTCCCGACAGCAACAAGGCTTTCTCAGGACGTGTCTGCACTGCTTGTGAAAAAAAAAAAAAACACAAAAAAACCCCAGAACATTGAATGTATGTCGCCAGCCGGTCCAATACGTTAAATAAACCTAACACATGGGGCCTAAATAAAGCCAAGACCATTCAGCAACACACATCCAATATCAAGAGCTACAGGCAGTGCAGACAGTAGGGAGAGTTTTAAAAAGGCAAATACAGGTGAATGGACAAAGGGTAGACAGAAACACATGCCCCAGAATAGAGAGAAAAACCCACCCTGTGGGGCTGACCAGGGTGACCCTGGGAACTAAAAAATACCTAACCCCACCCAAGTCCCCCAGGGCAGACCCGGGTGGGGTGTATTTTTTGTATAATTGATACCCTACGTAACCAAATCCGACAACAAATCCGGCAATTATATATTTTGTTGATTGAGGTTCGGGGTCAGGGTTAGGGTCAGGGTTAGACTTAGTTGTTTGTCTCTCACTTTGTTGTGGGTGCGATAGTAGTGACACTGGTCCTGACGGTCCTGACACCTGGTTAGTTACATGAACCTTTTCTGTTTGTGTTTGAAGCTGTAATTTTTTTTTTTCTGCTTGTTCCATTCGGCTAATCTTTTTCCTGCATCAACGCGGCCTGGACTTTTAACCTTAGTCACAGTTTGAACCTGTGTCAAAACAGGGTCGGGGTTCAGTTGTGGAGTCGTCTGGGTTTCGTCCATTTTCTTCTGCAGTAAAATTTATTTTTGAAAAATCAATATGACTTCCGGTAACAAGTAAGGTTACGACAGGTGCAAGGTAATTTCCAAACTTGTAAAACATGAGGCATGCTAATTTACCAATTGAACTTGAAACAATAGGATTGCTTTCAAGGTCGTGTGATAGGCTGTCACTATCCACAGGTAGAAAGTGACTCACTGCTTTTGTGTATAGGCATACTAGAGATTGGCTTAAATCACGAGTCATTAGTGAAGCGATGTGGTTTTCATATTTTGAATGAAGCTTGATTAGCTCGTCAGAGGTTAGAGATTCAATATCCTCTGTCATGTATTGTTTACCGAGATAAGCCTTTGATTTGCCTGAGGCAATTACAGACAAAAGACGCTGTTTTTTTGAGTCTAAGTCTTTGTTCTCTACAGCATTGATATCATTCAGTAATAACAATTCATCTGAATTCATTTATAATGTAATTAAAATTTTTTATATAAAATCAAAATTGCAGGCAACTTTAAAATTGTTATCAAGCAAAATCATGTTTTTCTAGGAAGATACACTGAACAGTAATTTTATACGTTTACACCACTCAGCAATATTGTCAGTAACGTTTTACGTTTACACTGTGTTACCGCTTCTATGAGAGCTCTTCCAAGCCCAGGTGGGAGGCAGATTTGCAGCCTTGGCTACTTTGGACTGCGACGTAGACACCCTTGCTGGAAATATAAAAGAGGTGTTACTTTCTACAGCAGAAGAAGTGCTGGGGAAGCAGAGGAAGCGCAAACAGCCCTGGGTCACCGATGACATCCTCGATCTCTGTGATGAGAGGAGAGCCTGGAAGAAAAAGAGAGGCCAAGACCTCACATCAGCAAACAAGTACAGACTTGTCAACAAGAAGATCAGGAAGAGGATGAAAGAAGCCAAAGAAGATTGGATTGAAGACCAGTGTTGTAGCGTGGAAGAGGGCATGGCAAATGGCAACAGCAAGAAGGCTTATGAAACGCTAAGGACCCTCACCAAGACTCAACAGCGAACAGCCACAGTCATCGAAGACAGCAGCGGCCAACTCCTTACGGAAAACACTGCTGTACTAAACAGATGGACTGAGTACTGCCGAGACTTGTATAACTACAAGGCTGAGCCAGACACCAGCATCCTCCAAAACAACCAGGCTGGGGCCAGGAAGGCTGAAGACCTGCCAGTGTTAGCTGAAGAGGTGGAAGCAGCCGTACGCGGCCTGAAGGGAGGAAAGTCTCCAGGTGTAGACAATGTACCTGCTGAACTGTTGAAACATGGAGGAGAAGTAACAACGAAGGTCCTCACTACACTCTGTCAAAAGATCTGGGAGCAAAAGAAATGGCCAGTAGAATGGACACAGTCTCTAGTGATCCCGCTCCCCAAGAAAGGAAACCTGAAACAGTGCCAGAACTACAGAACTATCAGTCTGATAAGTCACCCTAGCAAAGTAATGCTTAGAATCATTCTCAACCGCCTCAAAACTTTCGCCGAGGAACTGCTGGCAGAAGAACAGGCTGGCTTCAGAGTTGGAAGAAGCACTGTAGAGCAGATTTTCAACTGCCGCGTCCTGATCGAGAAACATCTGCAGCATCAGCGCGAACTCTACCACAACTTCATTGATTTCAGGAAAGCATTTGATCGCGTCTGGCACGACGGACTCTGGCAAGTCATGAGATCGTTCAACATAGAGGAGGGACTGATCCAAATGATAGAAGCGCTTTACAAGAACGCCTGCAGCGCGGTTCTACTTAACAATCAGTCAGGCGAGTTCTTCAGGACGACGATCGGTGTCCGTCAAGGATGCCTGCTCTCTCCTGTCCTTTTCAACATATTCCTGGAGAAGATCATGCAGGAAACCCTCCACGACCACCATACTTCAATCTCTATTGGTGGCAGATCCCTGTGCAATCTTCGAATCGCAGACGACATTGACCTCATGGCAGGCAGCAATAGTGAGCTCCAAAACCTGACAGACAAACTTTCAAGTAGCGCAGGGTCTTATGGCATGGAGATCAGTACGGATAAAAGCAAAGTGATGATCAACACCACAAGCGACAGCAGCAGCAACATTCACATGAATGGCCAAAAGCTAGAAGAGGTCAATAGCTTCAAGTACTTGGGAGCCACCCTGTCCAAAGACGGTAGTTGCATAGCAGAGATCCGTATCAGGATAGGTACAGCAACATCCGCAATGGCCAGGCTGGACAGGATATGGCGAAGTAACTCCATCAGCTTCACCATCAAGTACAGGCTTTACAAGTCCCTCATAGTGTCTATTCTACTCTACGGCTGTGAGACTTGGACACTGCTTGCAGACTCAGAAAAGAAAATCCAGGCCTTTGAGAACAAGTGCCTGAGGAAGTTGCTCCGCATCTCGTACCGCGAGCACAAGACCAACGAATATGTACGGAGCATCGTCACTTCCCTGGTGGGCCCACATGAACCCCTTCTGGCAACCGTGAAACGGCGCAAGCTTGCTTGGTTTGGCCACGTGACCCGACACAACACCTTGTCCAAGACTATCCTCCAAGGCACTCTCGAAGGAAGTCGTCGGCGAGGTCGTCAGAGAAAGAGTTGGGTCGCAAACATAAAAGAATGGACCGAACTCGAGATGTCAGACTTGCTTGCCACCGCCCAAAATAGAACTCAGTGGAGAGCACTGTCTGTTGCTGCTGCCTTTCAGTCCCCCCAACGCCCAGTTCGGGCAAGGGACTGATGATGATGATGATGATGACCGCTTCTATGTGAGCTAAATGGATTTAGATTCAAACCACAGATACACTCACTCAGGGATAAAACACTATTTTCTGCTCATGGCCAATGTAATAAGGGACATAATCACTGGAAGATACAACCACTATACAGAGTTGTCTCCCATAGACTATATATGACATACCCCAAGAAGGCCTTGGTGAACTGAAATGACATGCGTCACAGATTTGTGAGTGGGTGTGTTTGCAATGGAGCAAGTTTCTGAAAATATATATATATATATATATATATATATATATATATATATATATATATATATATATATATATATATATATATATATATATATATATATATATATATATATATATATATATATATATATATCATTGAGAATATTGTTCCTGTATGTGTGTAGCGAGGATAGTGATTTCAGGTGTGTACATTTGTACAGTACACTTGTAGGATTAGCTCAGTGACATGTCTCGTGTGTGTGTGTGTGTGTGTGTGCAACTTGGATTATGCTGAGATTCAGAAATCTTTACAGTTGACTCAAACCCAATAAAAACAGTGGCTCTTGAGAATCTCGCCATGCTCATAAGAATCTGTGATCGAGTGGGCTACTGAAAATGTACAATAAAACATGTTTTTTTATGTTCTCATAGAAGGGATTCCTCTACTTGTTCAGTAAAGCAGAATGACTCATAGCGTCACTCAGCCTGTGAACCCTAAAATAACTGAACTGTGTGTTGAGCTGTGTATTGCCGTACACTGGTGTGTAGGTGTTTTTGTGTATACATGTTGTGTGTGTATGTGTGCGTGTGCGTGCGTGTGTGTCAGTGCGTGTGTGTGTGTGTGTGTTACCTACCTACCTCTAACAAAACCTGTTTGGCTTAAATAGCTTGTTTTCAAAGTGACGGTTGACACACATGGCACTGGAATTGAAACGGTGGGGTAATTTCCACCTCGCTGGGAACTAAAAGCAAATAACAGGCTACGCCGGCAAACAAAACCTGGTGTGTGTGTACACACAGTTTAAAATATACCAGTTAGAACATGACGTCTATTCACTGACTTTATGACGGGCCTCTCTCTGTGTGAGGAGCTCATAGGGGATTATGCGGGGTGAGTGTTTTCCCATTCACTGTTCAAAAACCAATTAGCATTTTGTGGGGGACTCCATATCGATAATGAAAAATAAGACATACCTTGGCGTGTTTAGACATAACATGGTGTTTTTTCATGCAAACTGTGCCAGTCTGTGAATATCGTACTGCTTGAAAAAGTTTGGAAAACCTTCTCTGAGCCTAAAGGCGACATTTAAATTACCTTACAGGTTCAGTCATGACGTGAAAAATGTTTGCAGTTAAACCCTGTCAACTTACTCATAAAGAGAGATAGTGAGTAAAATTATGTGGAAAGAGAGAGAGAGCTATTGTGTGTGTCAGGGTATTCACGTGTGTCTGTACATGTGTGTTTGTGAGTGTGTGTGAGTTTGGGTGTGTGTGTGTGTGTGTTTGGGTGTGTGTACGGGTATGTTTATTCATGTGTTTGTGTGTGTGTGTGTGTGTGTGTCAGTGTGTGTAAATGTATGTTTATTCATATGTTTGTGTGTGCGTGTGTTGCGTGTGTGTTTGCGTATGCAACGTGGTGTAATGCTCAGAAATTTAACTCACAGTTCTGTTTAAGTGAATAACGCAGTCAATATGGCTTTATCATAACAAGCCATTATGCTTGAGAAAGGCTTTTGTCCACGCATGTACTAATTAAAAGAGCCGTGTACTTGTTTGCACTCATGTATTCAAGCAACGACTTGGGCAAGCCCTATAGAATCTTCGTTCAAGCCTCTCAAACCTACTCATAATGAGAAATCAAACACTACAAATAACTGAAAATGTTGTAAAGCGGGGCTCATGTGACTCTATTTACTCAGTACAAGCCTTTATGTTGGTGAAGCCCCCATTCAGTCACACCGGGCCGGTGTACAATTTCTAAAAATCTTTTCAACATGGCCTGTGAATGGGCGCCGTGAAAGCATGTTCCCAACGCATTGAAAGGGTTTGACAGTCTTGTGAACTGAAATGCTATGTGTGGGCAGAAATCGACTCTGACAGTATTGAGAGACACTGGAAGTAATTTTCTAATTGGGTGTGTAAAATGTCATTAGTTTATTACAGAGTGCACTATCAGGATTTTGGTTTGATTTGAGAGAAACGGCAGTGTGTACGTTAAGGACTTTAATTAGTAATTAATTAAGGTCATTAGGTGTTGACAGAGACAATAGTTATAGAGAAAGAAAGTATGAGTTCCGAAAGATAATCAGATCAAAAAGGCCGCATCAGTCATGCTTGTCAGTTTTAAAAATCAAAGGGTTGATTCGGAAATAATGGGGATGTAATGGGGGGGGGGGGGGGGGGGGGGCAAAATTTTAATATTAAAAATGACGTAAATTAATGACCGATGCGGCTTTATTAAATTCATTGTCTTACGAAACTCATACTTTCTTTCTCTGGTGGTGGTGTGATTGCACATAGTAACCCTGCTGTCGCGGTCATGTGAGCTAATTAAGAGAGACAGAAAGAATGAGAGGACTGAAGTATTATTAACACTATGACTGAGTTAACCCCTTAAATTATTATTTTTGATTTTCATAAAATTGTGGCTGTTTAAAAAAGCAATGATTTAGGGGGTAAATTCTGATGGTATTTACTCTGTGTGGGGAACATGGGTAAAGAGGGTTCAAAAAGTTATAATTAAGGGGGTTAACTCAGTCATTATGATAATGATTCTTCAGTCCTCTCATTCTTTCTATCTTTGGCTGTGAAAATTAATTCAGTCTACCCCAAAAATGTACGTCACCAGGGAACACGCGTCCTTTTCCTGCTACGTCTGCAGGGAACTGACTCGCTGAGAATGTTACGATGGGAAAGAGTTAAGCTTTGGATTTACAATAGTTGTAATTGCGTTCTTAACTCTATAACTGTAATAGTTGACTTAGTCCATAGTCAACTTTAGTCGACTTATCCGTAGACTGCCATGGGCGACTACAGTCAACATGGAGGGGTCATGAAAAAGGGACCGTATTTCCCACAGTTCAGTGTTTCCACTAGCATAACTGACTGATGCCAGTGACACGCAACATCCTACCCTTCACCCCCTGACACAGTTTCAGTGGTATAACCCGATGTGTAGGGGTGGTTTCCCTTCAAAGAGTCCAATGTACAAAAATGGCTGCAAGTTCAAAAATGCGCTTTCACTGCACCAGAGGTTTTTGGCCTTATTTTGAACAATGAAGAGAGTGAAGGGCCTGAAAACGATTCTAAAGGTGCGGTCTGACGGGAAGTGAAACAGAAGCAAAGCGGCAAACAAAGCAGAGCATCTGCTTCTAAAAGCATCTAAAAATAGTGCGTTTATAACGCTTTGCTTTGTGAGCCGGTCACACGATGAGAAGTTTTGCATAGCAGTCTGCGTGGAAGCAATGCGCAATAAGTTGTAAATCAGTTTACCTCCCGAGCCAGCATCCAGCGCAGTCGGACTCTACAGTACACGCAATGAACGTGTGACTAAACAGACCACCAGCCTGCCGGGCACTACTCAAGTGAAGCCGGCCAACAAGACTGCAAAATGAAAGCCGAAATGGCAAACAACACTCTAATAGAGTGAACAAGATCATCAACTCTATTACAAAAAGCCCAGTAGCTTTTGATGCCGCCATGATCGCCGAAATGATAACAACCTCGTTGTCGTAAAGTCGGCTCTTCTGATTGGCTGGCAATCAAATGCTGCAGCGAAGCAACGCAAAATTTTAGAGCACGCTCAAACACTGAAAGCATCGGCTTTGCTTCACTTCGCGCTTTGCTGCTGTTATGCTTTAGGTCTAGTCACACGAGAAACATCGTCAAAACTGCGATGTTTCGTGTTTTACTGGCTGTTTTGCTTCTGCTTCGCTTCCCGTCAGACCGCACCATAAGACCTTAATGACTCTGCTGATGAAGGCTGGTCATCAGAACCAGAAAATTCCAACATGAGTCCTCGAACAGATTCGGGAAAGGGTGTTTATCTTTTACACTGATGATGTTCTCATCAAGTTCGCTCCACGTGTATTGTAAACATTGTAAAGGTTGTCTGTGTAATCAGTCAGTCACAATTGTAAATATGAACTTTGTCATAAAATTAACATCTGCCCCTGATACAAACAAAATTTGAAGTAAATATCTGGAATAGTTTCTGAGATACAAGCAAGTAAAGAGACTAAGTGTCCAGCAGTTTGCACAACTAAAAAAAATGTGGCACTAGCAACAAGCTGGCGTTGGAGTAGTTGATCACTGTAGGCTAGTGATTCTTAGCTTCACCAAGCCAACATTTTTAATCTGCATTCCTGCATTTTACACCTGCCCGGATTTACAGCGACACACTTTCTCACCTGAATACGCACGTTGCTGGCCCTCATCAGCTGCTGGATCAAACTAGTCGGGACCAGCTGTGGTTTGCCCCCAACCATTGCAAGCATCATCGTGCCTCCGCGCTGAGCTGCATTCGCTGTTGTAACAGCCACACCTGAAGCTGCTGCCTGCTGCGCTGGACCAGTCCCTGAGCCTAACACAGCACTTGTGAGAGTAGTTGTAGCACTAGAAGAAGTGGAGTGCGCTGTGAGACCTTTCCCTGTTGAAGCTGTGTTTATCGTGCTCAGTTGCACAGTCTTGTACGGTGTGTGTCGACTATCCACCACAAGCGGTCTGCGAGCTGAGAGCAGTTTCTGGATTTCAGGATGAGAATTGAGTTTAGAAGATGCAGGAGTCATGGTGGCTGCAGTCAATGTCTGTGATGTCTTGAGGATCTGCAGCCCTTGTGAGGAGAGCACCAAGCCCTGTTGTGGCTGCTGACCCTTCACACTCCCTGCCACTGTCACATTACTGGCTGTTTTGGGTCCTTGAGACACCGCCATGGCTAACAACTGACTAGCAGAGAGAGACAGCACACCACTGGCTCCACCCTGCCGAGTTAAAGAGGCCAGAAGAGCAGAGCTGTCACCTAACCCTGAAGGAGAAAACGTGTAGGAAAAGTTGAGCTGCTTGCCTGCCTGAGACTTCTGCAGGATGTTGGGTTGGTGGGCAGCTGTGACTGGGGTACCTTCAGTGTCTGCCTTCTTCACCACTTTCTTCTTCTTCAGCCCTTGGTCTTCGATGTTGTTGGGGATAACTCGACGCTTGCGCAGCCTGCCCCTGGAGCTAACATCCATCTCGTAATCCTCCGTATCTCGGCGATCATTTTCCATAGACTCACTGGCAACAGACGGCGTTGAAGACGGCCCCTTCTTCTTCTTGTCTGCCACTGTGGTAAGGATGTCACTCTGTGATTCTTCTGAGTCGTCCCCCTCGTCTCCTGTCTGCGAGTCCTCGTTGCCATCTTCGTCAGAAGATTCTCCCTCTGGTTCTGTGTCCCAGTCCTCTGCATCTTCCTCCTGCAATGCAAGATGGATAAGCTCATGTACAGTGGGATGCAAAAGGTCTCAGTCAATATAAACAGAGATCAGACAAATCATGTTTAATTTGAAGTACAACACCACAGTGGTTTAGAAGAAATCACTTCCACAAAAAACTTGATGAAAGACCTTCACATATCTTCTGGCTTAACCACTTCACTGCTAAGAAAAGGTTGACACCACCTTACTGCAAGAGGGATAGATTCTCATGAGCCCTGCAGCTCTTCAGAAAAGGTGAACAGCACCCAAATGCAACAGGGGCGGTCCGTGGCACAGTGGTTAAGGCGCCTGCCACCAATGCTAAAGGTGCGAGGTTCGATACCGGGTTCCGGCGTTGGACTTTTCTCCTCTAGCGTCACTGTTAATTCGGCTGGGCCATCGGGGGTTCTTTTTCCGGGTACTCCGGCTCTTCCTCCCTCTCCCCTGTGGTACCGGTTTTAGGCAACTTTATAAATTTCAAATACAAGCGATCAAAATTTCTGAAACCTCAGTAGCTGAGCTGATCCTTTGCACCACGTGAATGTCCTGTGTTTGTCTTGTAATGTGTTTGTCTTCAGAGTGAATGCGTGTGTTTCACGTGAGCTTTGTGTTGGGTCCAGTTCGCTGCGCTTTGAGCCGATTCACAGATTGGTTGGTTATTTGGGTTTAACGCCGAGCAGGCGACTAAGGCCATCTCACGGCGGGATGGGTAAAAATCTGGTCAGCCAGACTAAAAGCAAGGTCTTAAGACAAGATGTAAATATAGATTAAAAATCTCAGGCTAAAATGTCGCACGTGTCTGGAAAAGAAACGTCTACAGACTCTCAAAGAGGGCAAATAAAAAAGATTCACATAGTCTAGGAATGCTCAGATCTTGTTAAAAATATTGCATTCTCTCAAAAAATGAATTTTTTTTCTAAAATGTATTTTTTTGAAAAATACTTACCGATGGCATTACTATCTGGGAATACACTCTATTGCCTATAGATTTCAAGCAAAAATTGTGTGTAGCACACAACTGGGGAGGAGACACCGGGGATCCAAGCACTATGACCCCGGGTGGCCTCCCCTTACTACCCTATCCCGGCGAGCACAGGGCGACCTCGTCAGTTTCACACATAGCCACAAGAGGCAAGCGGGGCAGGCGGGAGGGCCATCCGAGTAATGCCATCGGTAAGTATTTTTCAAAAAAATACATTTTAGAAAAAAAATTCATTTGTTTTTTCAAAATACATTACCGATGGCATTACTATCTGGGAGAATGGCGAACAGGCGGAGGGTGCCGTATCTAACCATAACCCAACCACTCCGCCGGCCCCATCGAGAGAGAACTCCCGACGATTTCAGCTATGATGTGCCTAAGACGCCAGCAGCGCTCGGAGGGAGTGCTGGGCCGCGGAGATGTCGCCCACCCGTGCCAGGGAGTCACGTCGGCCGGATAGGTCTCTTAAGGTAGAAGCGTGCGAAAGTGGAGTCTGAGCGCCAGCCACCCGCTGCCACAATATCTTTGACCGAGTAGTTGCGGTCCAGGGCTAGACTGGCGGCTACTGCTCTCACTTCATGCGCCCGGATTTGTAAAGGCTCAGCGCCGCGTGGGGAGAGGTCTAGGTAGACTGACCTAATCACCCACCGCAGCCAGGATGACACGATCTGGGCCGAGATGTGGCGTCTGCCCGCGGACAAGGTAAGAAGAGGCGCGAGCGCCCCCGGCGCTGCGGCTGAGAGCGGCGCAGGTAAATCATTAGCGCCCGCACTGGGTCCTGGTGCCGCGATCCAGGGGAGAGGTCCGTTCCACGGAGGGGCCGTATCGTTAGCACCTGAGGAGCCGCCGCGGGCGGCGGTTCTTGGCCAGGAAGGACGGATCAGAGAGCCTCTGCGCAGAGCCGTCGGAACGAAACTGCAAACAGGCTGGGAGCATCGAGAGCGCGTGAAGCTCGCTGACTCGGGACGCTGTAACGAGAGCCAGAAGGAACAGGTTTTCCGGGTCAAGTCTGAGAACCGAGCCAAGGGGAGGGGCTCAAACCGGTCCGTATTCAACCACGTCAGTACCCAGGCAAGATCCCACCGGGGTACTAGGGAACGTGAAACCGGACGTCGGAGTTCAAAGTGAGCCAGAAATTCGACAGATCCTTGCAGGCGCCTGGGTCCGGAAGACACAGGTGACGGTAGGTGTCCGCGATCATAGCGCGGTAGCCCTTGATGGCGACCGGGGCTAAGCCCCGGTCGTCGAAGAGCCACAGGAAGAACTCCGCCAGTTGGTGGGAGGCTAGGTTAGTGGGAGGGAGCCCATGGGAGGTGCACCAGGTCTGAAAGACCCTCCACTTGCCGTCGTACACCTTCCTTGTAGAGAGTCTGTGGGCTGCTGCAATTGCCGCCACTGCAGCATCCGAGAACCTCTAGTGGCGCGGGCGTGCCGGACAACCTCCAAGCGTGTAGGCGGAGGCGTTCGGGGCACGGATGGAAAAGCCGCTGACGGGGCTGCTTGAGCATCGTGGGAGGGGTAGGAAGCTCCAGAGGAGGGTCCGTCGCAAGCGCGAGGAGGTCCGTGGTCCAGCTCTTGGTCCAGTTGAAGGGGGCCACCAGCAGGAGGACCGCCGAGCATCCCAGAAGCTTCCGCAGTACCTTCGGAACGAGGACTGACGGGGGGGTAGGCGTAAGCAATCAGGCCGACCCAAGGAATGGGGAGCGCGTCCACTGCCCAAGCGAGTGGATCCGGGACTGGCGAGACGTAGACCGGGAGCTGGCTGTTTCATCTGGTGGCAAACAGATCCACTAGCGGCGTTTCCCAGTGAGAGCAGAGCAGGCGAAAAATATCCGGGCGTAGGGACCGCTCTGTGTGGAGCAACTGTCCGCGACGAGACAGGGCGTCCGCAATCACGTTGAGGTGGCCAGGGATGTGGTGGGCTCGTAGGGCAATGCCTCGATCCCTGCACCAGAGGAGAAGGTGGTACAGAAGAATGCAAAGGGAGGGCGAGTGAGAGCCCCCCTGATTCTGTATATAAGCCACCACCGTCGAGTTGTCGGAGAGCACGAGGACTTCCCGATTGGCCAAGGTCTCCTGCCAAACGTCGAATGCCAACCCAACTGCCTTCAGCTCCAGCCAGTTGATGTGATTCCCTAACAGCTCCCGAAGCCAACGCCCGAGGCCGAGAGAAATCCGGTAACAGGTGCGCGCCCCAGCCGGCCTGGCTCGCATCTGTACAGAGAGACCACCGAGGCGGCGGGGAGTGTAGGGGCACCCCCGAAGCCAGCCAAGCGAGGTCCGCCCACCTCTCGAGTTGAGGACGAGCCAGAGGCGTGACAGGTACTAGATCCAACAGAGCGCCCGAGGGTCGCCAGTGAAGAAGGAGACGTAGCTGGAGAGGCCGAGCATAAAGTCTGCCCAAGGGAAGTAGGTCCGCAGCCGCACTGAGGAGGCCCAGGAGTTGAAGCCAGACCCTGGCGGTGAAGGAGGATCCCATCCCCATCGAAGTCGCTAAGTCGACGATCTTCTGTCGCCTGGCCAGAGGCAGGCAGACAAGGTTGAGGTCGGTCAGGAATTCCATCCCCCGATGTAGAAACCGTCGAGAGGGAGAAGATCGGATTTCCCCAAATTGAGTAGGAAACCTAGACGACGCAGAAGGGAAAGCAGGGCATCCCTGTCCGTCTGGAGGGCTGCGGAAACCAAGTTGCGCAGTAGAAGGTCGTCCAAGTAATTGGAGGCCGGGCTCAAGGAGCGCTGACGGAAGTAGGCTATCACGGCGTCGAGCAGTCTTGTAAACACCCACGGACTGATGTTGAGGCCGAAAGGAAGGGCGCAGAACTGGTAGACGATCCCCCCAAGTCAAACCGAAGGTACCGGCGAAACGACGGATGAATCGGGACGTGCAGATAGGCGTCTGACAGATCGAGGCTGATCGCAAAGTCCATCGGCCGGAGGGCCGAACGGAGTGTCCTGGCCGTCTCCATCCTGAAGCGAGGGGCCAAAATGAACTTGTTTAGCGCTGATCGATAACTGGACGCCGCTTGCCGCCTGGTTTGGGAACTAGAAGAGTCGGCTGTAGAACGCCGGAGAGTCCTGCCGCGAAACCACCTCTGTCGCCGCTTTGGTGAGGAGGGTCGCCACTTCCCCGCGCAGAGCGTCCGCCTGTGTGCTGTCGAGCGGTTCCTGGGTCCACATGGGTGATCTGCGAAGAGGCGGAGGCGACAGGAACGAAAGTTGCAGGCCTGCGGTAATGGTGGAAAGAATCCAGGGGTCGTCCGGGAACAGCGATCTCCAAGATCGCTGAAGAGCGACAGCCGCCTGCCGACGGGAGGCCCGAGTACTGAGGGCGGGGGCGGAGGCGAGTCAATGAGCCCGACCGCGGCCCGATCTACGGGCACCGCGGGGCCAAGCAGGGCGAGGGGCGGGGCCGGCCTGAGTAGCCTGGAATGGACGGGCCCGACCTCGTGAAGATCCGACTGTAGGAAAGGAGGGCCTGAAAGACCGCTGGGCACGACCCCCGGCCGGGCGGGGGGCGCGAAAGCGGGTCGAGGCTGGGTTAGATGCAGGCTTGGGCCACAAGTCCTTGGAAGATTCCTTAACGGTGTGCCAAGTGTCGCCGAACAGCTGAGGACCACCTAAGGGGGCTTGACGGAGCTGGGTCTTCACTGACAAGGGAAGGTCCGAGCCGAGGCGCAAAAGGGTATCCCTCCTCCAGAGGTCGCATTTGGCAGCTGCTGCCCTGGCGGTGGCGGAAGAATGGTAGGCGGACCGGTTGGCCGCTATCAGGATGGACTGCACGTCATGAAGCGGGGACTGAGCCTCCAGGTCCCACGTATCCTGTAGGCACTGCAGGGCTGCCTGGGTAGCCAGTTCCAAAACCCGAGCACGCCAGCGAGTTCCACGCTAAGGAGGCGATCCTGTCGAGAGGCCGAGGCCACGAGTTCTGGACGAGCCTGCGGCCGCCCGCCTGTAGTAAGGCCGCCGCATCCACCGCTGGAAAAGGTATGGCGAAGGCTTGGGCGTGTCCAGCGTACCAGGCCTGGCGGAAGCTTAAGTTGATTCCCACCGGCGATCGAGCGGCGGTAAAGTATCCCGTGTCGCCAAAAGCGTCGTTACGCAGCTGGGCGGAGAAGCATCGGCGAGGTCCCGGAAGCCGGCTGGCTGCGGGAGGGACTTGCGGCGCTGGACTTGCCTCTGCGCGTCGACTATGGCCAAAGCCTGTCTCTTCGTAGGAGGCGAAGGCGGACAGACGTCGGGCGGTAGGGACTTGGCGATAAGTTTTGAAGCCTCACCCAGAGCGTGGACCGTCTGTGATCCGAGCGAAGGGCCGGCAACGTCTGACGAGGCGGAGGCCGACGAGACAGCGGAAAAGGCGGGAAGGAGAACCAGCCGCCGAGTCCTGCACGAAGATCGCCGAGGCCGAGTCCGACGGATGAAGGCTGAGGACGTCCGGTTCCAAAACTGATCTTCTCGCGGCAAAGACGAAAGGGGCGAGCGGCTACGAGAGCGCCGCACCGCCGCGCGCGAGGTAGATGCAGCCGCCCGCGACGCACGCAAAGAGGGGCGCCGCGGCGACGGAGGGACCGTGGCAAAGCGACGGTCCACCTCGAAGTCGGGATCCGCACGCGGCAGCCGACATGAGCGACAAACCGCGATCGGAATACCGAGGAAGTGGCCTGGTCACCCCTGGCCCGCCCGGGAGAACCGGTGCGGGGGGGGGGGGGGGGGGGGGGGGGGGGGGCGCCAAGAGTCTCACCTAGCCCGCTCAGGAAAGGCGGAGCGGGGAGGGGACAAATACCGGGCACGCGGCCCCCCGTCCGATGTTTCGGACCGTGGAGGATGCGCGATGTCACACCGGGCCCGCCTGGGCGATACGAGGCGGGGGGGGGGGGGGGGGGGGGGGGGAGAGACAGTCTAGGGTCGCGCCAAGCCCGCTCAGGAAAGGCGGAGCGGGGAGGGGACGATTTATGAGCCCGCTGCCCCAGCTCCGAAGCCTCGGAGCGAGGGGGGGGGGGGGGCGAGGGTCCAAGTCACACCGGGCCCGTCCGGTCGATACGAGACGGGGGGGGGGGGGGGGGGGGGGGGGGGGGGGGGACAGTCTACGGTCACGCCAAGCCCGCTCAGGCGAAGCGAAGCGGGGAGGGGACAATTTATGTGCACGCGACCCCCGCTCCGACTCCTCGGAGCGTGGGGGGCGAGAGTCAACCACACCCCGGGCCCGCCCAGGCGAGACGGGGCGGGCGGGGGGGGGGGGGGAAGAAAGCGAAGCATGCCGTGCCCGTTCGGAAAATACAGAGCGGGGAGGCAGCATTACTAACGGTCTCGAGTCACGTTCCGAAGCCTCGGTGCGTGAGCGAGAGCATTTCTTATCACGTTTACTCTCTTTCTTATGCTTGCGTTCCGTCACCCGTCCCCGCTCCGGAGACCTAGAGCCGGGGGTGGCCGACGAACGCTCATCTCTCCCAGACCGCTCGCCCGAAGCAGAGCGGGGGGTGGGAACCAAAATGGGCTCAAGCCACGCGCTAACGAAGCAGAGCGTGGGGAGCGTGACTCCGAAACTCGCCTACCCTGCTCCGAAGACTCGGAGAGGGGAGGGAGAACCTGCGAGGTAACGGTACAAGAAGGGGACTTACCTGTGGGCCGGAAAGCCCGATGCGCCGAGGGAAGTACGTCCACCCGTGGAGGATCCCGGGGAGACAAAAGCGGGCGAGGGGACCGGTCACGCCTGTAGAAGTCCCACCTGCGCGAACACCGGTCTTCCGTCCAAGCGGCGCCACCGTCACACGTTCCGTCCAAAGCACAGCCCGAACACGGCAAGCAAGAGTCGTGTGCATCATCCGGCCACTGGAAGTCCCCGCACGGCGGCAAGTCTTCGACACAGAAGAAGCCATAAGGCCCTAAACCAACTACGCCGGCGAAGAAAGTCAACCGTGCACAAAACAGCAGGGCACAAGTCACGTGCGTCGTCGAACCCCAAGGCCAAGCCAAGGGTGAACTCACAAAGTCAGAGCCGGTAAACCGGTCGGCGCACAGGTCACAATGAGTCCAAGTGTCAAAGGAAAAACCACGAATGTAGTGAGTCCAGGGCTGAATCGAAGACTCCAATTCAAGCCCACAGTAAAAAACCACTGAAACCCGTAGAACGGAGAAAGGCAAAAACTCGACCGTCCCCGGTCGAGCTATGAGTGAAACTGACGAGGTCGCCCTGTGCTCGCCGGGATAGGGTAGTAAGGGGAGGCCACCCGGGGTCATAGTGCTTGGATCCCCGGTGTCTCCTCCCCAGTTGTGTGCTATTTTTGCTGAAATCTATAGGCAATAGAGTGTATTCCCAGATAGTAATGCCATCGGTAATGTATTTTGAAAAAACAAATTGAAGATTTTGTCCGGGGGAACATCCCGGAACAAAACCTTCAAGGAGTCTGCTGTGAAGTGTTTATATCTGGTGTCAATTAGGTCAGCACAATACAGCAAAAAGTGTCGAACAGAAAACTGCTCATCACAGGCAAAACACCATGGACGCTCATCCTGTTTAAGTAAGTAAGAGTGCGTAACATATGTGTGCCCGATGTGGAGCCGAGCAAGGACAGTCTCCTCACGGCGGCTGCCGCAGCGAAAAGGTAGACTGTCAGACAACTTAGGAAGAGCTTCATGAAGCTTGTTCCCTTCCTCTTTGTCCCACTCGGACTGCCACTCGCGGGCTAGCGCCTATATAATAACCGGCATTATTAGTATAGATTCTCACAAGGATCAATGCCTCCTGCTGAAATCATCCTGTACCCAAAATCCCCTGAAGGCTGGAGGTAGCTGGCATGGAAGTTACATTTGATTCTGCATCCACCCGCAGTGAAGGGGTAAACATGCTGAGCCCCAAGGTAAAATGTTCCCAGTTGTGATTGTCCATTGACGACTACGGTACAATTCAGGAGATAGATAGTTAAGATAGGATAGTTCAAGGGTAATACCAGAATACCCCTTAGAACAGAAGCACCAAGTTATTCTCCGACACAACACTTGAACTGTCCTGGTCGATCTTTCTCAGATGAAATTTAGTCTTTGTAGGACATTCTCAAATTTTTTTTACTGCGACACTAAGCCTCAACATGCCAACTGAATGGGAAAGTAAACAAGACAAATAAAAATCGATGGCTCAAAATAAACAGACACTATGCTAATGAACATAAGCTACAAAAAAAATATGCTCACCTCTTGAAGTTCCTCAGCGAAGTCGTCAAACTCACGTCGCATTTTGGTACGCATGCGAGACGCTGCCTGCACCAGTTTGTGCTCCCACTTGGTCAGTTCATTCAGCATGCCTGACAGGCGCTGGTGCAGCTCAATCTCACACTTCTTACGCTGGGGGGGCTTCCACACCTGCAACATGTCTGTTTTATAGTTTTTTCCCATAGGGTGAAAATAATTAAAAATAAGCATTTTTTTTTTCTTTTCTAGTCAACATAAAAGTTATTCCTAAATCATGACTAGGTCAAAGACAGCAGTATCCTCTGACAGTGTCGATGTCCAGGCAGTATACACAGTTTGATTCCTCACTGTGGCACACACCTTCATAGCAGCTGTATTGTTAACTATGGTTATATGCACCTTAAAGGCACAACTGGCACATCTAAACAGCATGCTAGTCCAGCCCAGCATCTGCCCCCAATTACAGGAAACTTTTCCAAGCCAACAACTGCCAACTAACTGTCCCTCGGCACAGCAGTGAGATTTTTGAATGGGGCCAAAATAGATAAAAACAAAGTTGTTGGAACCATGACAGGCAGGTACCAGCTATTGACAATTACGTGCACCTCTACCCTCATGCCTGGCTGTCAGCATGTAAACATCGTGCAGCCAGTGTTGTGCATTTACCTGTCGTTTGTTGTGCCTTTAAATTGGGGCTGTAAAGGAGACCGTCTTTCGCTAGCAAGAAGCATGAATTCTCATGAGCCCCTGCAGTTGCAGGGGCTCATGAGAATATATGCTGAACTTATGGAATATATAAACTCTGTAGGCACAAAGCTATTTTGGAACAACCCTTCCAAAAAAAAAAGCTTTCCCTGATTACTTCTTTGTTTCTTCAAAAACATTACCGATGGCATTACTATTAGAAAGGTACACTTAACGATTTCAGTCTAAGAACCCATTGTGTGTTCCTACACAACCAGAGAAGTAACTCTAGCAAGCAGTTACCATGAACTCTGAGTAGTCTCCCTTCATCCTCACGTGAGCCGTGTAGTCATACCAGTCTTATGCTTAGCTTCCTTGGGAAAGGTTACCTGTTTAGTCTTCTCAAGCATCCTTCAAATGGGTTACCTTTCGACCAGAAGTTTTTTAGCCTTCGCTGGAGATGTCAAGGTAAGGCCTCGGATAATGCCACCAAGCCGTCGGGGATTAAGGACTGGCTCTTGCATTTTCTGTGGAAATGTACTGTCAAATGTTTTACTTTGGGGCTCAGACAGAGCGTGAGTGGTCGTGAGCTCAGTTCACGTGGCCTCAGGCGCCACGCGCTGTTGTGTTTCACGGATATGCTCTATATTGCAGTACACAGGTGAAGACCTGCCACAAATACGGGGATTTTCAGTGGCCAAGTGACGCATTGTGCCTCCCCTGTTTGGGTTGTGCTTCCGGAAGGACGCGTGAGACGTGCACACCCTGGAAGGAGGAGCTCTGGTCCCAACTGTGGGGGTTTTACCAGCGCGAGCGGCTGATGAGGTCTATGGAACCACCTCCTCCTCCCCTCCCCCTGGCTCCACCCGCTGCCGCAGAGGTCCACAGACATAGTCGGGATGTCTGCACATCGGGCCCAGTTGACGCCATTGGCCCTCCAGACCTTTCCCACCCGCTCCATGGAGCGGGGTCGGCAGCGGCTGAAGTCGCCCCGCTACGCGGTCGAAACATCCTCTGGTCCGGACGTGCCCACTGCGCACGACAGGTTCCCTGGGACCTTGCCCACCCGCTCCAAGGAACATGGCTGGCAGTGGTTGAAGTCGCCCCGCTATGCGGTGAAACTATACTGTGACCCCCATAGGTCCTCTGAGACCTTGCCCACCCACTCCAAGGAGTGCGGTCAGCAGCGGCTGAAGTCGCCCCGCTAGGCGGTAAAGAAATCCTCTAGCCCCGATGTGTCTACCCGGACCTCGCCCGCTCGCTCCACGGGGACTTGCTCGTAAGCAGCGCCTCCTCGCTCGTCAGCGGCAAAAGCCCCACCACTCAGCGGGCAGCAGACACAGCTTGGCGGGGGCCTATCCCAGAGCACTGGAGCTAAGGGGCCAGACGGTAAGATGGGGGAACAGCCACACTCACGAACCACACGTCCTCAGTCTCTTGCCATTCGCTGAGCGCCTCGTCTGGGCCTTGGACGGACCCTTGACGCTCCGGGCGTTCTACGTCGCTGCCCCGACGCCAGGACCCAATCTCGACGAGGGAGCAGGCTCGGCCTCCCGCCTCCCCTCAGTGGGATTTGCGCTCCAGGCCACGGCAACCGGGTGTTAGACCTTGCAGCCGTTTGCCCGATAGTTGCCGGGCTACACGCTGGAGCGACAGCTCGCCTCATCAGGCTCCGAGAGGATTCTCATCCACTTTGCCCCCATCGCCCTCGACACCAGGTGAGCCCTCACTCTTCCTCCCCGGACGGAGTTCGGGACAGTCGGTTTTCCCATCTCGAGTCCGGCTCCCACATGCCCCAGTGGACTTCCCCTCGGCCCTGTCGATACCCAGATCCTCATGCCCTCTCCCATTCAGCGAGCAGGCACACTCCGCACGGCAGATCCCCTCCTTCGGACGTTATTCATCTCACTCCCCGGCGCACTGCTGCGGCGGACGGGGAGAGGACTCTGCCTCGGCCCTATTTCAGTATGACCGTCGTCTTTCGTCCCCAAGCCCCCCTGCTCTTTCGCGCCTCCCAGCCGGTCATCTTCGTCCACCTACAATACACCGAGGACGGAGACCCTCCGTTTGTTGAAAGAGGCCGCGCAGATGATCTCAGGTATTCTGCCTCAGGAGGTTTGCCCCCCAGCCTCACCGCTCAAGAGGAAAGCCTCAGCCTTAGTGGACGCCCTGCACCAGCCCAAAAGATTCAAGTCCCTTCCTCAGCCACCAGGCTTCCGGGACCTCTCGGACGCGTTCTCCACTCATCTGCAACAGGGCAACTTGTGGGACTCGGGTTTTTTCTGTCAACGATGGTACGCCGGACACTCCCAATCCTTCTCCTGCTCCATCCCGTTGCTCGATGTCGCAGCAGAGTTGCAGGCAGGAGGTCGCAGGTCCATACAGCTCCGGACACCTCGCGGTCTGGAGAAGACAGCCAGCCTGATCCGCAATGCCCTGGCCTGCGCGGGCTTCCTGGAACTCGCTACACAGGCGGTTGTCAGATGTGTGGAGGACACCAGGGATCCAGAGACGTCAGCCCAGTTGTGCGACATACATTCTTTAGCGGTTGTGGTGAATCGGGTGGCTTATCTCACCTCAGTTAACGCCATGGCAGCAGTGGCCAACTGCAACATGATGGGCGGGACATCGATCTCAGGTCTTGCCCAAGACTACCCGTGTCAGTGAAGTCACAGCTCCGCCAGGCTTTGCTTGGAGGCACTCGGCTGTTTGGCCCTACCTGGCAGACAGTCAAGGATTCGACCAAGGACCTCTGGCCCAGCACCGCTGGACCGACCTCCGCTCGCTTTTAGGCTTCCCACAAGGCTGTGGGTTGCACCTTGCAGAGCTCCACACCCTTTCCCCGCCCTTCCTCCAGAGGTGCCTGCGGCTCTGCTCGCCCCCCCCCCCCCCCCTTCCTGGCCGCTCCCGCGCCTTTCCAGTCCCGGCCCCCTCCTGGCCCCAGAGTGACCAGAGACCCAGGCGTAGTAGATCCTGCTGACTCACCTACCGGTTTGCCCCTGCCGACTCCTGCAGGGTTTCCAGTCGGCGGGAGGCTGGCGCTGCACAGCGACGCGTGGCATTCACTGCTGCCGGACGACCCTTGGATCCTGACCATCTCAGAGGGTCTACAGATCTCCTTTTGGTCCCTGCCTCCACTGCGACGCTCCCCTCTCTGAACGCGGGTTCCCAGGCGACCAGGTCAAGGCAGAGGCTCTGCAAGGCGAGGTGTCCTCCTTGCTCCAGAAGGCCACCATGGAGGTGGTCGCTCGTCACAACTCACTGGCATTCTACAGCCGCTTCTTCGTTGTTCGAAAGCCAGATGGCAAGTGGCGGCCCGTCATTGATCTCTCGGCGCTGAACAAGTACATTTCTGCACCGACCTTCCAGATGGAAACAACCATAGCCTTGAGAGCGTCGGTCCAACCCATGGACTTCGCTATCAGTCTTGACTTGTCCGACGCTTACCTGCACGTGCCCGTGCACCCTTTGGCTCGCCGTTACCTCCGCTTCTCCTTCCGCGGGGTGGTATACCAATTCCGAGCCCTCCCCTTCAGCCTCAACCTCAGCCCCTGGGTCTTCACCAGGATCATGGACACGGTGGTTGCCAAGGCCAGGCAGTCGTCTTCGAGCCCGACCTCCAACTATCTAGATGACCTTCTCCTCAGGAACCAGGACACGGCCTATCTAGCGGGTGACAGGAACGCGCTGCTCTCCCTTCTACAATAACTTGGCTTCCTGGTCAACTTGGGCAAGTCAGACCTCACGCCGTCCCGCAGGTTTACCCACCTCGGCATGGAATTCCTGACCGACCTCAATACGGTGAGACTACCTGAGGCGCGTAACCAGAACTTGGAGGGGCCTAAGTGGTTCCTGCCAGGGTTTGGCTACAACTCCTGGGGCTCATGAGCGCAGCAGCGAACCTTTTACCTCTCGGCAGGCTCTACTCATGACCGCCACGCCTTTACCATAGCAGACACTTAGTTCGCTTCCAGCTGCCAGAGAGATAAGTCCACTCTCGCGCGCTCATTCTATTTATATCGCACTTGCTACTGCGCGATAACACAGCGTGACCGGCGCTCTGCCGATATAACAACTACCTACTGGTTTGTATTCATAACACATCTCTGGCTAAAGTGACTGTTGTGGAAGAAACATTGTTCAAAAGTTGAAATTCTCACCTACACACTGATACCAAACATGACAACATTATGACTTGCACTTGTGTAGCAGGTTATGGTGAAAATAAAGAGAACGAGAATTTGTTGATGTATGAGAACGAGAATTTATTGTTAAATTGACAAAGTTCCCACAGCCATAACACAAAGACGCCACTTTTCCCAATGAAACACACTTGCATGCATAAGGGTCAGCATGCCTACAGTAAGTATCACTTAATGGATTTTGGTTCCATGGTGGGGGACGGAAGCAGGAGGGTATTAATGAGGTCACTGACAGGTGTCAACAGGCAAGTTCCAGACATCCGCTTTGGTGTACACTCCCGGAATTGGGGAAAGTGAGGGCTTAGTTACACGGATACTATTGAGGAGATAGTCACGTTTCTTTCTTGGGAAATAGTGTAACAGTAACAGTCAACCTTGTAAATGTACTTTTGATTTAACTTTTGATCATGATGGAGTCTGATGAAACGCATACAGTCTGTGTACACACAGGTGTGTTCCATGCACTGAGAGTAAATACATTGTGCAGAATATGTGGCGAGAGTTCACACAAGAAATACACGGATAAAAAGTCATTTCTTTGTATCAATTATGAACACTTAATCCACAAGTGTTATGGAATTAATATCCAGGAAGACAAAGACTTGATGCACTCCAAAACAATGTGTAGGAGTTGCTATAGTCGGATGAAACGGATAGACTCGACTGAAACACGTGTGTCCGAGGAGACAACGCGAAATGCGGCGTTTGATATTGCCTCATCACAACACATTTGGACCATGTTCGATCCAAATACGAGTGTTGAAGAATGTGTCGCGTGTGTTCACTAGCTAGGTAAAGGAGGACGACCAGCGAAGCCGGGTTTACATGGGAAGAAACGATCGTTTCGATCCACGGAATGTGACACTCATAACACTGACACTAATAACAGCACTAATGAAGGTGATAGTGGTATACAAGTTTTCATTCCGCCGACGTCTACTCCCCGTAAAACGCCATGCACAGTCGATGCTCAAATGTCGCTGTTACAAAGAGTGTGGACCCCATCTCCACCAGCAAAGTGGACGCATGAAATAGCCATTTCACCCATTGAAAAAACGGGTGTCGATATAGCCACATCTCCACATATCAAACGATTCAGCCTTTGACCTATCCAGGAACTGCTGATGTCACTGACAAAGGAGGAAGAAAAATATCAGACGGCACTAAACCGCACAATGCTTAATGAATCAGCTGATGCCACAATTCGTTGCAAGACTGAAGGACAGCCTTTGTATTTTATGCACATACCCAAACCAAGAAAACCAACAACAGGGGCATCATCGGCCGTAATACAAAGAAGGTTGAAGGTGCTAGCCCGTGCTAGAGCGAATATGTCTGGTGGATCAGAAGTGGACTAAGCTGAACAAATAGCTGACGAGTTAAGGCGAGAAAGAAATGAAAAAATGACTGCAATATTAGACAGAGCAGGCCATAGGCAATCCGTGTATGTCTGTAGAAAACAGGGTATTGCGCCGAGAACCAATCTAGGATTAAGCTGGTCCAAGTACAGAACATATAAACGCTTCATGAGAAGTATTGGTGTCAACCTTGAAAGTGAAAGAAAAGAAAGGCAGGCCCAGAAGGAAGCACTCTGTGGCAGACTGACCATTGAACAAAAGAATCTGACCTTTGAAAACAAAGTCACAAACAAGAAAGAAAGCCAGAAAACGCATGTCGCATAATAGAAGATCTCAAACATTTTGTTCCTGAACTGCTTGATAAGTATGAAGCTGCAAATCTTCTTAAATGGCATGAACAAATACCAAATGATGAAATTTCGATAAAATAGGAGGAGATCATGGCAGTAACAGTTATAAAATAATGCTTCAAGTTGCTAATCTCCAAAACTCTAACTCTAAACACAATACGTTTTTGGTGTGTATGGCTAACTGTAAAGACAGTCGTGAAAATCTTCGAACAATTTTGCAGCCGCTTAGCAGGTGTCAGTTCTCCAAACCCTGAAATGGAAAGGAAAACAGATACGTGTATTTCTGTTTGGAGATTATGATTTTCTCGTCAAACTTTTGGGTCTCTCAGGAGCACAAGGGGTCCACCCTTGTCTCTGGTACACAGCTTCGAAAAGTCAGCTACAAAGAGCTCCACAGGAGCGAGTACAAGTGAAACAGAGAACTCTTAACAACATCAAGAGGGATTACAGGCGATACATTCGTGCAGGAGGAGACAAAAAGAATGCCAAGGGTTACAACAATGTTGTACATGAACCAATCTTTGTTGAGATTTCGCAAATGGCACCACCATACCTCCATCTTCTGTTAGGTATAGTAAAAAAAAACATAATTCCCTCCTTGAGCAAGAATGCCACGAACTTGATAAAGCCATTGCTGAAAGACTGGCCGAGGGAAAGGAGGCACATGATGGAAACACACCTTTTGAAAAGTACATTTTAGAAGTAAGAGTCATCAAAGAACTGGAAAAAAGAAAACAGCTGACCGAGGGTATTGCAGTGTTAAGCGACAAGAGACACAATGAGAGTGCGAAGCATTTTGATGAATGACGTGAGCAGAAGATGCAGCGGGTAGCAGAATTCGAGGACAAAATAGAAGCTCCAAGAGAAGAGACAAAGTTGCCATTTCTGTGCGGGCCTGTCACTTCTGGCCTTGACGAAGCACTAAAGAGGAATAAGATATTCATGCAAGCATACCATGGCCGTTCGTTTGTTGGCAACCACTGCCACCGTTAC
Organism: Semisulcospira habei; assembly: GCA_036245525.1. Classification (NCBI taxonomy): domain Eukaryota; kingdom Metazoa; phylum Mollusca; class Gastropoda; family Semisulcospiridae; genus Semisulcospira; species Semisulcospira habei. The sequence continues at coordinate 33,498,145 of BTPG01000006.1, forward strand.
TTGAAGTATGATGTATTGACTGATGTTGGTGACAGTGTTATCAGCAATACCATGAAGCTGACAGATGATCCTAAACTTCATGCAGCAGTGCATGACATATCCTTAAAGTTCCGAATTCTGAATGACCTTTACTCACAAGTCGCTAGTTTCAAAATGACGGTCAGCGAGATGCCTTCGAAAGAAGTTAATCAGACGCGCACGGTTGATGCAGCTTTACTTTGCTCCTGAAGTAAAACAGAGATTATTTTGGATTTGAACTTTTAAGTACATCTTATCAACGTCATATACATTATTTTTCCTGGTCTTGAAAACAACCTTTCCCATAGAACTCGGTCTTTTGTGGGAGGAAAGCATATTGAAAGTAAACTCCCTTCGTGCATGTTGTGCATTGTGTCTGCCGACCATCTTCAACATTCTGCAGACTTTTTGCCCGGATACAAGATGCATGTTGTTTGTCTGTTTTCCAGCCTAAAGGCTCTAAGTGTAGGTCTGCTCTTTTGTTATTAGTGGAGATAGGATTTGTGACTGGTCAAGCACACTCTTCTCCGACTGGTCTTAAGCACAAGCCAGCAGAGTGAAATCCATCTCTGAACCGTTTCCATCTAAATCACCATGTTCAGCTAAACACCTAAATATAAATATTTTAGTTTTTGCAACCAATTCAACCAATCTGCACTCGAGTACTCACAAGAACTCTTATGATCAAGCTTTATCGGGACTGCATGAGACACAATACAGATAGTAGCCCTCTCCATTTTATTACATGTTTTATTTATTTATTTATTATTGATTCATTTATGTATTCACTTACATATTTATTTATTATTTAGCCTTTTAATTATGGATGGAAGGAATTCCTTGATGCACATGATCACTAGTGGTATGGTGGTGGCCACCAAGAAGAGGAAATTTTTTTCAATATGCATACATGTTCATAATCTATTGCTTACTTAGCATGTATATTCATAGGTCCCAGGAATCTCTGATTTATTTATTAATTTATTATTTATTTGTTTGTTTGTGATGAATGTTTGCACATACACATCAACATATAAGATGAGACCATACAGGTACACATATATGGTAATAGGTGCATACCACTCGCTCCCCAGCCCACATACAAAACACCCATTAAAAGACATGCACAAATGTCCATATTCATAATATATCCTGTACTTGGTATTCATATGTCCCAGGTATCTTTGATTTACCTTATTTTATTTATTTAAATTTCTTTTTATTTGTTTGTAAAGTAGGTTTTGTACATATGCTGATGTTCTCATACACATACATGGTAATACTGCCCACTCCCAACCCCATCCCACAACCACATAACACCCACCAAAAGACAAGTACATCTGTGCATGTTCATAATCTATCCTTTTCTTAGCATTCATATGGCCCAGGTATCTTGATTTGCTTGATCTTATTTATGTAACCGCCATGAGATGACATTAGTCATCTGCTCGGCATTAAACCGAAATAACTATTTATTAAAATTATTTATTTACTTTTGTTTGTAATGCATGTTTTGCACATACACATCAGCATACAAGAAGAAAATATACACATAATAATATATATAGATGGTAATTGGTGCCATACCGCCGCTCCCAACCCTACCCAAATACACACACAGAACGGCAGAACACCTACCAAAAGACATGCACATCTGTGTATGTTCATAATCTATCCTTTACCTAGCATGCATATGTCCCAGGTACCTTTGACTTACTTTATCTTGATTATTTAAATTATTTATTTGTTTGTTTGTTTGTAATGTAGGTTTTGTACATACACATCAGCATACAGCATAAAAATTCATATTTCTCTAAAAGGTATTTTTTCGAAAAATACTTACAGATGACATGACTTTATGGAAGTGTCTACTACTTACTCAATTCTAGCCGAAGAACCCGTTGTGTTACCACACAACCCGGGAGGCACTCGGGGAACCCCCAGAGAGGCCGAGAGTTGTCTCCCGTTCCTGCTTATCCGGTTCCGAGTCACGTGGATACTTAGCTCACCAGCGGCAAGCAGGGCAGGTGGGAGGGTCCTCCGAGTCATGTCATCAAGTAAGTATTTTTTGAAAAAATACCTTTTAGAGAAAAATGATTTTGTTTCTTCAAAAACATTACCGATGACATGACTTTATGGAAGAATGCCATAAGGAGGAGGGTGCCGCGCCCAACACCCCCATAGGGCCAATTAGAGCCATCCTCCCTGTCGCAAACTCCCGACAAGCCTAGCTAGGTGTGAACCTACGGCGCCTGTGGTGCCGGGAGGGAGTGTTGCGCCGCAGTGATGTCCCCCACCAGTGCGAGGCTGTCTCGCTGGCCTGCCAGATCCCGGAGGTAGAAGTGGGCGAAGGTAGATTCTGCCTGCCAGCCCACGGCAGCCACGATAACTTTGGCAGCGTAGTTCCGGTCGAATGCGACGCTCGTGGCCATGGCGCGTACCTCGTGTGCACGCATCTATAGCCTCCTTGCTCCCCGTGGGGAGAGGTCCTGGTAGGCGGACCGTATGAACCAGCGCAGCCAGGAAGACATCGTCTGGGCTGATATGTCAGTTCTGCTGGGTTCTAAAGGTAGGAAGAGGCATGAGCGTCCTCTCCGGACAGCTTAAGTTCGGCGTGGGTACACACAAAGGGCTCGCACAGGATCTTGTTGCCTGGTCTCCTGGGGGGGAAGGCCGTCCCTCTCAGCGGCCGTAAGGTGACCACCTGTGGCGCAGTCAAGGAGACCTGGTCTTGGCAGTGAAGGCAGGGTCCGCAAGCAGCTGCACGGAACCATCCGCTTGGCACTGCAGGCAGGCAGGGTGCGCTGACAGCGCATGTAGCTCGCTAACTCGGGCCGCCGTGGCAAGGGCCAACAGGAAGCATGCCTTACGCGTCCCATCCGCAAGCGGGCCACAGGCAGCGATTCGACTCTAGGAGAATCAACCAAGTCAGTACCCAGCGAGGAATGAGCGAGCGGGGCACCGGATGCTGCCGGCCGAAGTGAGGCATAAGGTCGTCGAAGTCTTTACAGGCACCTGGGTCCAGGCGGCTGAATTGTCGGTAGGCGTCGGCAATCATGGACAAGCACCCCCTGATGGCGATGGGGGCCAACCCATGGTCTCCGAAGAGCCAGAGGAAGAGATCCGCGAGCTGGGGATTAGTTAGGTCGGTGGGGGCGAAGCGCTGGTTGCCCGAAGGCCTCGGACGCGTGGGTAAAGGTCTCTCCGAGCCGGGCTCAATGAGGCGAGCTCTCTGCCGGTGAAGCGACTCCCCGTAAGAGTCAGCGGGCTTTCTTGGAGACAAGCGAGGACTGGCAGCGGACATGGGACGGCACGTGGCGCGTCTCTCCGAGCCGGGCTCACTGAGGTGGGCTCTCTGCCTACAAGTAGGCTTTGTCCGGGCTTGAACCAGGGGCACAGTACTCGCCAATTTCCCTCGTAGACGCGTCGTGAGCGGGCTTTCTTGTCAGGGGGCTTTCTTGGAGACAAGCGAGGACTGGCAGTGGACATGGTTAGTTAGTTAGTTATTTGGGTTTAACGCTGAGCAGGCAACTAAGGCCATCTCACAGCGGGAAGGGTAAAAATCTGGTCAGCCAGACTAAAAGAAAGGTCTTAAGACATGATGTAAATATACCTTAAAAATATGTCAGGCTAAAAAGTCACACAGGTCTTTAAAGAAAACGTTGACAGACTCTCAAAAAGGTCAAAATAGAAACATCATAGTCTATAAACGCTCAAATCTTATGAAAAACATGGCACTCTCTCAGAAAAATGAATTTTTTTTCTAAAATGTATTTTTTAAAAAAATACTTACCGATGGCATTACTATATGGAATACACTCTATAGCCTAACGATTTCAGCCCAAAGTTGTGTCCCCTACACAACTGGGGAGGAGACACCGGGGATCCCAGAATAGGAGCCCGGGTGGCCTCCCCTTACCAACAAGCGTGTGGAGAACTCACCTCAGTTTCACGCTTAGCCAAAACACTTAGTCAAGGAGGCAAGCGGGGCAGGTGGGAGGGCCATCCGAGTAATGCCATCGGTAAGTATTTTTTTTAAAAATACATTTTTAGAAAAAACATTCATTTGTTTTCTCAAAATACATTACCGATGGCATTACTATATGGAAGAATCGCAAAGAGGAGAAGGGTGCCGACACCCAACCCCCTGTACCTAAACCCTCCGCTGGCCCGCAAGGAGCACTCCCGACGATTTCAGTTAAGAAGTGCCTATGGCGCCTGTGGCGCGCGGAGGGAGTGCTGGGCCGCGGAGCAGTCACCCACCATGGCCAGGGAGTCACGCTGGCCGGATAGGTCGCGGAGGTAGAAGAGGGCGAAGGTGGAGTCTGCACACCCGCCTACCGCCGTCACTATGACTTTTAACCGAGCCGTAGTGGTCAAGGGCACTCTGATAGCTACTGCTCATACTTCATGCGCCCGGAACTGTAACCGTCTATCCCCGTCAGGGGAGAGGTCTTGGAAGGCCAACGAGTCGCCTACCCCAGTCAGGGCGAACTGTCTAGGCCGAGACCCGGCCTGCCTGGAGAAGGAGGTAGGAAGAGGCGGGGACGCCTCCGACAGCGTGGCTATGAGCGACGCAGGAATTCTGCAGTGCCCGGCCTGGGTCCTGTTGACGCGACCTGAGGGGTCGGTCGACCTCTGAAACGAACGTAAGGTCAGCGTCTGGAGTGCAGCCGAGGAAGGCCGGCTCTTGGCCTGAAGGACGGGCCGGTGCGAAGAAGCGCTGAGCCAAAGGCTCGACTGCCCACCCGCGGGGCGTACCGAGAGCACAAGCAGCTCGCTCACGCGGAAGCCATGGCGAGCAACACGTGTCCGGGCCAGATCGGTGAACTGTGCCAAATGCAGGGGTTCGAAACAGGCTGTCTCTACCCACGTCAGTGCCCAAGTGAGGTCCCACCGAGGTATGAGAAAACAGGAGAGAGGACATCTGAGTTCAATAGAGCCAACAGGTCCGAAGGTCTTCCAAGGGCCGGATCCGACAGATGTGTGTGATCTCGGAACGGATCCCTTGACGGTAAAAAGGTGCTAATCCTTGGTCGTCGAGGAGCCAATGAAGTATTCCGCCGGTAGGGGAAGTGAGTACTGTCCCACACTCATCAACAAATGCAGGACAAGACCACGAGGCTTGCTGACATCTCGTCCCAAGTGGGCCTCACCATCCACAAACGGAAAACAAAGACAATGAGGCTGAACGCAACCAGGGAAGAACCAGTCTTGCTTGCTGGCACCCCGTTGGAGGAGGTGGAGTCCTTCACCTATCTCGGGAGCATCATAGACAAAAAAGGCGGCACTGATGCAGATGTCAGAGCACGAATCGGTAAAGCCAGAGCAGCCTTTCTCCAGTTGAAAAAAGTGTGGAGTTCCAGAGAGCTGTCACAACACACCAAAGTCCGGATTTTCAACTCCAATGTAAAAGCAGTTCTCCTATATGGAGCAGAGACTTGGAGATTGACAAAAACCACAGTCAACAGAGTACAGACCTTCATGAACAGTTGATTTAGAAGAATTTTGAAAATCCACTGGCCAGAGAAGATCAGCAACGTCAGACTCTGGGAGAGAACAGAGCAGATAACAGCAGAGAATGAAATTGGGCGAAGAAGATGGGGATGGATCGGTCACAGTCTGAGAAAGCCAGCTTCCAGTATCACTAGGCAGGCATTGTCATGGAACCCCCAGGGAAAGAGGAAAAGAGGTAGGCCAAGAAACTCCTGGCGTCGAGACCTCCAAGCAGACATCAAGAGACTGGGAACCACCTGGAGTAGAATCGAAGGAGAAGCACAGGACAGGAGTTGCTGGAGGTCTCTCATCGACGGCCTATACCCGGGTAGGGGTGACAGGCGTAAGTAAGTAAGGGGAAGTGAGACTCGTGGGGGCGGGAGCCGCTGGGCGGCGCTCCACGACTGAGAGATCCTCCACTTGCCTTCGCACACATTCCTGGTAGAAAGTCTGCGGGCTGCGGCCAAGGCCGCCACCGCGCCAAATGCAGGGGTTCGAAACGGGCTGTCTCTAGCCACGTCAGTGCCCAAGTGAGGTCCCACCGAGGTATGAGAAAACAGGAGAGAGGACATCTGAGTTCAATAGAGCCAACAGGTCCGAAGGTCTTCCAAGGGCCGGATCCGACAGGTCCAGGAGGCGGTTAGTATGTGTGATCTCGGAACGGATCCCTTGACGGTAAAAAGGTGCTAATCCTTGGTCGTCGAGGGGCCAATGAAGTATTCTGCCGGTAAGGGAAGTGAGACTCGTGGAGGCGGGAGCCACTGGGCGGCGCCCCACAATTGAGAGATCTTCCACTTGCCTTCGCACACATTCCTGGTAGAAAGTCTGCGGGCTGCGGCCAAGGCCGCCACCGCCGCCTCCGACAAATCTCTAGTGGTGAGGACTAGTTTGGCAACTTCCAGGCGAGAAGGAGGAGGAGCTCCAGGCACGGGTGGAACAGAGCCAGGCGGAGCTGCTCGAGCGTCGTGGACGGGGTGGGGCTCTAGGGCCAGGTCCGTTGCTAGAACAAGCCGATCCATGGTCCAGCTCTTGGTCCAAATGAAGGGGTGGTCACCAGGAAGATAACCGCGGAGCAACCAGCAGATTCCGCAGGATCTTCGGCACCAGCACCGACGGAGGGAATGTAAACGAGATCAGTCCGTAACCAGGAGGAGAGCGCGTCTACCGCCCAGGTGAGAGGGACCGGGACTAGAGAGGCAAACAGCGGTAGCTGGATGTTCCATCTGGTGGCAAAAGTCGACTAGCGGCGTCTCCCATCTCGAGCGGATCAGACGAAGACGTCTGGGCGCAGGGACCACTCCGGGAAGTGGCGGGCTCGAAAGCAAGGTCCGGGTCCTACCACCAGAGTAGGAAGGAAAGGAGGAAGCACCGGGAGAGCCAGCGAGTGCCTCCTGGTTCTGTATCAAGGCCGCCACTGTCGTGTTGTCTGGCAGACGAGGACCTGGTTGGTCAGAGTCTCTGGCTAGGCGTTGAGGGCCATCCCAACTGCTATAACTCCCAGTTGATGTGACTGTCTGCAAAGTCCCCAGGCAACCAGTCCGAGGTAAGGTCCAGGAAAGGAGAGCGCCCCAACCGGACTGGCTCGCGTCAGTGGAGAGTGATCACCGGGTCGGAGGGGAGCACAGGGACACGCCCGAAGCCCAGCACGCCAGATCCGCCCACGTCTGAAGCGGGAGCAGGCAGTGGTTAACAGAACGGAACCGACAGGGTGTCAACGAAGGGGTGCCAGCGTAGGAGGAGGTGTAGTAGCCGCAGCGAGCCTTCACACTTCGTATCCTTTAGCGCCAGTCGAAGGGAGACGAGTCCGCTGCCACGCCGAGCAGTCCCAGGAGCTGAAGCCAGACCCAGTCCTAGAAGGAGAGAAAGTTGGGCGTCTCTGTCCTCTCTGAGAGTCGCGGTGACTAGGTTGCGCAGCATCAAGAACGTCCAGGATCTTCGGCACCAGCGACCGCTGGCAAAAGCTGGCCATCACCCTGTCGAGGATCCTCAAGAAGACCCACGGACAGATGTTGAGGATGACGGGGAGGGCTCGGAAACTGTTAGACGATCCCGCCAAGGCAAGTAGATACCGGCACGAAGACGGATGAATCGAGGCTGACAGCGAGATCTATCGGCCGGACAGCTGAGAGAAAGTCTGGCCGTCTCCAGTTGAACGGGTGTTTCCCAAAGAAGACTTGTATAGAGCCGATGACTAGTGCCACCTGCCCCATAGAAGGGGACGATAGGAGACGGACGTAGAACGCCAGCGAGTTGCGTCGGGAGACCGCTACTGTCGCTGTTTTGTTGAGCCAGGCCTTCATGTTACTGTGCATAGAAGAGATTGGTCGACCATAGAGATGATCCAAAGGTCGTCTGGGAACTGCAATCTCCTAAGGTCGCTGTAGAAGGCCAGTTGCCCGCCGACTGGAGACCCAAGAACTGTCGCCGGAGGTGGAGAAGGGGAAGGTCAGAGGGCCCGAGCGAGGAGACGCAGCGGGGGCGGAGTCTCCTATACAGTCTGCCACGTCTCACCAAGAGGGAACCACCGAGTGGAGCCTGGAGGAGTTGCGTCTTCACTGTCTAGGGGAGATCCGTGCCGAGTCGTAGGAGTGACCATGCGGCCAAAGGTCCCAGTAGGCGAACGCCGCCACAGGGATGGTTGAGGAAGGTAGGCGGCCCTGTTAGCAGCAACCACGGAAAGTCACGGCGCGGAGACGAAGATTCCAGATCCCAAGAGTCCTCCAAGTAAAAGAAGCACCACTTGCGTCGCCAAATCAAACTAAGGAAGCGAATCTGTCAAGAGGGCGAGGACAAGCATTCTGGAGTAGCCGGAGCCCACCGCCAGGACGACGGCTGCTGCATCCACCAAAGGAACACGGATGGTGAAGGCTTGAGAGTGTCCAGCATACCAAGCCGGGCGAACGCATAGCTGCGAAAGATTCCTCGTCGCCGACTGAGTCCTGGCGAAGCCGGGTCGATAAGCGTCGACGAGAACCCGGAACCGTGTGGCTGAGGGAGAGACTTGCGACCTTAGCCTGCCACAAAGCAATAACCTGGCGGAAGCCTGTCTCTTCAGAGGAGGCGAAGGTGGTCATAAGTCAGGAGGGAGGAAGTAGTCGAACAGACAAGGCCTCTTCCAAAGCACGAACCGTCTGTGAGCTGAGCGAAGGGCCAAAATCCTAGACGAGGAGGAGGCCGACGAAACAGCTGAGAAGCGGGAGGAAGATCAGAGGGCGAATCCCGCACGAAGATGGCTGAAGCCGAATCCCTTGTAAGCAGGCTTAGAATGTCAGGGTCTACCTCCACCTCCGCCTACCAAGCTAAGCCGCAATGAGGGTGACCGGCTCCGAGAGCGCGGGACTGCCACAGCGACTGGTGAGGGCAAGCCCGAAGGAAAGGAGGAGGCGACCGCGAAGCCCGTAAGTCGGGGCGTCGCGAAGGAGGAGGGACCGCGGCCAAAGGCTAAATAGGCTCTGTAAGCCCCCGACTCGCCGAAGTGCGAGGGAGGGGGTGGCTACTAGTGACGGGAATAGCACGCGGAGGACGAGGGGCAAACGAGAGCCAGAGACCGCACTCCGAAGGTAAGAGGGGAGGCAGAAGGAGAAAGATGGCACCCCCAACCTGCTCGTCGCAAATCCACACCTGTGAGTAAATGTCTGAGTCACACCAGGCCCACCTGGAAGGTTCGGGGTGGGGGTGGTGGGGACAGAAAGTGTCACACCAAGCCCGCTCAGGAAAAGCGGAGAGGGGAGGGGACAACTGGGCGCGAATCCGCACCTGTGAGTAAATATCCGAGTCCCCCTGGGCCCGCCTGGAAGATCGGGGCGGTGGGAAGGCAGGCATCAGAACTGTTCACCCAAAAAATATCTGAAAACGGCGATTTTGAAGAATTGTAGAGTTATTTAAAGCCATTTCCAAGTCAAAAGTGTTATTAAACAGGGGCCAGGAAAATCTGAAAATCGCCGAAAATCGGACAGTTCTGATGCCTGGGAGGGGACCAAAAGGTGTCACACCAAGCCCGCTCAGGAAAAGCGAAGCGGGGAGGGGACAATTGGGGCGAGCGAATCTGCACCTGGGAATAAATGTCTGAGTCACACCGGGCCCGCCTGGAAAGTACGGGGGGGTGGGGGGGGACAGCCTCGGAGCGTGGGGTGCGCGTGACAATGTTCACACGGGTACGGGGGAGGGGGAGAGGGGGGGACAAAAAGTTGTCACGCCAAGCCCGCTCAGGAAAGGCGGAGCGGGGAGGGGACAATTTTGTGGCACGCGACCCCCGCTCCGAAGCCTCGGAGTGTGGGGTGCGCGTGACAATGTTCACACCGGGCCCGCCTGGTCGAAACGGGGCGGGAGGGGTGATGTAAACGTAGGAAACCGGGTCTGCTCGGACGAATCAGAGCGGGCAGGTAACCTCTTTAGTACAAAATAATTGAGCTCCAGTCACGCCAACGTGGGGAGCACGACCCTGATACTCGCCTGCCCTGCTCAGAAGACTCGGAGAGGGGAGGGAGTTCCTGCGCGGCTAAGGTAAAAAAAGGGAACTTACCTGCGGGCTGGAAGGCCCTGAAGCCGTAGTGAAGTGGGGCCCGAGAAACCGACGTAGCAACGCCATCCTGCGGAGAAGTCCGGGGAGACTGTCGAGACCAGGAAGAAAGGACACGTCTGTAGGATCCCACATCTGAGACCGCTGGTCCTCACTCCCGTCGGTACACACGTCACACATCCTGTCGGAAGAGCAGTCAGAGCACGGCCGGCAGGCGACGAGGGCGTCCGAGGGCCACAGAAATCCTCACAAAAGGGGGCAAAACTTCAAACAGAAGCCGCCATAGCGTTCGTTGCACACTGTCCACAGGAAGGAACACACTCAAGCACCGAACTCACCCCACAAGGCACAAAGCCACGTGAGTAAAGTCACAAGCCGAAACCCCAAGGCTACAGCCAAGGACGAAGTTCACTGAAAGTCAAACCGGTCGGCGCTAAGTCCACACACAGTTAAAAACGTTGAAGTATATAACACACCAACGAAGTACACCGAGTAGAAGGAGAAGTCAAAAACAAGGCAAAAGCCAAGTAGTAGTAAACCACAGAAGAACCGGTCAAAAACCGTAGCAAGGCAAAAGCCCGACCATCCACGGTCGAGCTAAGAGTGAAACTGGAGGCGAGTTCTCCACACGCTTGTCGGTATAGGTTGGTAAGGGGAGGCCACCCGGGCTCCTATTCTGGGATCCCCGGTGTCTCCTCCCCAGTTGTGTAGGGGACACAACTTTGGGCTGAAATCGTTAGGCTATAGAGTGTATTCCATATAGTAATGCCATCGGTAATGTATTTTGAAAAAACAACTGAAGATCTTGTCCGGGGGTACATCCCGGAACAAAACCTTCAAGTTAGTTAGTTATTTGGGTTTAACGCCGAGCAGGCGACCAAGGCCATCTCACGGCGGGATGGGTAAAAATCTGGTCAGCCAGACTAAAAGCAAGGTCGTAAGACAAGATGTAAATATAGATTAAAAATCTCAGGCTAAAATGTTGCACGTCTTTAAAAGAAATGTCTACAGACTCTCAAAAAGGGCAAATAAAAAAAGATTCACATAGTCTATGAATGTTCAAATCTTGTTAAAAATATTGCATGCTCGCAAGAAATTGAAGATTTTGTCTGGGGAAACATCCCGGAACAAAACCTTCAAGGAGTCTGCTGTAAAGTGTTTATATCTGGTGTCAATTAGGTCAGCACAATACAGCAAAAAGTGTCGAACAGAAAACTGCTCATCACAGGCAAAACACCATGGACGCTCATCCTGTTTAAGTAAGTAAGAGTGCGTAACATACGTGTGCCCGATGTGGAGCTGAGCAAGGACAATCTCCTCACGGCGGCTGCCGCAGCGATAAGGTAGGCCGTCGGACAACTTAGGAAGGGCTTCATGCAGCTTGTTAGCTTCCTCTTTGTCCCACTCGGACTGCCACTCACGGGCTATGTACGCACTAACCACGTCTAAAATCACTATAAACAGTCTGTGTGTCAGGGACAGGGTCGTTGCGGGCATCGTTGGCAGCAGAATCAACGATCCTGTTGCCTTCGATGCCCAAATGCCTTGGGACCCAAATAAAAATGATGTCATAATATTCCTTCTTCAAATCTGCTTAGAGCTCTCTGATCTGCACCAGTAGTGGGTGGTCATTTCCCGTGCCCTGAAGGGCCTGCAGGGCAGAAAGAGAGTCAGACAGAATCAGGAAGTTCCTTTCTCTAGATCGATAAGCATGCCTGAGTGCCAGCAGAACCGCCTGCAGTTCTGCACTTAATACAGATGAGTGGTCTGGGAGGCAGTGCTTAAATGGGCGTCTAGGATGGCGAGAGGACACTGCGGCCACAGCCACTCTCCCATCCTCAGACTTTGACCCATCCGTATAGATACGACAATAGCCAGGAAAAATTGAAAGCAGTTCATTGAGGCTCTGTTGGTGGAGTAGAGTCTTTCTTGTGGGCAGTCAAGTCCAGCAAGATGTCAGGAACTGGTAAGAGCCAGGGTGGAGTGATGTGTTGCAGGGATTCCAAAACTCTGTCCAAGTCCAATCCGGCCGTCTGCAGATGAGGTCAGAACGGAAGGAAAGTGGACAGACAGCTCCCGGATGGTTATCGTAAATCTCTGCAAACGATGGTTTAAAAACACAATCATAGGCAGGATTGTCTGGATGGGCCTTCAGTTTCAGAACGTAGCTGAGCATGAGGCGGATGCGGGGTCCGCTAACACATTCAGGTGGCCGGGGATGTGTCGCGCAAGGAGAGAAATGTTGTGTTCTTCGGCCCAGCGCATCAAACGGAAGAGGAGCATGCAGAGGTCGGGGGAACGGGTGCCGCCTTGTCTCTGGATGTAGGCAACCACAGTCGTGTTGTCAGAGAGGACGAGAAGCTGCTGGTTCCTGAGCTGGTCCTCCCAAACGATGAGGGCTTGCCAGACTGCCTGTAGCTCCAACCAATTGCTGTGCTTGTCCGCAAACTCCGGGGGCCAGAGGCCGGACGCCGAGGTGAACTGAGGAAGCAGGTGGGCTCCCCACCCAGACTCGCGTCGACACACAGGGAGAGGTGCGGGGGAGGGGAGGACAAGGGGACTCCCGAAGCCAACCAAGCAGTGCCGGTCCAGCACAGAAGATGAGGGCGAACCAAGGGCGACACCGGGACCGGCGTGGTAAGGTCGCCTGAGGAGGGTCTCCAGAGGAGAAGGAGGTGCAGCTGAAGTGGACGGGCGTAGAGGCGACCAAGGGGGAGAAGCTCCGCCGCTGCGTTGATTAGTCCGAGGAGTTGAAGCCAAACTCTGGCGGGAGCTGCTTCCTGCTGAGCTAACTGGTTGGCGACGGAGGACAACTTCCGAATACGGGGATCCGGGAGGCGAACAACGTTGTGATCGGTGGCGAAATCCATACCGAGATGCACGAAGCGACGCGAGGGCGTAAGGTCGGACTTTCCGACGTTGAGGAGGAACCCCAGTCGCGACAAAAGATGCATCAGCGTATCCCTGTCCGCTTCCAAGACGGACTCGACGCGGTTCCTCAGAAAGAGATCGTCGAGATAGTTGGACATCGGGCTGAAAGACGACTGACGCGCCTTGGCCATCACTGCATCCATTAAGCGGGTGAAGACCCAGGGGCTGAGGTTGAGGCCGAAGGGAAGAGCGCGAAACTGGTACACGGTCCCATCGAAGGCGAAGCGCAGATACCTCTGGGCAGACGGATGTATGGGCACATGGACGTAGGCGTCGGAGAGATCTAGGCTGACGGCGTAGTCCATCGGCTGCACGGACGTACGAATGGCCCGTGCCGTCTCCATGTGGAAGGAAGGAGCCAGAATGAAGAGATTCAGGGCTGACAGGTCGATCACTGGGCGCCACTTGCCGCTGGGTTTGGGGACGACGAAAAGGCGACTGTAAAATCCCGGGGAGTCTGTGCGGCGGACTACTTCTGTGGCATCCTTCCTCAAGAGAGCGTTGACTTCTCCACGCAGGGCGCACTCCTTGAGCGGGTCTGTGGGGATCTCGGTCCACACCGGAGTAGAGCGCAGAGGAGGAGGGGAACGAAAAGAGTTAGTTAGTTATTTGGGTTTAACGCCGAGCAGGCAACTAAGGCCATCTCACGGCGGGAAGGGTAAAAATCTGGTCAGCCAGACTAAAAGAAAGGTCTTAAGACATGATGTAAATATACCTTAAAAATATGTCAGGCTAAAATGTCGCACAGGTCTTTAAAGAAAACGTCGGAAGACTCTCAAAAAGGTCAAAATAATAAAAACATCATAATCTATAAACGCTCAAATCTTATTAAAAATATGGCACTCTCTCAAAAAACTGAAGATCTTGTCCGGGGGCACATCCCGGAACAAAACCTTCAAGGAGTCTGCTGTGAAATGTTTATACCTTGTGTCGATTAGATCAGCACAAGACAACAAAAAGTGTTGAACAGAGTACTGCTCGTCGCAGGCATAACACCATGGACGCTCCTCCTGTTTAAGTAAATAAGAGTGCGTAACATACGTGTGGCCGATGTGGAGCCGAGCCAGGACAGTCTCCTCACGGCGGCTGCCGCAGCGATAAGGTAGACCGTCGGACAACTTAGGAAGGGCTTCATGCAGCTTGTTAGCTTCCTCTTTGTCCCACTCGGACTGCCACTCACGGGCTATGTACGCACTAGCCACATGTCTAAAATCACTATAAACAGTCTGTGTGTCAGGGACAGGGTCATTGCGGGCATCGTTGGCAGCAGAATCAACGATCCTGTTGCCTTCGATGCCCACATGCCCTGGCACCCAAACAAAAATGATATCATAATATTCCTTCATCAAGTCCGCGTGGAGCTCTCTGATCTGCACCAGCAGTGGGTGGTCATTTCCCGTGCCCTGAAGGGCCTGCAGGGCAGAAAGAGAGTCAGACAGAATCAGGAAGTTCCTTTCTCTAGATCGATAAGCATGCCTGAGTGCCAGCAGAACCGCCTGCAGTTCCGCACTAAATACAGATGAGTGGTCTGGGAGGCGGTGCTTAAATGGGCGTCTAGGATGGCGAGAGGACACTGCGGCCGCAGCCACTCTCCCATCCTCAGACTTTGACCCATCGGTATAGATGCGACAATAGCCAGGAAAAATTGAAAGCAGTTCATTGAGGCTCCGTTGGTATATGGCTGGTGGAGTAGAGTCTTTCTTGTGGGCAGTCAAGTCCAGCAAGATGTCAGGAACTGGCAAGAGCCAAGGTGGAGTGATGTGTTGCAGGGATTCCGAAACTCTGTCCAGGTCCAATCCGGCCGCCTGCAGATGAGGTCGGACACGGAAAGAAAGTGGACGGACAGCTCCCGGATGGGTATCGTAAATCTCTGCAAACGATGGTTTAAAAACACAATCATAGGCAGGATTGTCTGGATGGGCCTTCAGTTTCAGAACGTAGCTAAGCATGAGGCGGATGCGGCGGAGCTTGAGAGAAGGCTCCCCTGCCTCGGCATACAGACTAGGAACTGGAGACGTCCTGAAGGCCCCAAGACATATCCGCAGACCCTGATGGTGAATTGTGTTCAGACGCTGTAGCACAGACTTGGAAGCTGAGCCATACACCACAGAGCCGTAATCCAGTTTGGACCGAACAAGGGCCCGGTACAGACGAAGTAAGACAGTACGGTCCGCACCCCAGTTAGTACGACCGACGACACGAAGAATGTCGAGAGCCTTCTGACAAGAGGTTCTAAGGTAATTAATATGGTTGCGGAAGGTAAGTCTTTTGTCAAAAATGACCCCCAGAAACTTTGCCTCCTCGGCCACCTTAATTGGCACTCCAGCAATGCTCAGGCTAGGTTCTGGAAAAAATTTCGTCTGGTTAGTAAAATGCACACAAACAGTCTTGGAGGGCGAGAACTTGAATCCATTGAGAGACACCCACCGCTGGATGCGATCAACGCACAGCTGCAAGCGCCTCTCAAGGGACGCAAGTCCTCGACCTCGTGCGCACAAAGCAAAGTCGCCAACAAACAAAGAGCATTCAGAATAATCCTTGACGGCCTTTACAATGTTATTAATTTTAATACTAAATAAAACAGGAGATAGAATGCTGCCCTGTGGGACATCCATCTCCTGTTCAAAGGAGTCGGAGAGGGTGGAGCCCACACGGACATGGAACGACCGGTTAGTCAAAAAATTGTGAATAAAAACGGGCAGGTGCCCTTTAAAACCCATGTCCAACAAGTCAGACATTATGCCATACTTCCAGGTAGTGTCATACGCCTTCTCAAGATCGAAGAAAATTGCATAGACATGCTGCTTGTTGACAAAAGAATCTCGAATAAATGATTCAAAGCGGACTAAATGGTCAGTTGTACTACGGAAGCGCCGGAAACCGCACTGGAGGTCTGTGAGGAGACCCTGTGACTCAAGATGCCACACCAGGTGGGCGTTGACCAGGCGCTCCATAGTTTTACATAAACATGATGTCAAAGCGATAGGCCGGTAGTTGCCCGGGTCGGAAGGATCCTTACCCGGCTTGGGGATCGGTACAACCACAGCCTGGCGCCAAGACGGCGGAAAATGACCAGTTCTCCAGATATGGTTAAAGGCCTTGAGAAGTACAAGGAGTGACCTCTCAGGCAGATGCGTTAGGAATTGATAGTGGACGGTATCTAGGCCAGCAGCAGAGTCATTACATTTCTGCAAAGCTTGCTGCAATTCTGATAATGTAAACGGGACATTATAGTCTTCTGAGTTATCGGACTCAAAATCACAAATACGAGACTCTCGTTTCTCCTTCTCTCTCTGGAAGAAAGGTGAATAATGCTCCGTTGAAGAATTATGGGCAATGGTGGAGGCAAGCAAATTGGCCACAGCTTTTTTATCTGTAACCAAACTGACACCATCTCTAAGATGGCCAACAGAAGCCGAGCCACCTCTGCCCCTAATTCTCCGAACAGCCTTCCATACTTTCTGGGACGGAGTCCGAGAAGTTAAAGATGAGACGAAGCGTCTCCAGGAAGCACGGCGTTCACGTTAAAAAATGTAATGGGCTTTCGCCCTCTGTCTTTTAAAGGTTAAAATATTTACTTGCGACGGATTACGGAAAGCACGTCGCTGAGCAGATTTGCGCGCTATTTGGGCCTTGCGGCACTCTTCGTTGAACCATGGTACTCTCGGCTTTCGAGGGACTGATGTGGAAGTTTTAGGGATGGTTTCACCCGCTACGTCCAACAAAATAGTAGTAAAAGAAGAAATAGGTTCTTCAGATGACATGACCACCTCCTCTGTAATACGAGACTGACAGAGGGAGGCGAACAGAGGCCAGTTAGCTTTCTTAAGATTCCAGCGCCCCACCGGCGGATCCTCCCCACAGCTGACCGATGACAGGACTACTGGGAAGTGGTCACTACCACACAGGTCATCGTGAACCATCCAGTCAAAGTCCAGCATGAGAGAAGGATCACACACAGTGAGGTCTAGAACAGAACTAGATCCTGAACCTGGGTTAGAGTATGTAGGTGAACCATCGTTAAAGACACATAGATTAAGTTGAGAAAAAACATCTTCTAACATCTGACCTCTGCCATCATAGTGGTCACTACCCCAAAGGTGAGCGTGACCGTTAAAATCCCCCATGAGAATAAAGGGAGGGGGCAGTTGATCAACTAAATTAAGAAAATCATTACTACAGACCCGCAGGGATGGTGGCAGGTAAATACTGCATATAGTTATGGTCTTCTTCAAGGTAACCCGAGCTGCGACAGCCTGAAGACAGGTGTCGATGCTAACGGGGCTACATAAAATTTGGCTACTAATGAGAAGAGCCACTCCACCCGAGCGCCTCTCCGAATCAGAGCCTTTATGAATCGCGTTAAAACCATTAAAGGACACAGGGTCAGAAGTCTTCAGGTAAGTCTCCTGAAGAGATATTACTGAGGGGTTATAGCACTTGACTAAAAGACGTAATTCCTCAAAGTTAGCTTGAAAACCACGACAATTCCACTGAAGCAGAGAGTCCATGATTATGTTTTATCTGGGGGTGCGGAGTTTTTCCCCCCTTTGTCCTTTGCCTTGGAAGGAGTCGGAGAAACAGGGGGGGGCCGGCTCCCGGGCCTCCTCTGGTTCTTAGGAGATGAAGGGGGTGGAGCTGCCGCAGCATCGGCAACTTCCACTCCCTCCATCTGCTCCTCCAATGCAGCATATTTGTTTTGAAGGGGGACATCAGTGTTCCCCTTCTGGGCCCGTGCGCACGGCGGGCCCATAGATTTCTTTGACTTCTGGTCCTGGGCAGCGTTCCTGCCGCTAGAGTTAGCGGCCTTAGAAGGCTGACCAGAGCCAGAAACCTTTGGTGTTGACAAACTAGCAGGTTTGGGTGGGGGCTGAGGCTTAGGGGCAGCAGAAGGCGGTGCCACCGGACCGGTAGCGTCCGCCCTCTGCGTTCCCTGGCTCCTCGTCACCACCGGAGGAGGGTTACTCTCCAGGGGTGAGAGGATCCGAGGCTCCGCCCCCAACCAAGAAGTTGGGGTTTGACAAGAGAAGTCTTTGGTGGGGCGCTTGCCTGCCACCGCAGCACTGAAAGTATACACAAAGTTGTTATTTGAGTTTGGCGCCGCCTCAGCTGCACCAGGACCGTCAACCAGTTTTTTTGCGTCCGCAAAGGACAGCCCCTTCTGAATCCTGCACTCGGAGATCCAACGAGGGCACTTCTTGTCCGAAGCCATATGCGCCCCCTGGCAATTCACACACAGGGGGATGGCTGTGCAGGACTCAGCAGAGTGTCCGGGCTTAGTGCAACGGGCGCATAGAGCCTCTGCCTGGCGGCATGTCTTCTGCCCATGGCCATACTTTTGGCACTTAAAGCACCGGAGGGGGAGAGGGACGTACTTTTTCACTTTTAGGGAGTAGTAACCTCCCCAGATAGTAGTAGGAGCTGTGGGGGTGCCAAACGTCAGGATGATGGTAGGGAGACGGATCTCCCTACCACCTCGTTTGGAAATGAAGCGCCTGACGTAGGTCACCCCCTGTGACTTAAGGTTCTGTACAAGTTCATCTTCAGACAGTTCGGCCAATCATCATCATCATCAGTCCCTTGCCCGAACTGGGCGTTGGGGGGACTGAAAGGCAGCAGCAACAGACAGTGCTCTCCACTGAGTTCTATTTTGGGCGGTGGCAAGCAAGTCTGGCATCTCGAGTTCGGTCCATTCTTTTATGTTTGCGACCCAACTCTTTCTCTGACGACCTCGCCGACGACTTCCTTCGAGAGTGCCTTGGAGGATAGTCTTGGACAAGGTGTTGTGTCGGGTCACGTGGCCAAACCAAGCAAGCTTGCGCCGTTTCACAGTTGCCAGAAGGGGTTCATGTGGGCCCACCAGGGAAGTGACGATGCTCCGTACATATTCGTTGGTCTTGTGCTCGCGGTACGAGATGCGGAGCAACTTCCTCAGGCACTTGTTCTCAAAGGCCTGGATTTTCTTTTCTGAGTCTGCAAGCAGTGTCCAAGTCTCACAGCCGTAGAGTAGAATAGACACTACGAGGGACTTGTAAAGCCTGTACTTGATGGTGAAGCTGATGGAGTTACTTCGCCATATCCTGTCCAGCCTGGCCATTGCGGATGTTGCTGTACCTATCCTGATACGGATCTCTGCTATGCAACTACCGTCTTTGGACAGGGTGGCTCCCAAGTACTTGAAGCTATTGACCTCTTCTAGCTTCTGGCCGTTCATGTGAATGTTGCTGCTGCTGTCGCTTGTGGTGTTGATCATCACTTTGCTTTTATCCGTACTGATCTCCATGCCATAAGACCCTGCGCTACTTGAAAGTTTGTCTGTCAGGTTTTGGAGCTCACTATTGCTGCCTGCCATGAGGTCAATGTCGTCTGCGAATCGAAGACCAAGTTCGGCCAATGCTTGATCTTTAATCACTCCTCTAGAGGAATTCATTGTTTTGTGGGGAGTGACCTCCACTGGAGTGTCTCCGATGGAGGAGAGCCTCAGTAGCCCATTGGAGTGTGCCCGGGTACGGCACTCTACCAACAAGTCACCAGACCTGAGGCGCTGGGCCTCAGGCCTGCCAACACGGCTCTTGAGGGTCTCCCCTACCAGGAAAGGGTGCAGCTTGGAAACAGGCTTCTCTTTAACTTTGCTGTGGATAACGAGAAAGCGAGGCCAGACGGCCGAAACCTGAGGCGTCGCTTCCCCACAATCAGAGTCGCTATCATTTTCAAGGTCAATGTCGGTGGCTATGTGCCGCTTTGGTGCCAGTTTTGTTTTTTTGATATTTTCCATATTATAGTATGATAGATATTCATCCCCCGGGGGTCCCCGCCCGCCACCGAGCCCAACAAGGGAAAGTGCAATTGTCGGCGGGTCTCCAGCCGACGCACAATGGAGACTGCCCGAAAGATATACTCAAGGGGGTAAGCCCGATTGAACCGTTTGAGCCACCGCCTTCTATCACACCGTTGAATGCAGGGGAATACTGGCGTAGAGCACCTAATCAGCATCAGAGGCTATAGCATGGTGCTCCGTATAACAACTCGCATGTCAACAGGGGGATAGGGCTCGACGTGACAAGAGCTGATTGACTAGGCCGGTACGACTAGCCTCCCGTTTAGGCAGAAGTCAAGGCCAAAGTGGAGTGTTTCAGCCACCAGGATCCTCTTCTCCCCCGACACGGGTCTCCAAGCACGGCAAACACTTGGGATCCAAAGGACCAAAAGCTCATGAGTATTTTTAAGGACCAATCCAACATGGTAAGACCTGGGTTAGCACAGCTCCTTAAAAACTGGACCAGTGAAAAAGACTGAACAACATATCTGCTGATATCAAGTCCTAATCCTGGACAAAGATGGCACCCGTCTGCTAGCCCACTCAGTCAGGGACTGAGGGGACTACCCACCCACGCCATGTGGAGGCCAGTGCCGGGTAGGCGGGAACGAAAAGAGATCCGTAGGCCGAAGGTAACAGTGTCCAAAATCCAGGGGTCGTCTGGAAACAGCAATCGCCACTCCTTGCTGAATAGGGTGAGCCTGCCGCCGACTGGAGGACCCGGGACGGTCGGCGGAGGCGGAGGAGCCCGCGCCCAAGGTGACGGGCGGGACGGGGCCAAGCGGGGGTGGGGGCGCTAACCTGGCCGGGGCGTCCGAAAGCGGGGCGACGGTGACGCAGGCCCTGCAGCTGGATGGCCGAAGTCGGGGTGAAGGGTCTGGCGGTCCGCAGGGAGCGACCCACGGCCTTGCGGGCTGACTGAAAGCGCTGTGGGACAGTCTTGGGCGGCCACCGGTCCGAATTAGAATCCTTCACTGCTTGCCAGGTGTCAAAGAGAAGAGGGCCCCCCAAGGGGGCACGACGCAGCTGGATCTTCAGGTCCGAAGGCATTCCCCGGCAGGCCTGCAAGACGGCATCTCGGCATAGCAAATCGCAATTGGAGGCCGCAGCCATAGCGTTGACTGAAGAATGGTAAGCCGCGCGGTTGGCCGCTTCCGCCAGGACGAGAAGATCTCCGAGGAGGGGAGTCAGGGAAGGGTGCCACGAATCTTCAACCCGACGGAGGAAGGCTTGCGTAAGGAGCTCCATGAAGCCGGCGCAGGCCAGAGTGTTCCTGACGAGCGAAGCAGTCTTGTCCAAACCGGACGGGAGCGCGCGCTTAAGGGCGGAGGCACCACCCGCCTGCACTACAGCGGCTGGGTCCACAGGCGGGAGAGGGCAGAGGAAGGTCTGGGAATGACCGGCATACCACTGCTGGCGAAAGTAAATGTCGAGGTCAGGAGGCCACCTGTGGTCCGTGAAGAAGTTGCTGTCTCGAGCGTCAGTTAACAGATGAGCGGAAAAGGCATCCCGAAGTTCACGAAAGCCGGGGGGCTGAGGGAGGGTCTTAAACCTCTTCACTTGCTTACCTGCGTCAACAAAGGCGGACGGTTTCCTCTTCAGGGGGGAGACGGAGGGCAGTCCTCTGCCGGAAGCGTGGCGGAGATGAGCCGTGCGACCTCGTCGAGAGCCAGAAGAGTATCCGTGCGGGAGGAGGACGGTAACCCGTGGGCAGTCGACGAATCCGAAGGCGAGAGAGGTGAAGGAGAGCGGCTGAGACCCCCGAGAAGCACCAAGATCGAATCGTCCGGGAGAAGACTCAAAGAGTCGTTGTCCACCTCTCGGGGAGCAGGCGAAGAGCGACGGTGACCGGGACTCCGAGAGTGAACAGCTCGACGAGAACGAGGGGCGACAGGCGCCGCCGACAGACGAGTGGGAGAACTTCTTCTTCTTCTTCTCGAACGCCGTCACACTTGGAGTTTGACTCTCAAAATGAAATCTGTGGTCTTCTGTAGCGCCTCCACAGGCCCGTACAGTTTCTCTTGTAGAGTGGCAGGCTTCGGCCATATCTCCTCCCTCAGCGGCTGGTGGTTCCCACAGTCCTGGAGGATGTGCTCTGCGGTCTGCTCTGCTTCTCCACAAGGGCACAGGGGAGAGTGGGAGAACGATGCCCGCGATGGCGAAGCGGCGATGTAGAGGAGCGGGACTGGCGGCGATCACGAGAAGAGCGACTGTGGGCTGGAGACGGAGACCTACGGGAACGAGGAGGAAGCAGAGAGGCTGGGCGAGGGGAAGGGGAGCGGAAGGAACGAGATAGTCGGCGGGGAGCGTCGGACGAACGCCGCGAAGCTGAAGAGCGAGGGGGTCCACGTTCCTTATGACGAGGAGAAGCACGATCCTTGTAACGCTCTCGCGAAGGAGAGCGAGAGTGGCGGTCCGACTTCGAGCGAAGAGAGGATCCCGAAACGAATCGTGACGTGGTGTGCGTGTGAGATTGTCTCCGCAAGCCGGCTCTGTGTCGAGGCGGGTTCGCAGCGGCCGAGGAGGATCCAAGGCCTTCCTAGGAGACGAGTGGGGACCGGTTGACCATGGACGGCACGAAGCACGTCTCTCCGAACCGACTTCTGTAGCGAGATGGGCTCTCTGCCTGGTGTAAGGCTTGCTCCAAGCGCGTTCCCTCCTGGGAACCAGCGCCTCGAACT
This sequence comes from Semisulcospira habei, assembly GCA_036245525.1. Classification (NCBI taxonomy): domain Eukaryota; kingdom Metazoa; phylum Mollusca; class Gastropoda; family Semisulcospiridae; genus Semisulcospira; species Semisulcospira habei. The sequence continues at coordinate 33,520,607 of BTPG01000006.1, forward strand.
CCCGACTCCGCACACTACCTTGCTGTGTCCGACGTGGTGATTTCTCCAGGCTAGGGACGTCGGATGCAAGAGTGGCCGGGGAACCGGATACAAGTGCCGGCACATCATCAGGTCTTGAAACAGTCTCAGGTGTCGGGCGTTCACGTCGGTAGAAGCTCCAAAGTTGGGACCAGCGGAGCTCCGGCCAACCGGCGCAGACGTCACACGAACGCTCAGAGGTACATCCGACACAAGGCAGGCAGACCTGGTGTGAATCCGAGGGCCACTGGAATCCTCCACACTTTGTGCACGTCATCAAGAGGGCACTGCAACACACAAAACACCTGATGGCACGTGGTCGAGACCAAGTGGGCCCGTCCTATTCGGGGGGGGGGGGGGGGGGGGGGGCGTACCGTAACAACAAACAGGATCACAGGGCTGCGCCCCAAGGCCATAGCCTCGCGCCGCTCTAAGGCTAAAAGGGAACCCCACGTAACAACAATACACGAGCGAAGCTGGGGACTGAACGTGAGCCAAGCGCCGAAGCCGCTAAACGCGGGAGCGACGAAGTGCGAACCCGAGGGCCCGCACTAAGCCAAGAGCGCAAGCCCCAGCAGACAAGCTCCACGTAAGCTACCCGGGGGAGCAAACCAAATCCCACCCAAGGAACCAGGGAAGGACGAGGGCGCCAGGGCCCCGCCAAGCTAAGAGTCCCAGCTCAACAAGTCCCCCAAACGTTCAACACACGAAGTAGCATAACGCAGAAAGCCAAAGGCTCAGGCCGGTACCCCGCCCGGGAACCGGCCGAGTGCGCAACTAACTACCATACCTCTCTGCCAGAGCGGCAACGGGGGAAGAGACGTCCATGTCGCCACAAGCGAACAGGCGGGAACGAGCAGGCCCGCCAAGGGGAGAGCCAACCCCAGTAGAAGAGGACGCCAAGCAACGAAGAAGGCGCAAGCGAAGTAAGAAGTCACAGCGAGCCGCGAGCACCTAAGACCGGCCGGTTGAAAAGCGAGTGCGAGAGGCTAGAAAACACGTCCGAAGGTCGTGAGCCTACGTAGCTGACTGGCGAGTCAGGTGACTCGGAACCGTATAGGCAGGTTCGGGAGACAACTCTCAGCCCCTCTGGGGGTTCCCCGAGTGCCTCCCGGGTTGTGTGTTAACACAACGGGTTCGTAGGCTAGAATTTGAGCAAGTAGTAGACACTCCCATTTGTCATGTCATTGGTAATGTTTTTGATGAAATAAATACATATTTACAATAAACTTTCAAAACAGACGAAGTATTATTGCACCAAATACGTTTACCTGACTTCAGGAGATATGCGAAGTACATACCCGCTGTTTCTTGCTCTTGCGAGAGCTGCTGATGTCAGGAGGGGGTGGAGGGGTCTCAGCAAACTGAGCAACCAGATCCTGAAGACTTTTCACACTGTCCACAATCAGCTCAAAGTCCTCAAGATCGGGCTCCTGAGGATTCATCAGAACACACAGAGTAGTTACAACAGTCCTGACATGTATATTTCATAAATTACTTAGTCCCTTCCAAATTTAACTGCAACTGTTCACAGCTGGAAAAACAATTGAAATATAGTCAAGACCTGAGTTTGGCTGGAAACTTCAAAGGATGCTGGTAAAAACATGCACTCATCCACACCATCTGCAAGTGGCACAGATTCTCATGAACTCCTGCAGCCATAAGTCCATAGGGGTTCATGAAAATCTATGGCACTTGCTGACAGAGATCAGCTCCATTTGCATCCTCAGGTTAAGAGATGTTAGTCTACATGGGCCGTTTGCTCATCAAATATTCACTTGGGAGCCAAGGCCTGTCCGTGTAATAACAATCTCTGCAAAGAAATAACTAACAGAGATACTGGTGTGCACAATACTGAGGCTGACAAACACCAGATTAACCTCTTCACTGCCAAGAATCAAATTGCAAGAGGCATAGATCCTCATGGGCCCCTGCAGTTGCGGGGGCTCATGAGGATCTATGCCTCTTGCTGACAACAATCTGTATTTATGTTGCTTGGATGGTTGTGGCTCTTCTGCATCGAGTTGACAAAGTTTTCAGAACGCAAACTGCATCCATTGGCACTGAAGAGGTTAAAACTGGGACTCCTAGAAAACTGGGACTAGGCCCAACACCAAATCAAACTGTCTGGTGAGCAAACAAAAGTTACCATTTCTTCTTCCTCTTCATCGCTGTCTTCCATGATAATTTCTTCCTTCACACGCATCTTGGCTGTTTTGACAGTTACTGAAGATGCACTGTATGCCGCATGATCAAACAGTGCAGCTTGGACATCCATCTTCACACCATCACTGGCATCTTTTGCCTTGTCAGAGCCAATGTCATCATCGGAATCTTTGGGTGAGCCATTTGCACACCCGGCGGACATAAACCCAGAGTCATCTTCCTTGGATTCTTTGGCGTCACAGTCTGGGGTTTCTGTGTTGGTGATGGCAGTTTGGTTTTTGCATTCTGAATTGGAATAAACAATGGGTTTCTTTTCAGTTCTATCACATACTGGTTTTGAGTCTACACTGGAATCATCTTTAGAGGCACTGGAGTGTTGGACGGAGTATGAATCACTGTCATCACAGTTCATGGATTTTTTCTTGATACCCTTAGCTTCACTTGCTTCCTTCTTTATCAAATGATTTTCATTGCCAGAGTCTTTCTCAGTCTTCATGCGAAATGAGGTTTGTTGGCTTTGTTTGGAATGTAATGAGGAGTCTGAGGAATCAGTTTTCACGTGAAGTCTACCATTATCACCTGGGGCTTCTGGATCATTGCGCTCAGTTTTGGTAGGTATGGGACTGAGCTTGGAATCAATACTGTCACATTCTGCCTTGACTGGTGTATTGCTGTTCATTTTGTCAGATACATCTACCTCGCTCTGCTTGCTTGTAACACTTGTCAGCAAAGAAGCATTAGAGTTACACACAGATGGCATCCCGTCCTGGGAATTCTCTTCCCCCGCAATGCTGCAGCAGCTTTCAGAGTCCACATTTTCTGTTTCTGATGCCTTGCCTCGCCGGCTCCTCCTGCGGCCAATGGCTTCAATGTCCATGAGACTGAAAAGGAGGCTTGCCTCAGCACTGTTCCTGGTTTTGCGTGTTCTCGATCCAGATGTTGCCCCAAATATGCTGTCCTGGGAGTGGTTGTGAAGTGGTGCGTTTTGTGTGTTGGTTTGTCCATTTCTTCCAGCCCCATCCTTAGGCATGGGAGAGGAAGTGCGAGACTGAGATCGACTTTTTGTGCTGCTGGGTGCCGGAGAGGGCAGACCCTCACTTTCTGAATCTTTTGTTGGTGTAGCACTCCGACCCTGAAAAATGCAGGTAGCATACGCATAAGGACACCACACAAATGACACACAGATAAAACAAAAAAAGACAATTTTTTTTTTATTAAGGTGCCACGCTAATCTAGCAATACCCTTGAATGATCACAGCCAAACAGTTCTCCAAATGTTGCAACAGTTATAATTGATATGAAAGAGTTAACACAAATGCCTTCTAAATAAGAAAGTCAGCCACCAGGGTATGCTGTTTGCATACAATTAACTCATTCATGGAAACCCACATCAATAGCTGCAAAAGTGTCGGCAAACATTTCCACCAGCAACGCCATTTCCGCAGCTATTTATGTGGGAGGCCTTGAATTAGTCAATGATTTACTATTGAACTCACATTTTTGTTTCCAAGTTTTAACTTCTTCTTGGCCGAGATAGACTGAAAAAAAAGCATACCAGTAAGCACATGCAAACTATAACGTCTGTTTTTTAATGCAATACTATATATGTAACAACCGATGAGCTTAACTGGGAAGGCAACCAAGCTACCCTGGAACTATCATGATCAATCCATCTCCAACAGTTGGTATACAGACTTTACAGACACCTATATATAAAATGAATTTTGTTTCTAAAATGTATTTTTTGGAAAAATACTTACCGATGGCATTACTATATGGAATACACTAAATTGCCTGTAGATTTCAGCCCAAAGTTGTGTCCCCTACACAACTGGGGAGGAGACACCGGGATCCAAGTATAGGCGCCCGGGTGTCCTCCCCTACCAACCTATCCCGCCATGCATGTGGAGAACTCACCTCAGTTTCACGCTTAGCCAAGGAGGCAAACGGGGCAGGTGGGAGGGCCATCCGAGTAATGCCATCGGTAAGTATTTTTCAAAAAAATACATTTTTGAAAAAAAATTCATTTGTTTTTTCAAAATACATTAGCGATGGCATTACTATATGGAAGAATACCAAAGAGGAGGAGGGTGCCGACACCCAAACCCTAACGTATAGCCCTCCGCTAGCCCGCAAGGAGCACTCCCGACGATTTCAGCTAAGAAGTGTCTATGGCGCTGTGGCGCGCGGAGGGAGTGCTGGGCCGCGGAGAGGCCGCCCATCAAGACCAGGGAGTCACGCTGGCCAGATAGGTCGCGTAGGTAGAAGTGGGAGCAAGTGGAACAGCACACCTGCCTACCGCCCGTCCCAAAGTCATAACCGAGCAGAAAACGGTTGAAGCCGCTCATGGGCTACTGCTCGTACGTCATGCGCCTGGAACTGTAACCTTCTATCCCAAAAAGGGAGAGGTTGGGTAGGCCAACGAGTCACCCACCAAAGCCACGGCGAACTGTCTGGGTCGAGCTACTCGGCCTGCCTGACGAAGGGGAGGAAGAGGCGGGCAGGCAAGACGGTGGCCGATGGCAGTGCAGGAACTGCAGTGCCTGGACTAGGTCCTGACGACGCGCCCCGTGGGTCGGTCGTCCCCTGAACGGGGGTAAGGTCAGCCACTGGGGTGCCGCCGAGAGAGGCCGGCTCAAGAACTGAAGGCCGGGTCGATGAGAAGTTGCGACGAGTGAAGGCTCGGACTGCCAACCTGTGGGGCGGACCGAGAGAGCATGCGGCTCGCACCCGCGGGAGCCGTGGCGAACGCCAGGATGAACATGTTTCCGGGCAAGGACGGAGAACCGTGCCAAGGCAGGAGTTCGAAGCAGTCTGTAAATAGCCACGTCCGGGTCCAGACGAGGTCCCACCAAGGTAAGAGAGAACCGGAGAGAGGACATCTGAATTCAAGGTCCCAAGGACCCAAAACTCGCCAGGGCCGGATACTAAAGGCCCCGGCTGAGGGAAGCGAGTACGATTACGGAGCGGTAACTCTTGACGGAAAAAGGAGCTTAACCTTGGTCGTCGAAGAGCCCTAAGGGGAACTCCGCCCGTATGGATAATGAGATCGTGGGGCAACTGGTAGAATCTCCCCTAGCCGTCGCACACAACACTAGTAACAGTCCGCGGGCTGCTGCCATAGCCGTCCCGCCCCCTCCGAGAATCCAAAGCAGGGGGGCCACCAGGAAGAGAACCGTGGAGCAGGAAGAAGATACTGCCGAATCTTCGGCACCACACCGAAAGGGGGTAGGCCACAGGGAACAGACCATCCCAAGAAGAGCAGCGTGTCTGCAGCCCGGGCGAGAGGCAGAGCCCGTGGTTCTCTCAGTGCCTAGCCAGAGGCCAAAGGCCCCATAACCCAACCGGCCCAGGGTAACGGGCAGGACTCTAGGCTGTAACCGTACGCCTGGGAGGGCCGGTAGAGAGTGGCGTAGCCCTAGCCGCGCCTAAGTCGACAGAAGAAGGCGGGTCGAGCTCGCTCAAAGTCGGGTTCGCCTGACTCCCCGAAAAGGAGAGAGGCAGCCGACAGGTATCGAAGTGTCGTCCTTACAAGGGTAACTGTCTCCAGCCTGGTCAAGGAAGTCCCCACAAGCATACTGCCGCGGACTTGTTTGGAGGCGGCAGCGCAGATCCGCCCTGAAAGAAGACGGGACTCATAGTACCGAAGACAAGCTGTGCGTCGACTACAGCGTCCGGTAAGCGCGCTCCACTGAGCGCGGTCCCGGAAATCCTGACTGAAGTGCTGCGATCTAGCCCTAGGAGCGTGGTCAGAGCCGTCCTCTCGGGTCTGTACCTGCAACCGGCGAAGAAGCTCGCTCTCGTAGCTAACTCTCGCCGACCCACCGTCCCATAATAATATAATAATAATACCGTTATTATACAGGCGCTTTTTCTCAATTTTGGGGAAATCGACTCAAAGCGCCGCGCCTGAAACCCAACACACACTCACGAAACAGACACGGATTTACGCCATTTAAGACAAACACAGTACAAGACAAACGAAGGGCCAGTCAGCTACTGAAGTTACAGAGATTTTTGATCGCTTGTATTTGAAATTTGTAAAGTGGCCTGAGACCGGTACCAAAGTGGGGGGGGGGGGGGGGAGTGGGGGGGGGGTGGAAGAACCGGAGTACCCGGAGAAAGAACCCCCGACGGTCCGCCCGAATTAACGGTGACACTTACCAGAGGAGAAAAGTCCAACGCCGGAACCCGGTATCGAACCGCGCACCTTTGGCATTGGTGGCAGGCGCCTTAACCACTGCGCCACGGACTGTCCCATGGCAGGAACCACTTGGGAAGGTCCTAAATGGAGCGCTGACCTCCTGCGTAGGGCAAAGAGGGCAAGGTCCCACCTTCTTGGAAGCAGCAACGTAGGGCCCCCCAGCTAAGGTGCTGAAACCTGTTCCCGCGTCCAAATCGAGCCGAAGCAGTCGGCGGAACCGGGTAGAGTCCACTAGTCGTGTGGGAGCTGCCCACTGTTTTCTGTAAGAATCCGAGTCGCCGAAGTCGGCGGAACCGGACGGCGTCCAAAGGAGGACTGTGGTAGCAGCCGGAGCAGGAGAACGGGCCCGTGACCGAAGTCGCGGCGTTGACTGTTCTGTCGCCTGTAAGAACCACTAACCGTCAGTGTAACTGTAGATTATCCTGTGTCGCCAAGTCGCAGGAAGCCAGCCAGTTTCGCTGCCGGAGTAAGAACGGACGCGCGACCGAAGTCGCAGCGCCGACTGTGCCAACGCCTGGTAGATCTCCAAACCGGGACTGAGGGGATTACCAGCGTGCTAGACTTGTACTTGAAAGGAGAGTCTGTATCTGAAGCTTGGCTCAAGAAGCAGCAGCCGGAAGGGTGCACTAGACGGGTCTGATAGCTGCCGGTGCAGGAGGACGGGCTCGCGGCCTAAGCTGCGGCGTAGACTGTAGTCTCACCAGGTGAAAAACCACTAGTCGGGTCTGAGGGTCTACCAGAGTTGGACCTAGATCCGAGCTGGACTTGTCAGCTGCAACATAGCAAACCAAGGGACCAAGCGCAAGCGCCCCCGCAGGTACACCAGAACAGTGGAACCGCACGAGACGAACCCGGCGTAAGCTGACACAAGACGCCAAACCCCATCCCAAGAGCGCCGGACAGAAGCCGAGACCGAGAAAACCTTGCCAGAAAGCAAGGAGAAGGCAAGAAGGAACGTAACAAAAAGTGTAGCCAGGCGCCGTCCCACCAAGATGGCGACGAAACCGAAACCCGTCCGGCCAAGGGCTGCGAAAAGGCGCAGGAAGCAGAGACGCCCGTCACAAATGGTCGGTGAAGATGGAACAGCACCGCGAGGCAAAGGTAACAACCAGGGCCTACGCAAGTCCACAACTAGCCTAGGCGATGCCAGAGGGCACAAGCCGACGAAGACGTGTCATAACAGGGCGAAGAACGCACCGGTGAAGTCCCGGAAGCCGACTGGCTGACGGAGGGACTATCGACGCTAGGCCCGCCTCTGCGCGTAGATCCCCGCGGAAGCCTGTCTCTCCATAAATGAAGGAGGACCGAAGAAGAGGGGGAGGAACTACGCCAAAACCCAAGCGAGAAGTCGGCGAGCTGAGCGAAGAGCCGACGTCGTCCGAAGAGGAGACCGACATGACCGCTAACAGCCGGGGAAAAGAACCAGTCGTCGAGTCTCGAAGAAGAAGACGACAGCCGAATCCGTAGGAAGACGGCTGAGAATATCCGGTTCGAAGAAGCGAGGCAGTCCATCCCTCGAGGCGCAAGGAGGGGCAAGCGGCTCCCAGAGCGCCGAAACGCTGCGCGAGAGGCAGACGCAACCCGCCCGCGAAGCCCGCAGGCGGCTCGTCATACGGCGGAGGGACCTCGAAAGATGGACGGATAGCAGAAACTGAGATCCGAACGCGGGTGCCGAAGACCACTCCCCTAGCGGAACCGGTCTAGGGACAAGAGTCCGGGTCCCGCCGGGCCCGCTTGGGGGGGTGGGGGGGGGGGGACCCACCGGAGTCGCCCAAGACCGCTCAGCAAGGCAAGGCGGGTAGGAAGGCGAAGCGGGGAGGGTACAGTCTAAAGTCACGCCAAACCCGCTCAGCGAAGGTGAAGCGGGGAGGGGACAGTCAAAGTCACGCCAAGCCCGCTCAGCGAAAGCGAAGCGGGGAGGGGACAGTCAAAATCACTCCAAGCCCGCTCAGCGAAGAGCGAAGCGGGGGAGGGGACAGTCTGTAGTCACACCAAACCCGCTCAGCAAAAGCGAAGCGGGGAGGAGACAGTCTATAAGCACGCCAAGCCTGCTCAGCAAAAGCGAAGCAGGGAGGGGACAGTCTATAATCACGCCAAGCCTGCTCAGCAAAAGCGAAGCAGGGCGGGGACAGTCTTAAAGTGACGCCAAGCCCGCTCAGCGAAGAGCGAAGCGGGGAGGGGACAGTCTGTAGTCACGCCAAGCCCGCTCAGCAAAAAAGCGAAGCGGGGAGGGGACAGTCTATAATGACGCAAAGCCTGCTCAGCCAAAGCGACGCAGTCTTAACGTCACGCCATGCCCGCTCAGCGAAGAGCGAAGCGGGGAGGGGACATTCTGTAGTCACGCCAAGCCCGCTCAGCAAAAGCAAAGCGGGAAGGAGACAGTCTATAATCACGCCAAGCCTGCTCAGCAAAAGCGAAGCAGGGAGGGGACAGTCGAAAAAGTCACGCCAAGCCCGCTCAGCGAAGAGCGAAGCGGGGAGGGGACAGTCTGTAGTCACACCAAGCCCGCTCAGCAAAAAAGCGAAGCGGGGAGGGGACAGTCTATAATGACGCAAAGCCTGCTCAGCCAAAGCGACGCAGTCTTAACGTCACGCCAAGCCCACTCAGCGAAGAGCGAAGAGGGGAGGGGACATTCTGTAGTCACGCCAAGCCCGCTCAGCAAAAGCGAAGCGGGGAAGAGACAGTCTAAAAACACGCCAAGCCTGCTCAGCAAAAGCGAAGCAGGGAGGGGACAGTCTAAAAGTCACTCCAAGCCCGCTCAGCGAAGAGCGAAGCGGGGAGGGGACAGTCTGAAGTCACGCCAAGCCCGCTCAGCCGAAAGCGAAGTGGGGAGGGGACAGAAGGGGCGAACGAACCGCACCTGTGAATAAAAGTCTAAGACACACCGGGCCCGCCTGGAAACTACGGGGCGGGGGGGGGGGGGGGGGGGGGGGGGGGGGGGGGGGGGAAGACAGAAAGGTGTCACGCCAAGCCCGCTCAGGAAAAGCAAAGCGGGCAGGGGACAACTGGTGCGCACGAATCCGCACCTGTGAGTAAAAGTCTGAGTCACACCGGGCCCACCTGGAAAGTTCGGGGCGGGGGGGGGGTGTTAGTTAGTTAGTTAGTTAGTTATTTGGGTTTAACGCCGAGCAGGCAACTAAGGCCATCTCACGGCGGGAAGGGTACAAATCTGGTCAGCCAGACTAAAAGAAAGGTCTTAAGACATGATGTAAATATACCTTAAAAATATGTCAGGCTAAAATGTCGCACAGGTCTTTAAAGAAAACGTCGGAAGACTCTCAAAAAGGTCAAAATAATAAAAACATCATAATCTATAACGCTCAAATCTTATTAAAAATATGGCACTCTCTCAGAAAACTGAAGATCTTGTCCGGGGGCACATCCCGGAACAAAACCTTCAAGGAGTCTGCTGTGAAATGTTTATACCTTGTGTCGATTAGATCAGCACAAGACAACAAAAAATGTTGAACAGAGTACTGCTCGTCGCAGGCATAACACCATGGACGCTCCTCCTGTTTAAGTAAATAAGAGTGCGTAACATACGTGTGGCCGATGTGGAGCCGAGCCAGGACAGTCTCCTCACAGCGGCTGCCGCAGCGATAAGGTAGACCGTCGGACAACTTAGGAAGGGCTTCATGCAGCTTGTTAGCTTCCTCTTTGTCCCACTCGGACTGCCACTCACGGGCTATGTACGCACTAGCCACATGTCTAAAATCACTATAAACAGTCTGTGTGTCAGGGACAGGGTCATTGCGGGCATCGTTGGCAGCAGAATCTGCGATCCTGTTGCCCTCGATGCCCACATGCCCTGGCACCCAAATAAAAATGATATCATAATATTCCTTCATCAAGTCCGCGTGGAGCTCTCTGATCTGCACCAGCAGTGGGTGGTCATTTCCCGTGCCCTGAAGGGCCTGCAGGGCAGAAAGAGAGTCAGACAGAATCAGGAAGTTCCTTTCTCTAGATCGATAAGCATGCCTGAGTGCCAGCAGAACCGCCTGCAGTTCCGCACTAAATACAGATGAGTGGTCTGGGAGGCGGTGCTTAAATGGGCGTCTAGGATGGCGAGAGGACACTGCGGCCGCAGCCACTCTCCCATCCTCAGACTTTGACCCATCGGTATAGATGCGACAATAGCCAGGAAAAATTGAAAGCAGTTCATTGAGGCTCTGTTGGTATATGGCTGGTGGAGTAGAGTCTTTCTTGTGGGCAGTCAAGTCCAGCAAGATGTCAGGAACTGGTAAGAGCCAAGGTGGAGTGATGTGTTGCAGGGATTCCGAAACTCTGTCCAGGTCCAATCCGGCCGCCTGCAGATGAGGTCGGACACGGAAAGAAAGTGGACGGACAGCTCCCGGATGGGTATCGTAAATCTCTGCAAACGATGGTTTAAAAACACAATCATAGGCAGGATTGTCTGGATGGGCCTTCAGTTTCAGAACGTAGCTGAGCATGAGGCGGATGCGGCGGAGCTTGAGAGAAGGCTCCCCTGCCTCGGCATACAGACTAGGAACTGGAGACGTCCTGAAGGCCCCAAGACATATCCGCAGACCCTGATGGTGAATTGTGTTCAGACGCTGTAGCACAGACTTGGAAGCTGAGCCATATACCACAGAGCCGTAATCCAGTTTGGACCGAACAAGGGCCCAGTACAGACGAAGTAAGACAGTACGGTCCGCACCCCAGTCAGTACGACCGACGACACGAAGAATATCGAGAGCCTTCTGACAAGAGGTTCTAAGGTAATTAATATGGTTGCGGAAGGTAAGTCTTTTGTCAAAGATGACCCCCAGAAACTTTGCCTCCTCGGCCACCTTAATTGGCACTCCAGCAATGCTCAGGCTAGGTTCTGGAAAAAATTTCGTCTGGTTAGTAAAATGCACACAAACAGTCTTGGAGGGCGAGAACTTGAATCCATTGAGAGACACCCACCGCTGGATGCGATCAACGCACAGCTGCAAGCGCCTCTCAAGGGACGCAAGTCCTCGACCACGTGCGCACAAAGCAAAGTCGTCAACAAACAAAGAGCATTCAGAATCATCCTTGATGGCCTTTACAATGTTATTAATTTTAATACTAAATAAAACAGGAGATAGAATGCTGCCCTGTGGGACACCCATCTCCTGTTCAAAGGAGTCGGAGAGGGTGGAGCCCACACGGACATGGAACGACCGGTTAGTCAAAAAATTGTGAATAAAAACGGGCAGGTGCCCTTTAAAACCCATGTCCAACAAGTCAGACATTATGCCATACTTCCAGGTAGTGTCATACACTTTCTCAAGATCGAAGAAAATTGCATAGACATGCTGCTTGTTGACAAAAGAATCTCGAATAAATGATTCAAAGCGGACTAAATGGTCAGTTGTACTACGGAAGCGCCGGAAACCGCACTGGAGGTCTGTGAGGAGACCCTGTGACTCAAGATGCCACACCAGGCGGGCGTTGACCAGGCGCTCCATAGTTTTACATAAACATGATGTCAAAGCGATAGGCTGGTAGTTGCCCGGAAGGATCCTTACCCGGCTTGGGGATCGGTACAACCACAGCCTGGCGCCAAGACGGCGGAAAATGACCAGTTCCCCAGATATGGTTAAAGGCCTTGAGAAGTACAAGGAGTGACCTCTCAGGCAGATGCGTTAGGAATTGATAGTGGACGGTATCTAGGCCAGCAGCAGAGTCATTACATTTCTGCAAAGCTTGCTGCAATTCTGATAATGTAAACGGGACATTATAGTCTTCTGAGTTATCAGACTTAAAATCACAAATACGAGACTCTCGCTTCTCCTTCTCTCTCTGGAAGAAAGGTGAATAATGCTCCGTTGAAGAATTATGGGCAATGGTGGAGGCAAGCAAATTGGCCACAGCTTTTTTATCTGTAACCAAACTGGCACCATCTAAGATGGCCAACAGAAGCCGAGCCACCTCTGCCCCTAATTCTCCGAACAGCCTTCCATACTTTCTGGGACGGAGTCCGAGAAGTTAAAGATGAGACGAAGCGTCTCCAGGAAGCACGGCGTTCACGTTTAAAAATGTAACGGGCTTTCGCCCTCTGTCTTTTAAAGGTTAAAATATTTACTTGCGACGGATTACGGAAAGCACGTTGCTGAGCAGATTTGCGCGCTATTTGGGCCTTGCGGCACTCTTCGTTGAACCATGGTACTCTCGGCTTTCGAGGGACTGATGCGAAAGTTTTAGGGATGGTTTCACCCGCTACGTCCAACAAAATAGTAGTAAAAGAAGAAATAGGTTCTTCAGATGACATGACCACTTCCTCTGTAGGCGGGGGGGGGGGGGACCGAAAGGTGTCACGCCAAGCCCGCTCAGGAAAAGCTAAGCGGGGAGGGGACAAAAGGTGCGCACGAATCCGCACCTGTGAGTAAAAGTCTGAGTCACACCGGGCCCGCCTGGAAAGCTCGGGGCGGGGGGGTGGACAGAAAGATGTCTCGCCAAGCCCGCTCAGGGAAAGCGAAGCGGGGAGGGGACAAATGGTGCGCACGAATCCGCACCTGAGTAAATATATATGTCCACCCATGTAGGAAGCACGACCCTGATACTCGCCTGCCCTGCTCAGAAGACTTGGAGAGGGGAGGGAGTTTCTGCGCGGCTAAGGAAAAAGAAGGGGACTTACCTGTGGGCTGGCAGGCCTGGAAGCCGTAGTGAAGCGGGGCCCGAGAAGCCGATGTAGCGACGCCCTCCTGCGGAGCAGTCCGGGGAGAACGTTGAGACCAGGAAGAAGGACACGTCTGGAGGATCCCCACCTGAGACCGCCGGTCCTCAATCCCGTCAGCACACACGTCACACATCCTGTCGGAAGAGCAGTAGAGCACGGCTGGCAGGCGACGAGGGCGAACGAGGGCCCCAGAAATCCTCGCAAAGGGGGGCAAACTTCAACAGAAGCCGCCATAGCGTTCGTTGTACACTGTTCACAGGAAGGAACACACTCAAGCGCCGAACTCACACCACGAGGCAAAGGCCACGTGAGAAAGTCACAAGCTGAAACCCCAAGGCTGCAGCCAAGGACGAAGTTCACTGAAAGTCAAACCGGTCGGAACCGGTCGGCACCAAGTCCACACACAGTAAAAACGTCGAAGTGTAGAACACACTAACGAAGTACACTGAGTCCAAGGAGAAGTCAAAAACAAGGCAAAAAGCCAAGTAGTAGAAACCACAGAAGAAACGGTCAAAAAAAAAACGTAGCAAGGCAAAAGCCCGACCGTCCCCGGTCGAGCTAAGAGTGAAACTGAGGTGAGTTCTCCACACGCATGGCGGGATAGGTTCGTAGGGGAGGACACCCGGGCGCCTATACTTGGATCCCTGGTGTCTCCTCCCCAGTTGTGTAGGGGACACAACTTTGGGCTGAAATCTACAGGCAATTGAGTGTATTCCATATAGTAATGCCATCGGTAATGTATTTTTTGAAAAAAACAACTGCAAACTTCATTACTACAGGTGTAATGCATTTGGACAAAAGGTCCAAATTTGAAAATCCAGGATTTGTCCTTAGGAAAACCACATTATGGTGCAGGAATTAGATCAGCCATAATGATTGTTGAAGGGTGGTGCCAAAATAGTTATACTGGCCCTACCCTTCAACTATCATGGTCCATGTCTATTTTTCTTTGTTTTCCAGGCCGGGATGGGGAAATGAACAAAACACTGACAAATATCTATTACTTTTCCTCCCCCCTCCATTTCCTCAACTTGTTAACACCTAGGTTGACAAATTTTTCTTTCTGCAAAAACATTATCTTGTACTGTGACTGGAATGAAAGCATAAAAAAAATCCACCAACAAGCAACTGTTCCGACAGTGTTTCCTCCTCTTCTTCCTCGTCACTAGATTCGGGAAACTGCAGTTTGCGCTGACGATAAATGCGGAGGTCCATCCCGCAGAACTGTGGGAAGTGGATATACAGATTGCCCTTGGCATCCTTTCCCAGCATCAACTCTCGCTGGTCTTCTATGGGCTGGTTGTCCTCCAGGTATTTACGCAGAGACTCTTGTGTTTCCTGTGGGTGAAAATAAACAAACATGCAATACATATACATATAGGTTATTCGCAAAGCAGCCTTTGGTAAACAACGGTACGCAGTGCTCTATGGCAGCGATAACAGTCAAAGCAGTTGACAGAGTACCAGGCACACTCATTCGCTCAACCACCTTGATCACTGTAGCATGCCCAGTTTTTTAACAGTCATAATTTGCCCCAAAATGAATATGTCAAAACTGGGGATGTATGTGAGGCTAATTTTCCAAATAATGGCAAGAAAGAGGCATAAATACACAGCTTCTGCAGCTGCTCTAGACTTGCTTCTTGCAGATGCAGCTGTCTTATAAGATATGTGAAGTCTATGCATTTTCCGTTTTTTTTTAATTTCTGTTTAAGGTGAGCTAGGACACTGCAGCGCAATTTTTTTGGTTTAAGGACATATGCTTTAGCGTATATCATTAGAATCAGTATTTCTCGTGTGTCAAAATGGTTGTTGTGATGTGTCTAGTGTGGTAGCACAGTGGTAGTGCTTGTCACTTCTTGCTCTCAGTAGTCTCAGCTTCCACCGCTGGCTAGCAGTATTGCGAAAAGGAGGGCAGAATGCATCAGTCTCTCTCTGCCAGTACATAGCCTCTCCAACAACAAGCCTCAGGTAGTGCCTCCGCGCGGCAACACAGGGTAACTAAGCACCTCACGGACTCAGGCTGAACTACAGGGGACTTGGAGGTCTGGCCCCCAGACGTGGCATACAGGCCCACCGGTGTGTGGATAGGCCCTGATGCCTGTGAACCCGACTCCCAACTATGGGCAAATAGCCCCATTGCCTTGTGGGTGGCTCAAGAGACTGGGAACCACCTGGAGTAGAATCGAAGGAGAAGCACAGGACAGGAGTTGCTGGAGGTCTATCGTCGACGGCCTATACCCGGGTAGGGGTGACAGGCGTAAGTAAAGTAAATATCTACACATTCACTCGCCATTTCGACCGTAATACACATGCTAACACCGCAAAGCTGACCGTGTACCACGTACAAAAGTACGCACGCACTGTCAGGACCCTGTAGTATAAAACATGGTGCATCAGTGCCGGGTGAAGGGCGAGGTCACCACTGACACGCGCGGCGAGGCTCGCATATCACCGAGTGCGCGATATAAAACACCCGACACCGCTCTAGCGGTTTTCCGGGAAGACCGCCAACCAGTACAGCGGTTTGCCGGGCCGAAAGGGTTAACAAAAAAGTGCCTTTATGGGATGTACTATTGCCTTGGTCTTGTGCCCAGCGGACTCCAAATGTCTTTGAATATCATACTTTTGTACGCACCACTGTGAGCACAACAACAAAGTCCTTTCTGCACACGTTGCATGCATTTGTAGCAGTGGAGCCCCCTGCTATCGCTAGTTACTACCCGCTAGTCAGAGTTCAGTGTTTCAGTGCACGCTTGGCGCGCTGTGTGCGAGTACTTTTGCTGCCTTGGCTAGTCAGTGTGGAGCGGACTACACGCGCAAAGCTTAGTGACAGTCTCTGGTTCCAGAGGCTGGGAGCCTAACGGCCGATCTTCAGTCCACAATTAGCCAGCCCCCCCCCCCCCCCCCCCCCCCCCCCCCCACGTAAATTGCGTATTTTAGAGGGACTGGTCGTATTCCCGTAATTTGAGCTGAAAATGCGTAAAATTACGAGCTAGCACGTAAGGTAGGCACCTCTGTCTCTTGTGTGATTTCTTTGCTTGTGAAATACATTTTCCTGCCATGATGGTGAGTAAATCTGGGTTTTTCGTTGCATGTGCTTACAATGTTGCTACCAAAACCACGTTTCTCATTTTTTGCTGCGCCATGTTAGTTCTGTTGCATAATAATCAAATTGGTTCGACTTCCCACTAAACCAATGCACAAACACTCGCAGTTTTGAAAAGTACTTTTAAAGCTCTTTCCAATGATACCCAATTTATCTATGGTTGTTACGTTGGGAGGCTGTGAAAATTAATTCAATCTACCCCAAAAATGTATGTCACCAGGGAACACACGTCCTTTTTCCTGCTACGTCTGCAGGGAACCGACTCGCTGAAAATGTTACGTAGGGAAAGAGTTAAGTAAGTTTGGGTTTGAAGTTGTGAATAGTATTTGAGAAAAAATAAATGGTGTCCAAAAATAGCTATTTTTGATATATTTTCTGATCCCTGTGACCTTGATCTTTGTGAGAGGTCACTGAAATTGGTATGTTTAGAAAGGTCTTGCCACAAAGTATCCTTGGGCAAAGTTTGATTGATTGATTGTACATTGCTTAACGTCCCGACAGCAACAAGACTTTCTCAGGACGTGCCTGCACTGCTAGTGAAAAAAACAGACAAAACAAAACTAAACAGAATATTGAATGTATGTCGCCAGCCGGTCCAATACGTTAAATAAACCTACGATATGGGGCCAAAATAAAGCTAAGACCATTTAGCAACACACATCCAATATCAAGAGCTACAGGCAGTGCAGACAGTGGGGAGGGTTTTAAAAGAAAAATACAGGTGAATGGACCAAGGGTAGACAGAAACACATGCCCCAGAATAGAAGGGAAAACCCACCCTGTGGGGCTGACCAGGGTGACCCTGGGAAGCAAAGTTTGAAGACTAGCTTGAAAAGTCTCCAAGAAAATGCCAATGTTAAAGTTTACCATGGATGATGGCACACGGACGACCACTGGCCCAGAACATAGATTCACTTGTCAAAAATCTTTGATTTCGCCCTTTGTATCTTTGATTTTTGCACGTTATGCTTTGCCAAATCGTTAGAGCACCTACCTGCAAAAATCTGCAGGTCCTTTTGAAACGACTCACAGCTGCAGATGATGTTTGTGCCTATTCTGGACATGGGCAGTTACGTTTTCCTGTATATTACGATTATACACATACTTCAGTCTCACTCTGTCTGTCATATAGACTAGATTCCTCTGCGGATTTCTCTAAACAATGCGTTTTAGCTTGTAAAACGTCAAAAAAACATACTTGCAAGGTGCGAGTTGTATCCGACAACAAAGTTAGCAGAACAGACTCAGAAATACATTTGAACCAATCAGAGATGCATATTTATGTGGTGCTCCTGATCGAAATCGTCATAAGACCAAATTTGGAAGTTATCGACAAATTCCTAGGTTGGCCTCAGGGTGTGTTTTGCCATTGATTGTTCATTTAGGCAAGGGTGAAGGACAAATTACTGCAAGGGAGAGAAGTGTCTTTCCAACAACATAACTTTCAATGCTGTAAGAAGAATGTGCACTTTGACCAGGTTTGAAAGTAGGCAAAATGCGCATATTTTGAGGGGGAAAATATGTAAACAAACTCCGGGTACTTTGTTTATTTAATATTTATGGTGTTCGATAAAAGCTCTGAGGAAAAAGGAGTATGTTTTCGCATAGTGGACACTCAGAACTTGCAGAAAATCCGGAAAACCCAAAACAGCCAACGTGACAGAGTTTTTACACTGAAAGTGTCCTAGCTCCCCTTAAAAAGAGACCTCGATTTTGAACATGCTGAACTTGAATGAAATACATAGTTGGAAACTGTAAAATCACTCCCAAATACAAACACATTATTGCAAACACACAAATACTCCCAGTATTTGTGCGTTGATCAGTGACTGAATCTAACAACCCTGGGTCCGGTTGCATGAGTGAGCTTAGTCCTGCGCCAGCCACTAAGCAAGGTGCTGCACCTTGCTTAGTGGCTTGCGCAAGACTAAGCTCACTCACGCAACTGGCCCCCTAGCTGTTTGGTCCAAAATTATGGACCAGAAAACCACACGTAAACTTACCAAACAGTAGTCGCACAGAGACTTGAGAATCCAGACCTTTCGGTAAAAACTGTGCTTGTGGAACGGCCTTTTTCTCAGAGGATTTCTTGCACCTAAGACATTAAAACAAAATTCTGCTCATAAATATATTTGATATGTGTGATGATCTGTGATTTTGGATCTTACAGCTTCAAGGTCCAAAATCACAGACCAGTGCATGACTACACATCTGACCTACCACTCCAGTATGATCTAACACCACTCAACTCCCCCGCGTACCTCCCCCCAAAAAAAGAAAGGTAAAGCCCTTATGGCTCAGGACCTATCCACAGCTGTGCGACCTTTGTGACCTTGATATGTCACGGAAATGCAAAAGTGTTCAAGGGTCTTATAATAAGGAAAGGGCTAGCTTCTGTACCTGTGAAATCCAAGTTTTCTCAACATGTATTTTTCACATTTGTGACCCGCCACCACAAAATGAGTCTTAAGTCACCTTTTGGACATTTTGCGATATTGATATCAACAGAAACTAGAAAGAAAATCCTTTTCAATGGTGCCAATAACATGTGAATCAGACGATTGGTTACTGAGTTATGGTTTGTAGAAACTGGGGACCCCACACATGTACCCGACCACGCCACCCGACAATTTTCAAAATGAGTCTTAAGTCACTTTTTGGACATTTTGAGATATTGATATCAACAGAAACTAGAAAGAAAACCCTTTTCAATGGTGCCAATAACATGTGAATCAGACGATTGGTCACTGAGTTATGGTTTATAGAAACTGGGGACCCCACACATGTACCCGACCACGCCACCCGACAATTTTCACCCATAGCAGGAAATCAGGTCAGGGACATTACGACTCATTTCGTGGTGGCGGGTCACATTTGTCAAACCCCAGAGACCCTCGACCATTCCAAGGGATCAATCAAATTAACATGCATAGAAAGATCTTACCATCAGGTATCTCAGTACCAAGTTTTGGTTTGAAACTGAAAATAGTACTTGAGAAAAGACAGTTTTTGTCAAAATATGACTATTTTTCTGTACCTATTTCTGTTCACCCCACGACCCTTGAAATAGGTCAACTAAATTAGTATGCACAGGAGGGTCTCATCATCAGCTACTTTGTGCCAAATTTGATTGAAAAGTTTGCAAAAACTTTGATAAAAAATACTTACCGATGACATGACAAATAGGAAGTGTCTACTTACAATTCTAGCCTAAGAAATCCGTTGTGTTAACACACAACCCAGGAGGCACTCAGGGAACCCTAGGAAGGGCCAGGAGTGGTCTCCCGTTACTGCCCATCCGGTTCCGAGTCCTCCCATAAGTCCTCAGTCAGGATACTTAGGTCACCAGTGGCGAGCGGGGTAGGAGGGAGGGTCCTCTGGAGTCATGTCATCGGTAAGTATTTTTCGAAAAAATACCTTTTAGAGAAAAATGTATTTTTCTCTAAAAGATATTTTTGCGAAAAATACTTACCGATGGCATTACTGTATGGAATACACCTTTAGCTTACCGAAATCAGCCTCAAAACCGTTTGTGTTTAACTACACGAAACGGAGAGCGTAATAGTAGAGAGTCGTAACCAAGCACCTGGATAGTCTCCCCTCCCTCCATCCGGAAGTGCACATTCCCGCCAGTTTCTCCTTAGCGTGCTGGCGGCAAGCGGGGCAGGTGGGAGGGTCCTGTGAGTAATGCCATCGGTAAGTATTTTTCGAAAAAATATCTTTTAGAGAAAAATACATTTGTTTCTTAAAAATTCATACCGATGGCATTACTGTATGGAAGAATAACAAAGAGGAGGAGGGTGCCATTGCAATACCTTCAGCTTCGAGGGGCAACCTCCCGACGAATTTAGCTAAGGTTGCTTACCTATGGCGCGAGAGGCGCCGGAGGGAGTGTTGCACTGCCGAGATGTCTCCGACAAGTGCCAGTGTCTCGCGTTGTGCGGAGAGGTCTCGGAGATAGTAGCGTGCGAAGGTGGACTCTGTTCTCCACCCGACTGCCGCTATGATATCCCTGGCTGCGCAGTTGCGGTTGAAAACGACGCTGGCGGCGACTGCTCTAATCTCATGTGCCCGTATTCGCAATCTCTTAGCCCCTTCTGGAGAGATATATTTGTAGGCGGAGCAAATGACCCATCTCAGCCAGGAGGAAATCGTCTGAGCTGAGATGTCGGTCCGTGCCGAAGCTAAGGGTAGGAAGAGGCGAGAGCGGCCTCTCCTGATGTGCTTCACTCTTTTGAGGTATACCTTCAAAGCACGGACCGGAACCTGCAGCCGAGATGTTTGGGAGCAATCAAGACGTGTGAGAGGGCGTAGGCTCAGCACTTGAAGTGCAGCCGAGGGGAGTCTATTCTTTGCCAGGAAAGCAAGATTGGGTAGGAGATTTACTGCTCCCTCTGTCCGGAACTACAAACATGTAGGGTCCACTGACAGGGCATGTAGTTCACTCACTCTGGCCGCTGTAGCGAGGGCTTGGAGGAAGCAGGTCTTCCTGGTTACGTCCGCAAGGCGGGCCAAGTGAAGAGGCTCAAAACGACTGGAGTTCAGCCAGGTTAAAACCCAAACGAGGTCCCAACGTGGCAGGAGGGAGCGTGTGACTGGGCGCTGGAGGTCAAAGTGGGCCATCAAGTCTGAGAGATCCTTGCAAGCTCCCGGGTCAGGAAGTCCCAAGTGTCTATAAGTGTCAGCCACCATGGAGAGGTAACCTCTGATGGTGATGGGTGCCAGATTCTGTTCGCGGAACAGCCACAAGAAGAATTCAGCCAGCTGTGGCGTGGTCAAAGCTGTGGGGGAGAGGCATTGCGACTCACACCAGGATTGTAGAATTCTCCACTTGCCTTCGTAAACCTGGAGAGTGAGTGGACTGCCTGCGGGCTGTAGCGATTGCCTCCACTGCAGCACCCGAGAAACCTCGAGTTGAGAGGGCCTGCCACACAATCTCCAGGCGTGAAGAAACAGTCTCTCCAGGCAAGGGTGGAAGAGGTTCTGCCGGGGCTGCTTCAGCATTGTGCGTGGTGTGGGGAGCCGAAGTGGAGGATCCGTGGCTAGGCTCAATAGATCTGTTGTCCAACTCCTGGTCCAATTGAAGGGGGCGACAAGGAGAAGGACCGCGTTGCATCCTCTGAGCTTCAGAAGGATCTTGGGCACCAGTACTAAAGGAGGCATAGGCTAAGAGACTGTCCCAAGGAATGGAAAGAGCGTCCACTGCCCAGGCGAGCGGGTCCGGAAAGGGTGAGACGAACAGCGGAAGCTGACGGTTCCACCTGGTGGCAAAGAGGTCCAATGTGCACAGATAATTCGGAAAATGTCCGGTCGAAGGGACCATTCGGTGTGCAGCAGTTGTCCCTGCCGAGAAAGAGAGTCCGCGAGAACATTCAGATGGCCCGGGATGTGTCGTGCTCGGAGTGAGATCCCCCGATCTCTGCCCCACAGGAGGATCAGGTAAAGCAGCATGCAGAGGGACGGAGACCTGGTACCGCCCTGCTTCTCAATGTAGGCTACCACCGTTGCATTGTCTGAAAGTATCAAGATCTCCTGGCCGCGGAGCCGAGATTCCCAGTTGATGAGAGCTAACCAAACAGCCTTGAGCTCGAGCCAATTGATGTGTCTGCCTTGGCGTTCCGCCGGCCACTGACCCGAGACGGCGCTGAATCCCGGCAATAAGTGTGCTCCCCAGCCGGCATGGCTTGCGTCCGTGAAGAGTGACAGTTGAGTTGGTGGAGTGAAGAGTGGTACCCCCGTCGCCAACCACCCCTGATCCGTCCACCTGTGCAGATGCGGTCGAATCAGTAGAGGAACCGGAACACTGGCCGCAAGGTCTCCGGACGACGGCCTCCAGTGGAGCAGCAGATGTAGCTGGAGAGGTCGCGAGTAAAGTCTGCCTACAGTTCTGCAGCAGCGCTGATCAGGCCTTAGAGCTGGAGCCAAGTCCTGGCCGGGACTGCGTCCGCTAGAATCACATGGTGAGCGAGTGTCGCCAACTTCTGGATTCGTTCCTGTGGTAGTCGTACCCGGTTGAGGTCGGTCAAAAACTCCATCCCAAGGTGAACAAACCTGCCTGACGGAGAGAGATCCGATTTCCCGTTGTTTACCACAAATCCAAGTCAGTGTAGGAGGCTGAGAAGTGCATTCCTGTCCGCCTTCAGACGAGACACTTCCTGATTCCGGAGAAGAAGGTCGTCGAGGTAGTTGGAAGTCGGGCTGGAAGACGTCTGCCTGGCTTTGGAGACCACCGCGTCCACAATCCTCGTAAAGATCCAAGGGCTGAGATTGAGGCCGAAGGGAAGTGCACGAAACTGGTAGACCACTCCTCGGAAGGCGAAGTGTAGGTAACAACGGGAAAACGGGTGAACGGGAACATGAAGATAAGCATCCGCGAGATCGCAGCTTATGGCAAAATCCATTGGTTGCAAACTTCTTGCTGTCTCCATGCGGAAATGGGGAGCGACTATGAACTTGTTGAGTGCAGAGAGGTCTATCACCGGGCGCCACCAGTCTCCTGACTTCGGAACCAAGAAGAGCCGACTGTAGAAAGCCGGCGAGTCGTGTCGGGCTACTACCTCCGTGGCGGCCTTTTGTAGAAGGGCGGCTATCTCTTCCTGCAGAGCTGAAGCCTTGCAAGGGTCTGTAGGGATGCGTGTCCACAGCGGAGACCGCCTCAGAGAGGGAGGTGTCCGAAATGAGATTTTCAGTCCGCGAGAAATCGTATCGAGGATCCATGGGTCCCCTGGAAACAGTGACCGCCACTCGCTGCTGTAATGTGCTAGCCTCCCGCCAATTGGAGGACCGGAGGGATTCGGTGGGGGCGTATCCAAGGTAGAGACATTGGGCCCTACCCCGCCCTTGCTTCCGGCCGAAGCTGGGACGGGAGGAGGTCCGTGTGGGGAAAAAGTGTCCACGGCCAGCTGGGGCCTGCTATCTGGTCCTAAAGGGACGTCTGGTGATAAGGCGAGAGGTGGGTCTAAAGGTCCGCAGGGTGCGACCCTCATCCTTGCGGCTGGCTGGAAATCTAGAAAGTTCCCTTCTGTTAACGCTAGGCCACAAGTCCTTCGCAGCCGTCTTCACCTCCTGCCAAGAGGGACCAAAGAGGAACGAACCGCACAGCGGGGCCCGGAGTAATTGTGTGGCGAAGGTTGAAGGAATTCCAGGGCAAGATCGCAAGACTGCATCACGCCGCATAAGATCACAGTTAGCTGCTGCCGCGATAGCGTTGGTGGCCGAATGGTGTACTGCCCGATTCGCCGTCACTGCCAAGGAGTGGATATCTCGTAATTTCTACTCACTGGGTCGGTCCCAAAACTCCTGTACTCCATGGACTACCGCCTGCGTAGCTAGATCTAAGAAGCCCGTATACGCGATGGAATTCCGGATCAAGGTAGCTGTGGGTTCAAGTCCGGGTGGGAAGAAACGTCGCACCGGCCCTGGGCCACCTGCCTGGAGTTCGGCTTCAGGATCCACCGCTGGGAGGGGGCAGATGAAGGCTTGAGAGTGACCCGCATACCACTTCTGCTGAAAACGGATGTCAACGTCATCAGGCCACCGTGAGTCCGCGAAGAAACCTTTATCATGCAGCTTGCCCTGTTATAGGTGTTCGGAGAAAGCGTCAGAAAGGTCCCGAAAACCTGGAGGCTGGGGAAAGGACTTGAATCTTTTCGCCTGGAAAGGAGCGTCCACTGAAGCCGTAGCTTGCCGTAGCTTTCCTCTTGAGTGGGGGTGAAGGTGGACATGCGTCCAAAGGAAGAATGGTCGCGATGATGTGTGCCGCATCGTCTAGAGCACGAGAAGTCTCTGAAAGCAGGGGCTGCTCTTCTACTAAGTCGGAAGCGGGAGGGCTACGTGGGTCCGAAGGTGTCTTTGGCTCCAGCAGGGCCGATTCCGAGTCTTCCGGGTGCAGACTGAGTATGTCCGAGTCATTTCTTCTTCTTCTTTTCGTTCGCAGTGGGCTATACGGTCAGTCCAGCACCGGTGATGAATGACGTCGTTTTCTCCAGGTCTTCTCAACTGCCGTAGAGTTTGGTCTGCAGTGGAGTTGGCGACGGCCACACTTCTTTCATCGTCCAGTAGGGGGCATCTCTGGAGAATATGTTCCGCTGTTTGGTCTTCCTGACCACAGGCGCAGATTGGTGATGGCGCCAGCTTGAGCTTTCTGTTCATGTGAGCGTTCAGTCTGTTGTGGCCGGTACGCAGTCTGATCAGGACGACTTGCTGCTCTCTGGTCATTGTGTGGTAGTCGTCTCTGTTTGACCTCGGCCTCATCAATGCCTTGATGATTGTCTTTTGCTCACTATAGCTAACGCTGTTTTCTTGTTGATCTTTTGTGGCTCCTTCTTTCGCCAGTTCGTCTGCCCTTTCATTTCCTGGTACCCCACAGTGGGCGGGTATCCACTGGAGAACAACTCTTCTGGTTTGTCTGACCTTCTGCAAAGCTCTGGTCAGCTGGGGGAGTTTGTCGTTCTCGAGGGCCTGAAGGACTGAAAGGACATCGGAGAAGAAGACAACTTGATAGCATGGGTCTGTAGAATTCTGAACCATGGAGGCGGCCTGCATAAGTGCTTCGGTTTCTGCTTTGTAGTTTGTGCAGTGTTTGCCGGTGGCTACACTGGATGTGGCTGTATGTCCCCCTGGGAACTGGATCAGGATGCCAGCACCTCCATTGGAAACAGCATTTGTTGCTGATCCATCAGTGTAGATGTGGATCCATGCCTCCTTTGGGTACTGTTCGTCGATCAGGGCTAGGGTGAGTGCCCGTCGAACGGTGTCATCCTGACTGTCTCCTGAGGCAGCATGTGGGACACTGGTGCAAATCTGGATGTCTGGTTTGTCCATTGCCCAAGGGTTTTCCACTTCTTTTGTGATCAGAGGTAGAGTGCTCTGTGGAAGGACTTCCCTGTACTGTCGAGAAAGTCGCATGCTCTCATGGACAAAGCTGCTTCTTTTAAGCCGGTTCTTGGTGAAGTTGCTTAGTCTGTGCTTCATGGGGTGGTCGGGCAAGCACCTGAGCTTCTCCGCCTGTACCATGGTTTTGGCTTCTCTCCTCTGGCTGAGAGGTTGGATTGTGGTCAGCTTCTCCATTTCCTTGATTGGTGTGGATTTCATTGCACCAGTGATGAGTCGAAGAGCCTGGTTTTGCACTCGGTCGAGGGTCTGCAGGTTCGTCTTGGCTGAGGTTGACCATGCTGTGGAGCCGTACTTGAGGTGGGGCCTGACTGTTCCTTGGTATACTGTCTTCAGTATCTTCTCGTTCGCTCCCCAGGTGGTGCCTGCCAGTTTCCTGAGTATGGCCAGCTTGCGCCGGGCCTTCCCCTCTGCCTGTGCAATGTGTGGTTTCCAGGTCTGACGTCTGTCGAAGGTGACACCAAGGTAGGTAGCTTCTTCATCCTCTCTCAGAGGGGTTCCACCAAGCTTGATGGTTCCGGCTTTCTGCTTTGGGGACAGCATGAAGAGGGTGGTGGAGGATTTCTCCTTGTTGACGGAGATGCACCAGTCTTCTGCCCATGCGTTCAGCTTATCTGCCGCTAGCTGCATTCTGTAGGTGGCAGTACTTGCATGCTCCTCCTTGCACCAGATCACAAGGTCGTCTGCGTATAGGGCAGCTTTGCTTCCCTTGGGCATCTCAGACACCAGATCGTCGATGAAGAGAAGGAAGAGGGTAGGTGAGAGGACTCCGCCTTGCGGGACGCCATGACGAAGGAGGAATTTCTTGCTTTTGGTCTGGTCGACACTGACTCTTGCCCTGCGGTTGGAGCGTATCCACTGGAACATGTTACTGGACACGCCTTTTCTCAGCAGTTTGAAAAGCAGCCCATCTTTCCAGACCTTGTCAAAAGCCTTCTGAAGATCAATCCAGGTTACAAAGACCAGCTTCTGCTCCTGGAAGGCATCTTCAACTTCCTGCGTCAAGTAAGTGACCTGGTCTTCGGTGCTGCGGAACTGTCGGAAGCCAGCTTGTTCAGGGGCGAGGAGGTTCCTGGATTCCAAGTAACACCTGAGGCGCTCGTTCACAATTTTCTCCAAGGTCTTCACAACACAGCTGGTGAGGCTGATTGGGCGATAGCTGGTGGCCTTCTTTGGATCCTTCCCTTTCTTTAGAATGGGGATCATGATCGCTTCTCGCCAGAGTTGTGTTAGCGATCCTTCTTACCAGCTCCTGTTGAAGACCTCAAGTAGTTTGTTTTCTGCTGCACTACCAAGGTGGGTTAGCATCTCGTTGGTGATGCCATCTGGACCAGGAGACTTCTTCGCCTTCAACTTTTGGAGAGCTATATGAAGCTCTTTGTGTGCAAGTGGTTGATTCATGGCGTCTGCTGTTGCTTGTTTGGCAGGTCTCTCTCTTTGCTCTCTTCTTGCTTCTCTCTGCTTTTTGGTGCTAACATGAGATTGCTCTCAGCTGCATAGCTTTCAGCAAATTGGTTGGCAGCATGCTTTCCTGTTAGTATCTTCCCATTTTCTTTTAAGGTAATGTTTCCTTTGCTCGTGTTCTCATCGTTCAACTGCTTGGTCAGTTTCCAGAGCTTTCTGCCGTCCTTCTCAAGGTTCAAGGAGCTTGTTTTCTCTTGCCAGCTCCTGCGTCTTGCCTGTAGCTTCTTCTTGAGAAATTTGGCTTTGGCTTCCTGGAGGCGGATGTTGTTTGCCTGTGATGGGTTAACTTCTGCTTCCCTTCTGGCATCTGCTAGATCATCATCCAGTTCCTGCAGTTCATTGCTCCTGTAGGGCTTATAGTCTTTTCTAGCACCTCTGGGTATGGACTCACGCGCTGCTCTGAGGATGCTCATGTTGAGGTCTTTCACCACCATGTTGATGTCTTGACCTTCGATTCGAATGTCTTTGGTGAGTTTGCTGGAGCGGTGTCTAAAGAGGAACCAGTTCGCTCTTTTGTAGTTCCACCGTGGGAAGGTTGCATCAGCGCAGGACTCCATGCCCAAGGTCAAAAAGACTGGCCGATGGTCACTTCCACCTAGCTGTTCTCCGACCTCTCTGCTGGCTTGCTTGTGCATGTCTTCTGTGCAGAAGTCTAGGTCAGGAGTCGATGTAGTGTGCCATCTTCTGCAGTAGAACGTGGGGCAGTCAATGGGACTGTTTAACAGAATGAGATCGTTGTCGTCCTGCCAGTTCTCCACCTCTTCTCCTCTCCGATCCAAGTGGTCGTATCCCCAACTTCGCCCACCACAATGAAGTTGGAGGCCTTAATGGGGATCGTGTCAAGGGTGAGTGGTCTGTCGTTGGGGCAGTAGAAGTTGACCAGCTGGAAATCTGCTGTTTTCGTCTGGATCCGAATCACTTGGTACTCGGAGTTCTCCACGTGCGTGTCGATCAAACAGGCGTTGATGTTGTTCCTGATGAGGGTCAGGATTCCTCCCTTGCTTTGATCTGTTCTGTCGGACCTGAAGCACTGGTAGCCTCTCACTTTGAAGGACTTTTGGGGTGTCAAGTGCGTCTCCTGAATACAGCAGATGTTGATGTTTTTCTCATGCAGGATATGCTCCAACTCGGTCTTTTTGTTCAGAATGCTTTCTGCGTTCCAGTGCATGACCTGAAAAGGTTGCTGCTGACTGGGATTCTTCCTGGTTGTGGTGGTGCAAGTAGCTCTCCTCCCGCGTCCCCTGGCACGACAAGACGGGCAGGAGGGACCTCCAGTAGCTGAGGCATGGGACCCGACGCTGCTCCACCCTGGAGGGTCCTCAGTGGGCGAGCGCCATTATCGTCAATGGTAGTTGGCCGTATAGTCATGATTGCGGGTTTGCATGGTTTATCAGAATGCGCCGTGCGGCCTGGGTCCTCCGTCTTCAGCATTCGAGGTTTCTGTCGGGGTTACCTCACCCTCAGCTCCTGGTATACGACCTTCCCTGGGAACACAGGGTGGCTAGAGCTTTATGCGGCTCTTGATCACATGATAAACCCGTCGTTGGACACATGGGGAATTTCAGTGGAGGTACAGTGCCACCTGCTACCCCGCCCCGTCCTAGTAAGCTCATCGCCATTTGCGCAGCTAACCTCCATATCTGAAGGCCGTTCCCCTATCCGCCACCCGGGGACGCGCTAGGTTGGGGATGGTCGCCCCACTGAAAATCCCACACTGGGTTAAGGAAGTTCGGCATGTCCTAGGTCCGAGTCATAAGTTGCAGGGTCCGGAGAATGCCGACGGGATCCGCCATGCCGCGGTGTCCAGTGCGGTGGGGTTCTAAAGGATCCGTCTCGCAAAGCCGTCGTGTACCGACGCAGAGGACTTTGGGGTGAATAAGAACGCGCAGTAGGAAAATGACGATGGAGCTGGTTGCTGGAGGGGGAGCGACGAGAGGGACGTCTCTCCTTATCCAGAAGTCGACTAGTCTGGGACCGTGGCCGTTGCTGTGGGGAATACGGTCTACGGTGCCCAAATGATGTGCTCGACGAACGTGTCCTAGCTAGACGACTCCCTGTGGTAAAAGAACTTGTCCGTGAACGAGCGGGGGAACCAGTGTGTCGGGTCATAGGTGACTGATGTGACGTAGAATAATTGTCTCTGTGGGAATGGACACTAACCTCTGAGCATCGAGGGCTGCGAGGTTAAAGCCGTACTGCGTCAGTAGCCTCATAGGCTGTCTGCTTCTGATTGGTCCCCGACGCTTCAACCGATAGGCCGAGAGAAGGGGTTGAAGGAGTCTCTGTCACCAATACTTGGGGACCATCTGAGACTGCGCAGGCCAACATCCCACTCCCCACATTCCGAGGACCTGCAATCGGGATAGGGTTCTGCGACTTAGTAATAGAATGAGAGCCTACCTTCTCTGTAGAAGCTTGTAAGAGCGGCGCTGTGGGGCAAAAAGAAACTGTCACCAAAGGGCCTGGCTCCGTCCGGTGATGTGGTATGTTGCTCTCTTTGGTTGGGGGCCGAGCCGCTCTATGTCCAATCTGTTCTGCTGGTCGTCGGCGCCCATAAAACTCCCACAGCTGGGACCATTTCCGTTCCTTCCACGAGGCGCACACACCACAAGGGTGGGACGATGAACAGCCAGAACAAGGTAAACAGCGTGCGTGCGTGTCTGAGGGCCACTGGAAACCTTTTCAGCGGCGACAAGTGTGCAGTTGGGTACTGTAACACAAAAGGCACACATGAGTGTAAAAGCCCGAGGCCACTAACGAAAGGCCACGTGCACGAAACGACTACTAATCGAAAACCGGTCGTACCCGAACCGCAATTTCTTTCGAGTTGTGCCTGCGCTGCCGGCTAAACATTCTCTGCTGGCTGCGAAGGCACAACCCGAGACCTTACCTCGTCATTGTTATAAGGCAATGAGTTTAGAATTCGTGAATAAGAAATTCCGAAATCCGACAACGCTGGAGGCTGAAGCCGACGCAACTTGTCTACCGGAAGCTAAGGTGAAACTGGCGGGAATGTGCACTTCCGGATGGAGGGAGGGGAGACTATCCAGGTGCTTGGTTACGACTCTCTACTATTACGCTCCGTTTTGTGTAGTTAAACACGAACGGTTTTGAGGCTGAATTCGGTAAGCTAAAGGTGTATTCCATACAGTAATGCCATCGGTATGAATTTTGAAGAAACAAATGCATTTGTTTCCTCAAAAACATTACCGATGACATGACAAATAGGAAGAATTACGAGAAGGAGGGTGCCGCGCCTCAGCACACCTTGGCCAAAGGAGCCATCCTCCCTGTCGCAAACTCCCGACGACCCTCGTTAGAAGTGCTCCACGGCGCCGTGGTGCCGGGAGGGAGAGTTGCGCCTCAGAGATGTCCCCCATCAGCGCGAGGCTGCCTCGCTGGCCTGCCAGATCCTGGAGGTAGCCGTGGGCGAAGGTAGATCTGCCCGTTAGCCCACGGTAGCTGCGAAGGGAGACGGCGCAGCTCCGATCAAACGCAACATTCATGACCATGGCGTGTGCCTCATGTGCACGTAACTTAAGCCTCTTAGCTCCCTGCGGGGAGGTGATCTGTTAGCGGACCGTATGACTAAGCGTAGCCAGGAAGCTCGTCTGGGCTGTCATGTCGGTCATGCCAGGCTTAAGGCCGAACGAGGCGTGAGTGTCCTCCCCGGACGGCTTAGGTTCGGTGCCGGTACACGCGTAGGCCTCGTATGGGATCATGTTGCCTGGTCTCCTGGGGGAAGATCGTCCCTCACAGCGGCAGGAAGGTAATCACCTGTGGCGCAGTCAAGGAGACCTGGTCATGGCAATGAAGGCAGGATCCGTAAGCCGCAGTACGGCACCATCCGCTCGAACGACAGGCAGGCAGGGCGCGCCGAAAGCGCGTGTAGCTCACGAACTCAGGCCGCCAAGGCAAAAGCCAAAGGAGGCATTCTCCGAGTCAAAACCACAAAACGGGCCATCCGAGGTCTCCCAAGAGCCAGGGGAAGTCTGCGAACTGGGGAAAAGTTTGGAGGGAGGAGAAGGTCGTCGCACCTGGAGCACAGTACTCGCCATCTTCCCTTGCAGCCGCGTCGTGTCGAGGGTCTGCAAGCTGTAGCGATAGCTTCCACTGCTGCACTCAAGAACCTCTGGCGGCGAGGGGTCCGAGGCGAGGCTGAGAAGGTCGGTGGACGAGGACCGGTTCCAAGAGAACGGGCGACCAGCAGGATGACCGTATTGCATCCCCGAAGCTTGAGGGGACTTTGGGGATGAGGGCTTTCGGGGGGGTACACATAGCGAGAAACCCGTCCCACAGGATGGACAGAGCTAAGACTGTCCAGGCCAGAGGGTCTGGGATAGGGGCGACGAATAGGGGGAAGCCGGTGATTCCACCTCGTGTCGAAGAGGTCGACAGTGGTGTCTACCAAGCGCGCCGATCATCCGCAGGATGTCCTGGCGTAAGGTCCGCAAAGTAGCGACTGGCCGCGCCCGGCGGGAGGATCGATGAAGACCTTCAGTCGTCTAAGGAAGAGACGAACCTGGAGGGAAAGTAGAGGTTCTAGCACCCGCGAAACAGACGGCAGAGGAGCAAGCCGGGGTTGGGAGAGGGCGTCCCACTCCGTTCCTGGATGTATGCCACCAAGTAGCGTTGTCGGCGAGGATGAGCAGTCCGTGGTGACTGAGCTGTTCCTCCCACAGGATGAGGGCTTGCCTGATTGCTAACCGCTCCAACCCGTTGATGCGCTGTCAGCGAACTCCGAAGGCCCAGGGCCGGACGTCGCACGGAGGCGCAGAAGCCGGAGGGCTCCCCGACCAGTAAGACTTTGCATCGCCACGCAGGAAGAGTCATGAAGGCCGAGCGGTCAGGTAGACTCCCGTCCTGTCCCTCGCAGAAGAAGGGGGCGAATCAACGGAGACATGGGCACCATGAAAGAGAGATCTCCTGAGGAGGGGCGCCAGAGAAGCAGGAGGTGCTGCTGTAGTGCCGGGCGTAGAGACCACCGAGGGGAAGTAGAACCGCTGCCGCAAGGAGCCACGAAGGAGCTAAAGCCAGACTGCCGGAGGCTGTATCCTGCTGGGCTACCTGGGCTGCTAGGCAGCCAACTTAGGATCTGTGGCCTCAGCAATGCCCCCCGTTGACTTACTTACGCCTGTCACCCCTACCCGGGTATAGGCCGTCAACGAGAGACCTCCAGCAACTCCTGTCCTGTGCTTCTCCTTCGATTCTACTCCAGGTGGTTCCCAGTCTCTTGATGTCTGCTTGGAGGTCTCGACGCCAGGAATTTCTCGGCCTACCTCTTTTCCTCTTTCCCTGGGGGTTCCATGACAATGCCTGCCTAGTGATACTGGAAGCTGGCTTTCTCAGGCTGTGACCGATCCATCCCCATCTTCTTCGCCCAATTTCATTCTCTGCTGTTATCTGCTCTGTTCTGTCCCAGAGTCTGACGTTGCTGATCTTCTCTGGCCAGTGGATTTTCAAAATTCTTCTAAGGCAACTGTTCATGAAGGTCTGTACTCTGTTGACTGTGGTTTTTGTCAATCTCCAAGTCTCTGCTCCATATAGGAGAACTGCTTTTACATTCGAGTTGAAAATCCGGACTTTGGTGTGTTGTGACAGCTCTCTGGAACTCCACACTTTTTTCTTTACCGATTCGTGCTCTGACATCTGCATCAGTGCCGCCTTTTTTGTCTATGATGCTCCCGAGATAGGTGAAGGACTCCACCTCCTCCAACGGGGTGCCAGCAAGCAAGATTGGTTCTTCCCTGGTTGTGTTCAGCCTCATTGTCTTTGTTTTCTGTTTGTGAATGGTGAGGCCCACTTGGGACGAGATGTCAGCAAGCCTCGTGGTCTTGTCCTGCATTTGTTGACGAGTGTGGGACAGTAATGCCAAGTCGTCTGCAAAATCGAGGTCGTCAAGCTGTGTCCACAGTGTTCACTGTATTCCACTTCGTCTGTGCTCTGTGGTCATCTTCATGACCCAGTCTATGGCCAGTAGGAAGAGGAACGGAGACAGCAGACACCCCTGCCTGACACCAGTTCTGACCTGGAGCTCCCTGGTGAACTGCCCTTCGTGGATCACGCGACATGTCATGCCATCATAGCTGCTCTTGATCAGGTGGACGAGCTTTGTGGGTACACCGTAGTGTCGTAGGAGTTTCCACAGAGTCTCTCGGTCCACGCTGTCAAATGCTTTCTCATAATCCACAAAGTTGACGTACAGCGGGGAGCTCCACTCCAGAGACTGTTCCACGATGATGCGGAGAGTGGCGATCTGGTCTGTACATGATCGGTTCTTCCTGAATCCTGCTTGCTGGTCTCTCAGCTGGGGGTCAACGGAGCTCTTCATTCTCTCTAGGATGATCCTGTTGAAGACCTTTCCTGGTACTGACAGCAAGGTGATTCCTCTGTAGTTGGAACACTTGCTGAGGTCGCCTTTCTTGGGAAGCTTGATTAGGTACCCCTCCTTCCAGTCAGCTGGCATCACCTCCTCTTCCCAGATCTTTCCAAACAGTGGGTACAGCATCTCCACTGTTGTCTCTAGGTCTGCTTTCAGAGACTCCGCTGAAATGC
This sequence comes from Semisulcospira habei, assembly GCA_036245525.1. Taxonomy (NCBI): domain Eukaryota; kingdom Metazoa; phylum Mollusca; class Gastropoda; family Semisulcospiridae; genus Semisulcospira; species Semisulcospira habei. The sequence goes on from BTPG01000006.1 coordinate 33,553,682, forward strand.
CATCTGGCCCTGCTGCTTTGCCATTCTTCAAAAATGCCACTGCTCTTCTGAACTCTTCCCAGATGGGTCTGTCACAGCTGATGGGTAGGTCGGTCTCTGCCGGCTGGATGTCGGGGGGGGGGGTCGGGTGGGCTAGGTCTGTTCAGTAACTCTTCAAAATACTCGGCCCATCTGTCGAGTTGGTCTGCTCTGTCTGCAATAGGCTTGCCTTCTTTGTCTTTTACTGGTCTTTCTGTATGGGCATACTTACCCGACAATCTTCTGGTAATGTCGTAGAGCCGTTTCATGTTGCCGCTGCCTGCTGCCTTTTCTGCCTCTGCTGCCAGGCTGTCTGTGTAGGCCCTCTTGTCTGCCCTGATACTCCTCTTCACCTCGCGGTTGGCTTCCGAGTATTCCTCCTGTGCCCTTACTTTGGCTGCTCTCGTGCAACTGTTGTTGACCGCTGCTTTCTTCTGCTTCCTCGCTTCTATCTTCTTCAAGGTCTGTGCCGACAGCCAGTCCTTGTGGTGGTGTTTCCTGAACCCTACAGTGTCTTTGCAGGTTGAGTTCAGCGCCTCTCTAACTGCCTTCCACTGCTGCTCTGTGGTGACCACCTCCTCTTCATTTACTAGCTCCTGTAGCGCTTGAAACCGGTTGGACAGCACCAGTTTGAACTCTGCCCCCCGTTGAGGACAGTGGCAAACTCCCTGCCGAGACGGACGAAGCGACGACAGGGGGTGAGGTCCGACCTATCAGCGGCGACCAGGAACCCCAACCGGGACCACCCCCATGACGGTTCAACGCTGTCCGAAGACCGGTGGCCTCCACTGTATGCGCTGGAAGAGGTCGTCGAAATAGCTGAACACAGGGCTGGAAGACAGCTGCTGCGGCTAGGTCGCGACTGCATCCCTGAAGCGGTTGAGGACCACAGGCTGAGGATGAGACTGCACGGCAGCGCCTGAACTGGTATTACTCTGTCGCAGGTGAACCGGAGAACTTCCTGGAGCCTAGCGCTCCTGGAGCCTAGCGCGTAGGTATTTGGAGATAAGTGTCAGAAGACCAGACAGCACAGGTAGTGCAAGAGCTGTATGGCGGGGCCGGAAGCGAAGTGGAGGGAACTTGTGAGGCCTAGGGTCCATGATGTACCGTCCGGTCAGCCCGGACGCACCGATGAGCAGGGCCACCCAGGGGAGCACGGCGCAGCTGAGTCCCCGGAATCCCACGAAGCTGGGGAGTTACGGACATGAGCGAGGCCATCTAGTCCAACCGCAGGGCTGGGCGCGGAACCACAGCGGGTAGAAGGCAGACGAAGGCTTGGGAGAGTCCAGAGAAGCAGTCCGGACGAAAGTAACGTCGAACTTGGTTTGACACCTATGGGCGGAGAGGCAACGGAGTCCCGGAACTCAACCGGAAGAGAGCTGAGCAGTCGTAGCGCAGGTCCCGAAACCTTCACACCTGTCGTCCAGCGACGACCAGCGAAGATCCCCCTCTAGAGCAGGGGGAGACGCTGAGTTGACAACCGTGGGAAGCGCGATGGAGATGCGAAGAGCACTACGTGCAAGGCAAGCATGGAGTCCGCATGCGATGACCGGGGCCTGCGAGCGGGAAGCGAGGAGTCGACGAAGGGGGCGAGCGAGACTGGAACCCGGAGTGGTGAGGGGGCTCCAACTGCCCTACGTCCTCAGGTGGCCGGGCCAATCTCTCCGAGCCGGGCTCCCCGCCGAAGTAGCGAGTCCCCACCAGGGGGCAAAGGAGATGAGCGAGGACTGCCAGCGGACATGGGGCGGTGCGCGCGCCTCACCGAGCCGGGCTCTGAAGCGGGCTCTCAGCCGAGAAGCAGCTTGTCCTGTCAGGCTTCCTCCAGGAAGCGGTCGCGTTGACAGTGGTCCTGTTCCGTAGCTGGGGCTCCTGCCCCCAGCTGCCAAGAGTAAGGGGAAGCCCCAGGTTCCGTCGTCCCTGGTCGGGTGGCACTTCGTCTCTAAGAGCAGGGCCCCGAGGGGCGGGCTCCCTGCCGGCATATAGATTCCCCGAAGAAGTCTGCGAGCATGAGACGAGAAGAACTGTTAGTGGGAGGCCACAGGTCCAGCTGACCCCAATCGCGTGGCACTTTGTCTCTAGGAGCCAGGCCCCGTGGGGCGGGCTCCCTGTCGGCATATGGACTCTTCAGAAGAGTCCGCAGGCGTGAGAGACAAGCGAGAACTGATAGCGGGCAAGGGGCGGCGCGACGCGCATCCCCGTGGCCGGGCTCTGTGAGGCCGGTGCTATGTGCCCGCGAAGCTACATCAGTTGTCAGAGTGCAGGGTGGACGCGCAAACAGCGGCGTCCAAGCCATAAAGTCGGTGTGGTCCCATGCGGCCAGGAAGCAGGGCACTGGGAAGGCGTTTCAACAAAAACCAGGCCACACCCAGAAGCCGGTCACTCACGTCTGTACACTCCATAACCGCGACCAACGAGGCGGGCTCTCTGCCGGCTAGGTGACCAGGGGCCAGCGGGTTTCACTGGAGACAAACGGGGATCGACAGTGGACATGGGACAGCGCGAGGCGCGTCTCTCCGAACCGGACTCAGTGAGGCGGTATCTCTGCCTGTCAGAAGGCTTGTCCGGGGACGCTCCCTCCTGGAAGCGGCTGCTCCGATCAAACCCGCTCTGTGCACTAGGTTCCTGCGTCCGGCGTGGCGTCCTCTGCAAAGGTCGTCGCGGTCTCGAGCGGTAGTACGCAGGCCCGGGAAATGGTACCTCGACTTGAATCGGATCACACACAGGTGCCGGTCGCTCGCGTCTGTACACTCCATAACTGCGAACAGCGCAGCTCAGGTCAGGTGGAGTAGGTGTCGCAAGCGTGGTCGGGGGCGCATCCGGTGCAGAGATAGACCTCTGGTAAGTGACAGCCACTGGAACCCCCTGCCTCACGTACGGGACAGCAACAGGTCACTGCAACACACAACACAACCGAAGGCACGCGGGCGAGGGCCTGTGGGACCCCGTCCTGGTAAGGCTAGCCTTCGCAACAAAAACAAAACAAAAAAAAAAAAAAAAGGCAAACAGCAAGGAACAAACCTGTCAGCAAAGAGCCTGGGCCTGTAATCCATCCCTGTAAGCTAGTGGGCGCGGGCATACGGGGCCCGGCGAAGCTAAGTAAGCACCCTACCTTTGCGACCTACCGTCTGCGAAGAAGAGAAGCCGCGGCTAACCTCTTTGTTTGTCAATTCGATCTTGCCAAGGACAACTCTCCAAACATCAACAACAGTGCTGTACCCGTCTTCCCAGCGTGCTATTCCCTGCGCTGGGTACCTCCCTACATTCACACGCATGGCAGTCACCCTTGGTCTGGAGGGCACAGCTCCCGCCACGCTAAGGAGAGCATACAACACAACATGTACAACGAAACTCAAGCATGTCATGACAAGTATAGGCATGAAGCAAGCGTCAGGCACAGTAACATTATCAACATAATGGTGACAGGGCGAGGGCATGTGGGGCCCCGCCAAGCTAAGGCGAGCATATGACGCATAATGCACAACAAAAACAAGCATTCATGACAGATTCAGGAACAAAGTAAGCGTCTGACCCCACCCCATCCACCAAAGTAATGGCGTCAAGGGATGGGCCGGAGCCCAACAACTTTCCCAAATCACACAAGGTACAAGAGAGTAGGTAAGCGCCAACAATGCCACACCAATCAACCGAAAGGTGAGTGGGCGTGGGCGCGAGGAGCCCCGCCCAGCTAAGAGTTGAGAATTTTGGCGCGCAAGCAACAGCGAAGAAGAAGACTGCTTTCGTGCCTGCTCAAACCAGTGCCCATCCCGGGAACCGGCCGAGGGCCAACCCAGCTACCTTACCTTTCTGCCGAAGCGGGAATGGGGGGAGAAAATACCAAAACACCCATGGCACGACCGGGCTAAGTCCTGGTGATGCACACCATGCAGCCCAGACACTCAAGCGGGCGAAGAGGGCCGCCGCCAACGAAGAGGGGACGACATAGTCACGCCGTGGCACAGGCAGGGACGATGAAGTAGAAGCCAAGAGAAAAGCTAAAGTCTGGAAGACCGGTGAACCGGTCGAAAAACCCAAAGTCCGTAGGCTAGAGCAACACGTCTGAACAGCGTGAGCCTAAGTAGTCTGACTGGGGAATTATGGGAGGACTCGGAACCAGATGGGCAGTAACGGGAGACCACTCCTGGCCACTCTACTCAACAGGATGAAGGACACAGTGGACCCCCAACTCCGAGATCAACAGGCGGGCTTTCGCAAGGACCGATCATGCACTGACCAGATCGCCACGCTGCGAATCATCCTGGAACAGTCGCTAGAGTGGAACTCGTCCCTCTACATCAACTTCCTTGATTATGAGAAGGCCTTCGACAGCGTCAACAGAGCCACCTTGTGGAAGCTGCTGAGACACTATGGAGTACCTGAAAAGCTTACCAACATCATCAGGAACTCCTACGAGGGACTGACCTGCAGAGTGATCTGTGGAAACCAGCTCACCCACGCCTTCCAAGTCCGGACAGGGGTGAGACAGGGGTGTTTGCTGTCACCGTTCCTGTTCCTGCTGGCCATCGACTGGGTCATGACGACATCCACAGCACAGAAGCGAAATGGCATCCAATGGACACTTTGGACCCAACTGGATGACCTGGACTTCGCAGATGACCTAGCCCTGCTCTCGCACACCCAACAGCAGATGCAAGAAAAGACAAACGCAGTGGCAGCGAACTCCGCAAGGCTAGGCCTGAACATCCACCGTGGAAAGAGCAAGGTGCTGAAAGTCAACGCTGCCAGTGGAACGCCCATCACATTGGAAGGCGAGGCGCTAGAAGAGGTGGAGAGCTTCACCTACCTCGGCAGCATAGTCGACAAGAAGGGTGGGACGGATGCTGACGTGAAGATCAGGATAGGCAAGGCCAGGGCAGCATTTCTCCAGCTAAAGAACGTCTGGACTTCAAGAGATCTGTCAGTCAACACCAAGATCCGACTGTTCAATACCAACGTGAAACCAGTACTCCTCTATGGAGCAGAGACCTGGAGGACCACAGTGTCGACCACCAAGAAAATACAGACGTTCATCAACAACAGTCTGAGAAGGCTCCTCAGGATACGCTGGCCGGACAAAATCAGCAACGAGGAATTGTGGCAGCGGACAAAGCAGAAGCCTGCAGAAGTGGAGCTCCAACAACGCCGCTGGAGATGGATAGGTCACACACTACGCAAGCCAGCAACCAACACCACAAAGCAAGCCCTAAGATGGAACCCCCAGGGAAAAAGGAAGAGAGGTCGGCCACGAAACACCTGGCGACGTGACCTGGAGACAGATGCCAAGAAGATGGGCCACACCTGGGGACAGCTGGAGAGACTCGCCCAGGACAGAGACGGCTGGAGGGACCTTGTCGGCGGCCTATGCCCCAGAGGGGGTGATGGGCGTAAGTAAGTAACTCCTGGCCACTCCTAGGGTTCCCCGAGTGCCTCCCGGGTTGTGTGGTAACACAACAGATTTCTTAGGCTAGAATTGTGAGTAAGTAGACACTTCCTATTTGTCATGTCATCAGTAATGTTTTTGAGGAAACAACTACAATTCTACCCAAATTGGTGTTTTTCACACATTTGCCAACCTCCTGTGATCCATGTAACTCCCTGAGGGGTCATTAAAATCAGTATGCATAGATAGGACTTACCATCAGGTATCTCTGTACCAAGCTGGAGTTTGGAGTTGAAAATAGTATTTGAGAAAAAAAGTATGAAAATATGGCTATTTTGGACCTATTTCTGGACCCCTTATTTTGAACCTATTTCTGGACACGTGTGACCTGGACCTTTGAGAGAAATCACTGAAATTGGTCTGTTTAGAAAAGTCTTGTCACATTGTATCCTTGGGCCAAGTTTGAAGTCTGTATCTTGAATAGTCTCCTAGGAAATTATGCCAACATTAAAGTTTACCGCAGACGGCAGACAAACGACAGATGGATATGGCCCAATACATGACTCACTTTTGCTATCACACGTGAGCCAAAACTAAACTTACCACCGCTGCAACATATTTACTGACTTTACCCAACTTAACTCTTTCACACCTAATAATGACTTCCATACAAGAGATATTATGGCTTTACATGCATCTACTAAGACTGTGTCCAAACTATCACTAGTGTCAAAGATGGATGGACAGGCCATGATAGTTCGAGGGTTGTGTCAAATTCGCTTGGCCCTTTCCTTGGCACCAAGCAAATATGACACTACACTTGAACTATCATGACTAGTCATCTCCCACTGTGATACATAAAACTAAAAGCTGAATGTGTTTACAAGACCAAAATATGTACCCATGATGTCAAAACTTTTGGCATCAAGCCCCAGTTTGTTAGCAGCCAGCGTCTTGTCCCCTCCGCAGTCAGACAGCACCTTGTACCATACATCCAGCTTCTTGGTCAGTTTGAACGTCCACACGGAATACGGCATCACTTTCTTTCTGTCAATTCTGCATGGATATCATCATCATTATTGTCAGTTCTGAACAAAAATTAACATCAAACATTTTTTTCAGGGAATGTTAGAAAGTTCTCAGGTGTACAATAAATAAACAGTACAACTACTAGTCCAGTGATAAACTTTCACCCCCAAAATTCCGTAAGTTTGGGTTTGAAGTTGTGAAAAGTATTTGAGAAAAAAATGTATTTTTCTCTAAAATGTATTTTTTCAACAAATACTTACCGATGGCATTACTAATACTGTAATAGCTTACCAATTTCAGCCCAAAAAACTGTTATGTATACCACACAACCAGGGAGGCGACTCTAGGGAGTTGTTACCAAGAAACCCTGAGTTGCCCCCCCCTGCATCCCTATCCGGTCACATGCTTGGCAGCTTCCCGCCAGTCTTTGCCTTAGCTCAACAGCGGCAAGCGGGGCATTAGGGTGGGACCTCTGAGTAATGCCATCTGTAAGTATTTTTCGAAAAAATACATTTTAGAGAAAAATACATTTGTTTTCTCAAAACTCTTACGATGGCATTACTAATAGGATCAGTAGCGAATAGGAGGAGGGTGCCGCCCCCTATGCATCTCCATGTTCACTTTGCCAGGAAAATGCATTTTTCTTTAAAAGGTATTTTTTCGAAAAATACTTACCGATGACATGACTGATAGGAAGTGTCTACTTACTCTCACAATTTTAGCCTAGGAACCCGTTGTGCCCCTGCATAACCCGGGAGGCACTCGGGAAACCCCCAGAGGGGCCGAGAGTTGTCTCCCGTGCCTGCCCATCCAGTTCTGAGTCATGCTTACTCAGTTTAGGAAACTTAGCTCACCAGCGGCAAGCGGGGCAGGTGGGAGGGTCCTCCGAGTCATGTCATCGGTAAGTATTTTTCGAAAAAATACCTTTTAGAAAAAAATGCATTTATTTTCTCAAAAACATTACCGATGACATGACTGATAGGAAGAATTGCGAGTAGGACAAACTCGACAACACTCAGACACTACTGACTCGCACGGCTGACTGCTATGAGGACGTGAAAAACTGGATGACAGCAAACAAGCTCAAACTGAACGACGACAAAACGGAAGCCATGCTGGTAGGAACTCGCCAGAAACTTTCCCAGCTGTCTCCCTCTCTCCACCTTCAACTCGACAGCACCCCCATCTCCCTCTCTGACTCGGTCAAGAACCTTGGCGTTATCCTCGATTCCTCTCTTTCCATGACCAGCTTCGTCTCCGCCACGGCCCAGGCATGTTATTTCCACCTCCGCCGCATCAGTCAGATCAGAAAATACCTCACTACCGAAGCTGCCACCAAACTCGCTGTCTCTCTCATCTTATCTCGCATCGACTACTGCAACTCTCTCCTTTCTGGCCTTCCTCACTCCACCACTCTCACTCTCCAGCGCGTCCAGAACAATGCTGCCCGCCTCGTCCTCAGAAAGAAAAAATCCGACCACGTCACTCCCCTGCTCAAGCTCCTTCACTGGCTCCCCATCCCCCAACGCATCCAATACAAGATTTTGTCTCTCTGCTACAAATCCCTGAACAACTACGCTCCTGCGTATCTCTCCAACTTACTTCACCCCTACACTCCTCCCCGCTCCCTCCGCTCCGCCTCTGACTCTCTCCGCCTCCTCATCCCCCGCACCAAACTCAGCACTTTCGGCCCCCGCTCTTTCTCAGTATACGGTCCAACCACCTGGAACACTCTCCCACTCTCTCTCCGTCAGAAACACTCGCTCTCCTCCTTCCAGTCTGCCATCAAAACTCATCTCTTTCAACAGTTCTAGCACTATATCACCACACTCCCCAGCCCAAGCTGACCGTCCTAATGTATCTTCACTATTTGTGTTACGTGAGTCATTGTCTAAAGCGTGCATATGCGTGTGCGAGTTGTGAGTGCGCGCTTAGAGTTATAATTATTATAAGATAAGCGCATTATAAATACCGTAATTATTATTATTATTAGGAGGAGGGTGTCGCTGCCCCAGCGCCCCTAGGGGGCCCTGCAGAGCCATCCTCCCAGTCGCAAACTCCCGACAATTTTAGCTAAGTTGCGTACCTACGGCGCCTGTGGCGCCGGGAGGGAGTGTTGCGCCACCGTGATGTCCCCGACCAGAGCGAGGACGTCTCGCTGGCCTGCCAGATCCTGGAGGTAGAAGCGGGCGAATGGTAGATTCTGCTCGCCAGCCCATGGCCGCCATGATGTCTTTGACAGCGCAGTTTCGGTTGAAAGCAAGACTCGTGGCCATGGCACGTACCTCGTGCGCGCGTATCTTGAGCCTCTTTGCTCCCTGTGGGGAGAGGTCCTGGTAGGCAGACCGAATAACCCAGCGTAGCCAGGAAGAGATCGTCTGGGCCGAAATGTCATCTCTGCCAGGCCTAAGAGGGAGGAAGAGGCGTGAGCGTCCCCGACGGACGGCTTTGGTTCTGCGTAGGTAGACGCGTAATGCGCGCACAGGATCTTGTTGCCTGGTCTCTCGAGGGAAGTCAGTCCCCCGCAGCGGTCGCAGTGCGGTCACTTGCGGCGCGGTCAGTGGAGACCTGGTCTTGGCAAGGAAGGCGGGGTCCAGGAGAAGCTGCACGGAGCCATCTGCACGAAACTGCAGGCAGGCAGGGCGCACTGAGAGCGCGTGTAGCTCGCTGACTCGGGCCGCCGTGGCAAGAGCCAAAAGGAAGCAGATTGTACGAGTCATGTCCGTGATGCGGGCCAACGGCAGAGGTTCAAATCGGGCCGAGTTAAGCCACGTCAGGACCTAGGGGAGCTCCCAGCGTGGAACGAGAGAGCGGAGTACCGGACATTGCAACCCGAAGTGCGACATAAGGTCGGCGATGTCTATACAGGCGCCGGGGTCCGGGCGGCCAAGGTGCCGATAGGTGTCGGCGATCATGAAAAGGTACTCCCTGATGGTGATAGGGGCCAATCCCTGGTCTCCGAAGAGCCAGAGGAATAAGTCCGCGAGCTGGGGATGAGTCAAATCGGTGGGGTAGAGACGGTGGTCCTCACACCAGGCACACAGCACTTGCCACTTTCCCCTCGTAGACGCGTCGCGTTGAGGGTCTGCGGGCTGAAGAGACCGCTTCCACTGCTGTACTTGAGAAGCCTCTAGCGGCGAGGGCACGCCGCACAACCTCCAGACGTGAGAGAGCACGGGTGGAACAGGGCCTGTCGAGGCTACTTGAGCATCGTCCGCGGAGTGGGCAACTGCAAGGGAGGACCCGTGGCGAGGCTGAGGAGGTCGGTGGTCAAGACCGGTTCCAGGAAAACGGGGCGACCAGAAGGACGACCGCATTGCATCCCCGGAGCTTGAGGGGGTCTTTGGGGACAAGGACTGTCGGGGGGAAGGCGTACGTGATCAAACCGTTCCAGGGGATGGAGAGTGCGTCGACCGCCCAGGCCAGGGGGTCCGGGACCGGGGAGACAAAGAGGGGAAGCTGGTGGTTCCACCTCGTGGCAAACAAGTCGATCAGAGGGGTCTCCCAATGTGCACAGATCATCTGGAAAAGATCCCGGCGAAGAGTCCACTCCGTGTGTAACAGCTGTCCGCGACGCGAGAGCGAGTCGGCCAGGACGTTCAGGTGACCAGGAATGTCTCTCGCTTGAAGGGAAATGCCGCGGGCCTGGCACCAGAGCATCAGTCGGTAGATGAGCATGCGCAGGTTGGGAGAATGAGTGCCGCCTTGCTTCTGAATGTACGCTACCACGGTCACGTTGTCGGAGAGGACCAAGAGCTCCTGGTGCCGCAGACTCGTTTCCCAGGTGATGAGGGCTTGCCAAACGGCCTGAAGATCCAACCAGTTGATGTGACGTGCAGACATCTCTGGCGGCCAGGTCCACGACGTCGTTCGGAAGTCCGGCAGCAGGTGGGCACCCCACCCGGAGAGGCTCGCGTCGACACACAGGGTTAGCCGAGGAGGGGGAGACGCCAGGGGGACTCCGGAAGCCAGCCACGCCGGATCCATCCAACGAAACAGATGGGGGCGAAGAATCGGAGTGACCGGTACCAAGGCTGCCAGCTTGGCGGAGGATGGGTGCCAGTGAAGGAGGAGGTGCAGCTGTAATGGCCGATAGTAGAGACGCCCTAGAGGAAGGAGTTCTGCAGCCGCGTTTATCGTTCTGAGAAGCTGTAGCCAGGTCCTGGCGGGGGCTGCATCTAGCCGGCAAAGGTCGCGGGTCAAGGACGCTAACTTTTGAATCCGCTGTTCCGACAGACGCACCAGGTTCAGGTCGGTAGCAAAGTCCATGCCGAGGTGGATGAATCGGCTACTGGACGTAAGATCCGATTTGCCTCTGTTGAGCTGAAACCCCAGCTGCGCCAACAGCCGGATCAAAGCATCTCTGTCCGCTGAAAGAACGGTCGTTGATTGATTGCGTAGGAGAAGGTCGTCGCGGTAATTTGACGTTGGGCTGGACGATGACTGTCGCGCCTTGGCCACTACCGCGTCCATTAGGCGAGAGAACGCCCACGGGCTGAGGTTGAGACAAAGGGGAGTGCCCGGAACTGGTAAACTATCTCGTCGCAAGCGAAGCACAGGTACTTCCTGGAGGCGGGGTGAATGGGCACATGCAAGTCCCGACAACCGGCGACCCGCTCGGCGGCCGGCCGAAGGCTAAACAACTACCTTACCTTTCCGCAGCAACAGGGACGGGGGACGACACCTCCATACCACAACAGCGCCAAAGGCGGGAGAGGAGGGGAGCTGAAGAGGCGAGCAAAGGTGAGAAACGCAGCGGTGGCAGAAGAACAAGGAGCTGACTCAGCAGAGGCACAAGGCAAGAGCCCGCAAGCGAAGCAGGCCCAACACAAGTCCAAGACGGGTCCCAAACCGGTCGCGTGACAGCAAAGGCCGGAGGCTAGCAAAACACGTCTGCACTAGATGACCTAATTAGACTAAACTGGGTAAGCATGACCAGGCATGGGAATTAGAAAAGTGAAAAAAGTCTGAAATTTCTAGCGTGGTCCTTCATTCCAGCGACCAAAAAATCAAACGACAGGGGGGGGGGGGGGGGGGGGGGAGGGGGGGGGGTGTGAGTAGCGTGGTCCTTCATTTCAGCGGCCAAAAAATCAAACGACAGGGGGGGGGGGGGGGGGAGGGGGGTGTTTGCTTACCGGATCATGATCAGGTGCACACTAAACAGCACTCTGTCTTGAACGATATCCTTTCTCACCGCCATTTTCAATTTTCAACAACTCGTGATGCCGTCATTTTCCCCACACGTACAATGCGCGAGACAGTAAGCCGAGCATGAAAACGGTGCGTTCAGTGTTGTATTGCCCGCTTGCACGGTAAAGTAACGACTGCTTTGAAGCCACAATAGGTGACGCGTAACTCTAGCGAGCGGCATATCACTTGAACCAATGCGGCCTCGCAGTGTATAATGACCGGTGCTCAGTTACTTTTTGCACCCCTTTTTTTTTTTTTTCGGCGGACAACTTTTTTTTTTTGGCGGCTGAGCAAATCATTTCAGCGGAAATTTGCCTTTAGGCGGACAATTCCCATGCCTGATGACTCGGAACCGGATGGGCAGGCACGGGAGACAACTCTCGGCCCCTCTGGGGGTTCCCCGAGTGCCTCCCAGGTTGTGCACGGGCACAACGGGTTCCTAGGCTAAAATTGTGAGAGTAAGTAGACACTTCCTATCAGTCATGTCATTGGTAATGTTTTTTAGGAAATAAACGTACCCCAAAGTGCGTTAAGCTATCGAGGCCCCCCCCCCCCCCCACAATTTCAGCTAGGTGTGACCTATAGCGCCTGTGGCGCCAGGAGGGAGTGTTGCACTGCCAAGATGTCCCCCTCTAGGGCCAAATTGCCGTGCTGGCTGGATAGGTCTCGTAAGTAGAGGCGGGCGAAGGTGGATCACCCCGCCAAGCCACGGTCACCCCAATGTCTCTCCCTGCACAGTTGCGGTCAAGTTGTGCTCGCAGCCACTCCTCCGCTCTCATGTGCCCGGATGCACATCGTCCTCGCCCGCTCCTCTTTCTCTGGGCGTGTGGACCCAGCTCCTGATGCCTGGACTCGCCTAGGGAGCACGTCCCATTGTGGGCGGCCCAGCAAATCCCTTCACCGAAGGTGGGGCAGGGCTCTTGGATGTGCTCGTCTGTGCCAGGATGTCACGTCCGCCTGGGGCCCCGGGGCAGAAAAGGCGTGAGCGCTCTTATCTGAGTGGCTTAGGTTTACGCATGTAAATCCCAACGCCCAGACTGGTACTTCGCCTGGAGATGGCGGAAGGTCAACCCCTGAGGTGCAGATGCTGGGGTCAGTTCTTCGTCGTTTCGGTGAGGAGCTGTACCAAACCCTGTACTGGAGACAGGAGGGTTGCCCCGTGAAGGCGTGGATCTCGCTCACCCTGGAAGCCATGGCGAGGGCAAGAAGGAAGCAGGTCTTCCTGGTTAGGTCTCCGAGCCACGCTGGTGGTGGAGGCTTGAACTGCTCTGAGTTGAGCCAGGTTAGCCCCCAGGACAAGTCCCAACGAGGGATCAGTGAGCGGGAACCGGTCACTGAAGATCCAGGCGCGTGATCAGATCCGAACGGTCCTTGCAGGCCGAGGGGTTGGGTAGGCCCAGGTGTCGACACATGTCTACAATCATCGCCAGGTAACCTCCAAAGGTTCTGCTGGGTGAAGAGCCACAGAAGAAGCTTGACCAGCTCGGGGGTAGTCAAGTCCGTGGGGGAGAGCTGCTCGGCTGCGCACCAGGACTGGAGGAACCGCCGCTTTCTGTCATAGACATTACGTGTAGAGGCCCTGCGAGCCGCTGCGATCCCTTCCATCGCTGCACCTGAGAAGCCTCTTGCGGCGAGGGCCTGCCAGACAATCTCCAAACATGTAGTAGCAGCCGTTACGGGCATGGGAGAAAGATCTGCTGTCGGGGCTGCTTGAGCCTCGTACGAGTGGGGAGCCTCAGCAGAGGGTCCATGGCAAGGCTCAGAAAGTCTGTGGTCCAGCTCTTGGTCCAGCTGAATTACGCCCCGAGGAACAGAACCGCGTTGTCGCCCCAGAGCCTCTGGAGCACCTTTGGTACCAGGAAGGCGGGAGGGAACGCGTACGCTAGCAGCCAGTCTCCAGGGATGGAGAGCACATCTACGACCCAGGCTAGTGGATCCGGAAGGGGGGAGATGAAGAGTGGAAGCTGCCTGTTCCACCTCGTGGCGAAGTGGTCGATCATGGGTGTCTCCAGCACGCGGAGAGTAGCTGGAAGATATCTGGGCACAGGACCCACTCCGTGTAGAGAAGCTGACCGAGACGCGAGAGGGAGTCCGCGAGGACGCTGGGATGGCCTGGGGTGTGCCGTGCCCGAAGCGTGATGCCCTGATCTCTGAAACACAGGTGTGCCTTGTATACCAGGATGCCGAGCACATCCCACCCTGGTTCTGTATGTAGGCCACAACCGTCGAGATGTCGGAGAGAACCAGGATCTCCTGCTGTACGAGGCGATCTTCCTCGGCGACAAGAACCAACCACACGGCGTTCAGCTCCAGCCAGTTGATGTGTCTCTCTGCGTGATCCCGGGGCCAGCTCCCTGAGGTTGCGACGAACTCCGGCAGCAGATGTGCTCCCCAGCCGGCGAGGCTCGCGTCCGTGCAGATGGAGAGCTGGGGCGGTGGGGAGAAGAGTGGGACACCTGACGCTAACCAGGACCTGTCCGTCCACCGCTGGAGATGAGACTTGACCAACGGTGACACCGGGACCAGAGCCGCCAGACCACCAGAGGATGGGCGCCAGTGGAGGAGCAGATGCAGCTGGATTGGCCGAGAGCAGAGCCTGCCGAGGGGTAGGAGGTCCGCTGCTGTGCTTAGGAGACCTGGCAGTCGGAGCCAGACCCTGGCCGGTAGAGATTCCGCACGAGACACTATTCTTCTGAATCCGCCCTTCGTGGAGCCGCACCCGGTTGAGGTCGATCAGGAACTCCATACCTAGGCGAATAAACGTGCATGAGGGCAAGAGATCGGACTTGCCTCCATTGACCAGAAATCCACGCTGTCCGAGCAGGGTCAGCAAGGCGGCGCTGTCCTCCTCCAAGGCTGTCGCCCTCTGGTCCCGGAGGAGCAGATAGAAGTTGGGCTCGAGACAATGTCGGAACCGGGAGACAACTCTGTCGATAATCCTGGTGAAACCCAAGGGCTGAGGTTGAGTCCAAAGGGCAGAGCCCGAAACTGGTACACTACTCCACGGGAGGCGAAGCGAAGATATCGATGAGACGCCGGGTGCACAGGTACGTGGATATATACGTCTGTGAGGTCGAGGCTCACGGCGAAGTCCTGAGGTTGCACCGCCGCCCTCAGGGCTCTGGCTGTCTCCATCCGGAAGCGAGGGGCTGAAATGTCCCTGTTTAGCGCAGATAGGTCTAAGACTGGATGCCACTTGCCGCAGCGATCCCCCGAAGGGAGCCTGGCAATGATTGTGCCTTACCGACGCTGGGAGTGAGGAACAGAGTCCAAGCAGCGCGTCCCGCCGCATCAGGTCGCAGTTGGCGGCAGCCGCCATGGCGTAAACCGAGGGGTAAAACGCTGCATTGTTTGCTGCTACCAGCACCGAGTGTATGCCGCGGAGAGGAGCCGAGGCCAAGAGGTCCCAGGTTCCTCGAGGCATCTTACCACCAACTGCGTCGCCATCTCGAGGAAGCCTGCACCCGCCAAGGAGTTCCGGACCAGCTTTGCCGTCTTCTCCACTCCGCGTGGGATCTGTGGCCGCCGGCCTCGGGAGGCCCCCGTCTGCAACAGCGCCACCTTGTCTAGAGCCGGCAGGGACAGGAGAACGCTGGCGGCTGCGGGAGGGACTTAAAGCGCTTGGACTGCTGCGGTGCGTCCACCATCGGCACGGCCTTCCTCTTGGGGGAAAGGGGGGGTGCGAGGGAGGGCAGGAGCCCAGGGGGAGGAAGGACGCAATAAGCTGGGAGGCCTCGTCCAGGGAGCGGAGAGTTTGAGAAGTCGGCGCTGCGCAGACCGACGAAGCTGACAGCGTGCTAGGGGAGACCAAGCGGATGTCCACCAGCCTTAGGGCAGACACTTAGTCCTCGGGATGGAGGCTGAGGGCCTCATCGTCGTTCCTGCGGACAGCAGATGGGAGCGAGGGTCCCCACGTGACTAAGGAAGCGTGGCAACCGAAGGGAGCCTGCTCCCGGAAAGCGTAGAGGTCCGGGGGGGAGGGGGGGGGGGCGGGGGTGGGGGGGTGGGGGGTGGGGGGGGCTGGCTGGAAAAGGGACACGGGGAAGATTCCACCGAGTCTGCAGACCGCTTGCTTCTTGTGAGGCCCTGACGCTGTGAGTGAGGATGCCAGTCCCAGGAGGAAGAACGACATGTCGATTGGCTGCTCTGAGAGGTCACCGCGGGGGAACAGCGTCACGCCGAAGACGGCCGCTGCGACGGAGTAGAGTCCTTCCTACACTTTGAGGAGGCGGAGCGGGAGCAAGAGGTATTCCAACGATCCTGGCGTCTGAGGCTGTCGCTGCGACAAGACTCCTGGACGCGCGAAAGGGCAGACAGAGCTAGGCCGGCGATCCCTACCGGAACAGTCCTGGTGCTGACGAGGCTACGCATCCCGGCCCTTCCCGGCGCAGTCCTCTCCGTCGAGGCTGCAAGTCCCATCTGGCCGGGGAGCTTCCTCACCGTGTGGAGCGGCGACCGTGGCCGCTGAGTGTGCATCTCATTGCTCCTAGAGCGGGGAGGCAGGGTTCCGGCGGCTTGGGTTCGATGGGGAAGGGCGTCTAGTCGGCGACTGACCGGCTCCTTCCTGTCTCCGCGGAAGGCTGAAGAGCCTCAAGCCTGGAAATGGGGCAGCTCCTCCCGTTAGTGGCTGACAGTCTTCCCCCCTTCCAAGTGGTGGTCTCGGGATCCGGGAGCCCACTCACAGCGCTGTCAGGCCGATGACTGGCTGGGAAGAGAAGAGAACCGACACTGCGAGCGAGAACCTGTCTGATGACCCGGTGAGGCGGCGTCTGCCTCATGGCGCGGAACATGCGAGCTAGGTCGGCGATCCTTAATCGAGCCGTTTTGATCCTGACGTGGCCGCACGTCCCGCTCATGTCTGATCCGATCCTCTCTGTCAGCCAGGCGAGTCCCCCCTGGCAGCGGAGCTTTCTTCCATGCGAGGCGAGGCGACCGAGGCCGCAGGGGGGGCCCCTCTCATCGCTCCTAAAGGGGAGGGAGGGGGGGGGGGAGCGGGGCTCCTGGGGCCGTAACTCGACGAGGAAGCACATCTCGTCGGCTGTAATGACTGACAGGCCCCTCCTTCTCTCCGTGGAGGGCTTCAGCATCGGCTGCCTTGACCCGACGGGGAAACCTCATCTTGTCGGTGTCTGACAGTCCTTCCTTCTTCCGAGAGGTTGTCTTGGGAACCGGAAGCCTGGGTTTGGCGCAAGTCTGGTCGGCGTCCGACATGTTTATCCCTCTCTGAGAGGCGTGTCCAGGATGCGGCCTGGTCTCGGCGCTCGTCCGGCTGGAGGCTGTCAGGCTCTAACCTCTCAGAGGGGTGGTCTCCCACTACTGCTGCCTGGGCTCGACGCTCGTCTGGTCGGCGCCCGAGAGGCCCTTCTCTCTCTGTGTGTGGGAACCGAGCTCCTGATACCTGGACTCGCCTAGGGAGCAAGTTCCGTCGCAGGCGGACCTGCATTTCCCTGGCCGAAAGGCGGGGTAGAGCTCCTGGTGCCAGGACTTGACTGGGGGGCAAGGCCCGTCGGCTGCTGGTAGGCTCCTTCTCCCGCTCATGGCAGAGCAGCATTGTCCGAGGCACTGGGGGGGGGGGGGGGGGGGGTGTGTGTGGGTGGCAGCTGAGCCTGACATGCCCACAATGTCTGATGTGGCCCATCTCCGCGGTCCTGGAATGGTGGAGGAGGATGGCTCCTTGAGCCGGGCCGGTCTTTCCCTCTGGCAGCAAGCCCACAGCTGCAACCACCGTTCCTCGACCCCTGTAGCGCAGGTACTACATGTCCATCCGGAGGAGCAACCCCAGCAGGGCAGGCACACATCGTGGGAGTCACTGGGCCACTGGAATTTACTGCACCTGTTGCAGGTCATCCCGTGAGGACTGTAACAGAAAGCAAACAAAAAGCCACCGTGCAGGCTCGGGGCCTCCTGCAAGAGGGCATGTGCTTGCGTACAGAGTCCTCGGTCAATGCCGCCGCCAGTACCTTGTCAGGACCCGAGCTAGGTAATTCCACCAGTGACCAACCACTAAGTAATCCCAAGGTAATGGTCAACTTAGCTGAAATTGTCTTCTCCTGCTGCCGTGTGGTGTCGCTGCTCTTATAAGGGGAAAAGTCACTTATTCTCAGTGTCTTAGGTGATAACTGTTTGTGTGCATAGTGGCTTCAGTACTCGTGCTACACTACAGGCCGCAGGTATATCGCTCCTAAACTCGGTGCCCGATTGGATGACAGAATCCGGACACGCTAAGTGCAGTAAACCACATTAATTAATCCTACTGTGCGATAAACCAGATGAAAACGAAAGACTGTGAACAGAAAAACGACATACCCCGTGGCATGCAGTATGTCATGAGGACCAAAGATAATGTGCACGGACAGAAATCAACTAAAACACTGAGAATGTTGAGTTTAACCCCTACTGTGTTTACGCCACCTAGCGGCAGTCGCAGTGAGCTAAATCGCTCATTCCCAAGGTATATCCCAAGGTAATCCACTGAGCACCACACACAGTTCACCACATAAAATCCAACGATAATCCCACCATACACAGTCGAAGCAAAGCAGGCTGAACACGACCGGTCTTGGTGAGCTAAGCAAAAAGACTGGCTGGAAGCTGCCAATCACATGACCAGATAGGGATGCAGGGGAGGCAACTCAGGGTTTCTCAGTAACGACTCCATAGTCACCTCCCTGGTTGTGTGGTATATAGTTTTTGGGGGATGGAATTGGTAAGCTAAGCGTACCTTCCTATTAGTAATGCCATCGGTAAGACTTTTGAGAAAACAAACATCTTTTGTCAAAATATGGTGATTTTGGACCTATTTCTTGAGCTCTTGTGACCCTTGACCATTCCGAAGGATCAACCAAATTAGTATGCATAGAAAGGTCTTACCATCAGGTATCTTTGTACCAACTTTGGGTTTGAAGTTGTGAACAGTATTTGAGAAGAAACTTAAAAAAAAAAAAATGGTGATTTTGGACCTATTTTTTTTTAGCTCTTGTGACCCTTGACCTTCCCAAGGAATCAACCAAATTAATGTGCGTATAAAGGTCTTTCCATCTTTGTACCAAGTTTGGGTTTGAAGTTGTGAATAGTATTTGAGAAAAAATAAAGTATGTCCAAAAATAGTTATTTTTGATATATTTCCTGATCCCGTGACCTGAAATTGGTATGTTTAGAAAGGTCTTGCCACAAAGTATCCTTGGGCCAAGTTTGAAGACCGTAGCTTAAATAGTCTCCGAGAAAATGCCAACGTTAAAGTGTACCACAGATGACGGCAGACAGACGACCTCTGGCCCAAAACTTTTGCTTCGCACGTTAGCCAAAATGACATCTATGTCATCAAAACTTTTCCTGCACAAAACAATACCTAGTTCTTCTTATTTGTCAATGGGAGACATAGCGCACTGACACCTGTCTTCAAAGCAAAGACTATCACTTAAGTGGCCGTAGTCATATATATTATCATATAGGTGGTTACAGTCACCTAAATGACAGTCTGTAAAGGCTTCCTCAGACGGAGAACGAAACGAAACATTTCATCGAAATGTCCGCATTTCAGACATTTCTCCAACATTTCACCGTTTCACGAAATGCGAAACGACACATTTCACGAAATAGAACTTGTCTCTATTTTGCGAAACATTTCGCCGAAACATTTTACCCGCCGCCCAATCAGCGCCGTCCGCTCGGTCACACCCCAATCTGACGTCATTCAAGCCCAAACACTGAGGACTGCAACGGTAAAGCGATGCCGTTGAGTCAGGTCTATTATGGCTAGAATTGCGTGATGTGACGCATGATTCTGTACGATTTAAGCGGAGAAATCATTTTCGAAATGGAATCTATCAAGTATCATCACTAAAGTACCACCAAAATATGATTTTAGGTCAGTTTTCTGAACCCCACTTTCATCGGCTGCTCTTCGAAGCCGCCTACAAGATGGCGGCTATCGCTTCGAGACGGCGGCATCCTCGATTCACTTGAACCAGCCTTGTTTACGCATTCAAAAGCGCTTACGTTTATTCGATATGGTCGGCAATTCACTTTAATTGTGTAAGTGAAGGCACACATGTCTTATATGTTTAGTTTTTAAGCGTCAGTAGTCAGAAATATGACCCAATATCCACCGATACAAACCAGAGCATGTGTCAGTGAACAGTTACTTCCCCTGTACCAGGCGAAATGAATTTTCACCGTGTTTCTGCGTGTGCGGAAAAGGCATTTTGATGCAATGAAAACGAAAAACACTGCTGTACTAAACAGATGGACTGAGTACTGCCGAGACTTGTATAACTACAAGGCTGAGCCAGACACCAGCATCCTCCAAAACAACCAGGCTGGGGCCAGGAAGGCTGAAGACCTGCCAGTGTTAGCTGAAGAGGTGGAAGCAGCCGTACGCGGCCTGAAGGGAGGAAAGTCTCCAGGTGTAGACAACGTACCTGCTGAACTGTTGAAACATGGAGGAGAAGTAACAACGAAGGTCCTCACTACACTCTGTCAAAAGATCTGGGAGCAAAAGAAATGGCCAGTAGAATGGACACAGTCTCTAGTGATCCCGCTCCCCAAGAAAGGAAACCTGAAACAGTGCCAGAACTACAGAACTATCAGTCTGATAAGTCACCCTAGCAAAGTAATGCTTAGAATCATTCTCAAAACTTTCGCCGAGGAACTGCTGGCAGAAGAACAGGCTGGCTTCAGAGTTGGAAGAAGCACTGTAGAGCAGATTTTCAACTGCCGCGTCCTGATCGAGAAACATCTGCAGCATCAGCCACGGCTTTACCAGCCAGTGCTGGCGCCTAGCACTTAGTTCGCTTCCAGCTGCCAGCGAGATAAGGCGCCGCGAGGTCACATTCCACTCTCGCCCGCTCATTCTATTTATATCGCTTGCTACTGTGGGGTACACGGCGTGACCGGCGCTCTGCCGCTATAACAACTACCTACACATTTGTATTCATAACACATCTCTGCCTACAGTGACTGTTGTGGAAGCAACATCGTTCAAAAGTTGAAATTCTCACCTACACACTGATACCAAATATGACAACATTACGACTTGCACTTGTGTAGCAGGTTATGGTGAAAATAAAGAGAATGGGAATTTGTTGATGTACGATGTCGGTGTTTGTTGTGAAATTGACAAAGTTCCCACAGCCATAACATGAAAATGCTACTTTTCCCAACGAAACACACTTGCGTGCATAAGGGTCAGCATGCCTACAGTAAGTATCACTTAGCGGATTTTGGATTCATGGTGGGGGACGAAAGCAGGAGGGTGGTTAATGAGGTCACTGACAGGTCGCGTGTTGTGCGGTACACGGTGTGACCGGCGCTCTGCCGCTATAACAACTACCTACTGGTTTGTATTCATAACACAAATCTGCCTGAAGTGACTGTTGTGGAAGCAACATCGTTCAAAAGTTGAAATTCTCACCTACACACTGATACCAAACATGACAACATTACGACTTACACTTGTGTAGCAGGTTATGGTAAAAATAAAGGGAAAGGGAATTTGTTGATGTCGGTGTTTGTTGTGAAATTGACAAAGTTCCCACAGCCATAACTCAAAGACGCTACTTTTCCCAACGAAACACACTTGCATGCATAAGGGTCAGCATGCCTACAGTAAGTATCACTTACCGGATTTTGGATTCATAGTGGGGGACGGAAGCAGGAGGGTGGTTAATGAGGTCACTGACAGGTCGCGTGTTCTGGCATTTCTCGCCCGCAGCCGTCTCGGTACTCCACAGACTGCTATTGCCATCCCGAAATACGATCAGTCCATAACAGGTCACAATATTCAACAGTGTTTTTAAACATACCTTGAGGTTTAACACATTTTCTGACACACTAGACATAAGAACCGTTTTACGGGGAGTAGACGTCGGCGGAATAAAAACTTGTATACCACTATCACCTTCATTAGTGCTGTTATCAGTGTCGGTGTTATGAGTGTCACATGCCGCGGATTGAAACGATCGTTTCTTTCCATGCCGGGAACCCCGCTTCGCTGGTCGTCCTCCTTTACCTAGCTGCATGAAGTGAACACACGCGACACATTCTTCAACACTCGTATTTGGATGGAACATGGTCCAAATGTGTTGTGATGAGGCAATATCAGACGCCGCATTTCGCGTTGTCTCCTCGGACACACGTGTTTCAGTCGAGTCTATCCGTTTCATCTGACAATAGCAACTCCTACACATTGTTTTGGAGTGCATCATGTCTTTGTCTTCCTGGATATTAATTCCATAACACTTGTGGATTAAGTGTTCATAATTGATACAAAGAAATGACTTTTTATCCGTGTATCTCTTTTGTGATCTCTCGCCACATATTCTGCACAATGCATTAACTCTCATTGCATGGAACACACCTGTGTGTACACAGACTGTACGCGTTTCATCAGACTCCATCATGATCAAAAGTTAAATCAAAAGTACATTTACAAGGTTGACTGTTACTGTTACACTATTTCCCAAGAAAGAAACGTGACTATCTCCTCAATAGTATCCGTGTAACTAAGCCCTCTCTTTCCCCAATGCCGGGAGTGAACACCAAGTCGGATGTCTGGAACTTGTCTGTCGACACCTGTCAGTGACCTCATTAATTACCCTCCTGCTTCCGTCCCCCACCATGAACCCAAAATCCATTAAGTGATACGTACTGTAGGCATGCTAACCCTTATGCATGCAAGTGTGTTTCACTGGGAAAAGTAGCGTCTTTGTGTTATGGCTGTAGGAACTTTGTCAATTTCACAATAAATTCTCGTTTTCGTACATCAACAAATTCCCGTTCTCTTTATTTTCACCATGACCTGCTACACAAGTGCAAGTCGTAATGTTGTCATGTTTGGTATCAGTGTGTAGGTGAGAATTTCAACATTTGAACGATGTTGCTTCCACAACAGTCACTTTAGGCAGAGATGTGTTATGAATACAAATGTGTAGGTAGTTGTTATAGCGGCAGAGAGCCGGTCACGCTGTGTACCGCTCAGTAGTGCGATATAAATAGAATGAGCGGGCGAGAGTGGAACTCGCGGCAGCCTTATCTCTCTGGCAGCTGGAAGCGAACTAAGTGTCGGCTATGGTAAAGGCGTGCAGCGCGAACTCTACCACAACTTCATTGATTTCAGGAAAGCATTTGATCGCGTCTGGCACGACGGACTCTGGCAAGTCATGAGATCATTCAACATAGAGGAGGGACTGATCCAAATGATAGAAGCGCTTTACAAGAACGCCTGCAGCGCGGTTCTACTTAACAATCAGTCAGGCGAGTTCTTCAGGACGACGATCGGTGTCCGTCAAGGATGCCTGCTCTCTCCTGTCCTTTTCAACATATTCCTGGAGAAGATCATGCAGGAAACCCTCCACGACCACCATACTTCAATCTCTATTGGTGGCAGATCCCTGTGCAATCTTCGATTCGCAGACGACATTGACCTCATGGCAGGCAGCAATAGTGAGCTCCAAAACCTGACAGACAAACTTTCAAGTAGCGCAGGGTCTTATGGCATGGAGATCAGTACGGATAAAAGCAAAGTGATGATCAACACCACAAGCGACGGCAGCAGCAACATTCACATGAACGGCCAGAAGCTAGAAGAGGTCAATAGCTTCAAGTACTTGGGAGCCACCCTGTCCAAAGACGGTAGTTGCATAGCAGAGATCCGTATCAGGATAGGTACAGCAACATCCGCAATGGCCAGGCTGGACAGGATATGGCGAAGTAACTCCATCAGCTTCACCATCAAGTACAGGCTTTACAAGTCCCTCGTAGTGTCTATTCTACTCTACGGCTGCGAGACTTGGACACTGCTTGCAGACTCAGAAAAGAAAATCCAGGCCTTTGAGAACAAGTGCCTGAGGAAGTTGCTCCGCATCTCGTACCGCGAGCACAAGACCAACGAATATGTACGGAGCATCGTCACTTCCCTGGTGGGCCCACATGAACCCCTTCTGGCAACCGTGAAACGGCGCAAGCTTGCTTGGTTTGGCCACGTGACCCGACACAACACTTTGTCCAAGACTATCCTCCAAGGCACTCTCGAAGGAAGTCGTCGGCGAGGTCGTCAGAGAAAGAGTTGGGTCGCAAACATAAAAGAATGGACCGAACTCGAGATGCCAGACTTGCTTGCCACCGCCCAAAATAGAACTCAGTGGAGAGCACTGTCTGTTGCTGCTGCCTTTCAGTCCCCCCAGCGCCCAGTTCGGGCAAGGGACTGATGATGATGATGAGTCAGAAATATGACCCAATATCCACCGATACAAACCAGAGCATGTGTCAGTGAACAGTTACTTCCCCTGTACCAGGCGAAATCCTTTTGAGGACTCTCGCAGAGCTAACCTTAAGGACAAGCGGCTCAGAAGAAAAAACAGAGCTGTCGTAACTCAGAACCCTGAACAGACCTTCCCCTGCAGCCACTGCGGTCGTACCTGCCTGTCCCGGATTGGCCTCCGCAGCCACGAAAATGCCTGCAGACGACGTGGGCAAGCCCTATAGAATCTTCGTTCGCGAAGTCAAGCCAAGAGAGAGAGAGAGACCAGGCGAAATGAATTTTCACCGCGTTTCTGCGTGTGCGGAAAAGGCATTTCGATGCAATGAAAATGTTTCGTTTCTTGTGCATGTCGTTTCTCCGTGTAGGGAAGCCATAATGAGTCGTCAACTCAATAGAGGTTTACAAAAGGAAATCAAACTGTACGTCTTTTGACACCAATAGTAACTTAAAAGCCTGCACGAACATGCTATATTATGTTTGTCCTAGCCTTTAATCAGGGGTCAAAACAGGTGCTGGGGGAAAAAAAAAGCTG
Organism: Semisulcospira habei; assembly: GCA_036245525.1. Classification (NCBI taxonomy): domain Eukaryota; kingdom Metazoa; phylum Mollusca; class Gastropoda; family Semisulcospiridae; genus Semisulcospira; species Semisulcospira habei. The sequence continues at coordinate 33,578,087 of BTPG01000006.1, forward strand.
AAAGTAGACCTTGCTTCCGGGGGACGATAAATCAAACAGCGGGGGGGAGGGAGAGGGGGGGGGGGCGGGGGGAGAGGGAGCAAAGCAGTTCCTTAGTTCCAGGGGTGAAAAATCGGGGGGGGTGGGGGGGGGGGGGGGGGCGGGGTATGGGCGCGAGACCTTGGGGGCCAAAAAATCAAGGCAACAGTACACAATGTTCTCGGGGCAAAGCTCACATCCAGCGATTCCAGCTGAGCTTAACTTCCGAATGTTCTCTCCTATCTGTTCAACAATGTCAGGGTTGGACTTTCACCGATTTTTCGCACCACTTCCGTCTCCATTTGTTTCTCACTCCCGTTTCTTTAAAAGTTTTGCCGCGAGCAACAATGTGTGCTGAATCACCAGACGCCATCTTGGAAAAACGAAGCTTACCAAAAGTTAACGATAAACGAATCTGACAACTTGTGGACCTGTGCTGTTCAAGAACCACGACATTTCAGAAATTTTTCATTTTTTTCCCCACGCGGAATTGCCTTTTTTTTTTTTTTTAAATGGATTTTTACAAAAAATTAACGCTGATATCCTCGGAAAAGCAGAAGATTTGACCCCTGTTTAATATACTGTTTGCTTCAAAACATGTGTAATTTTGACCTCCTTATGATCTCCAAACAATGTAAACAACTCACTTAAGGCGCTGAAATGGAGTGCTGAGAAGTGAAGTCATGATGAGGTGAAGAGTGGGGCTCTGTTGAGACATTGCCAGGCATCGTTCCAACTCAAACTGCGGAATCTCTCCCATGTTCAGTGGCTCCCGAAGGAGGTACAGGAAAAGGCCAATCTGTGGCAACTGTCAACACACAGACACAAAAAAAAGCATGACATCAGTATCACTCTTAACCACCGTTGAATGCAAAAGTAGTACAACACAAGCATTCAAGGAAAAAGGTAGAAGAAAACAGAATCAATATATTGGAATGCTTACACAGCCAATCATCAACATCTTAAACTTTTCAATCTGGGAGTTGTTCTATGATGGTCACATACAGGTTTGGAAGGCTGATCAACCATGATAATCAAGGACAGTGCCAGAATAATGGCACCTACAAACATGAAACTGTTCTGGCACCACCTTCGAATTATCCCTTTGGTTGTCCTAACGCTTTTTGACGTGATGATTCCTGCAGGAATCATTGTGACAAGAAGAACAACAAAGTCCTCAAGGCTCACGTGCATGACCGAACCACATAATTAATGACCTTGACCTTCCAACATGTCACTGAAATAAGCACATGTTCAAGTGTTCTAACATAACATTTGGAAAGGGTTGGCATACATACCCGCAAAATCCATGTTTTCTCAAAATGTACACATTTTTCACTTTTATAAACCTCCTATGACCTTAGAACTTTTGAGTTGTGAATTAAATTAGTATGCATAGAACGGTCTCTTCATCAGCTACCTTTCTGCCAAATTTGGTTGAAAAATTTAGCAAAAATCCTGATAAAAACTGCAATTCTGCAAAAAAAAATATACATTTTTAAATCATTTGCTGATCTGGTGACCCCTGACCTTTCCAAAAGGTCATCTAACTAAGCATGCATAGGAAGGTCTCTGTACCAGGTTTGGGGTAAAAGTCGTAAGTAGTATTTGAGAGAGAGAAAAAATTGCCAGAAATGGCTATTTGTGACCTATTTCCTGATCTCTTGTGACCCTTGACCTTTCTGAGGGGTCATACAAATTAGTATGCATAGGAAGGTATTTCCATCAGGCATATCTGTACCAAGTTTGGGTTTGAAGTTGAAAATAGTATTTGAGAAAAAAAAACATCTTTTGCAAAACAGCTATTTTGACCAATTTTTACGAGTTCTTGTGACCTTTGACCTTTCTGAGGGGCCAACCAAATAAGTATGCATAGAAAGTCTTCCCATCAGGTATATCTACCAAATTTGGGTCTGAAGTTGTAAATAGTATTTGAGAAAAAAAATCAATTTTGTCAAAATACAGCTATTTTTTTTAAAACCTATTTCCTGCTCCCTGTGATCTTGACCTTTGAGAGAGGTCACTCAACTTGGTATGTATAGAAAGGTCTTGCCACAAAGTATCCATGGGCCAAGTTTGAAGACTGTGGCTTGAATAGTCTCCGAGAAAATGCCAATGTTAAAGTTTACAACGGACAGCGGGCAGATGACCACTGGTCTAGAACATAGACTCACTTTTGCTTCACACATGAGCCAAAAAGCACTATGGAAAGCCCAAAGGTTATATTTACTAACCATCCATATGGGTTAAATAATTCTATGTGAGCAAATGCAACTTTTTGCATCGAGTGGGGGAGAGATGGAGGTAGAGGTTTAAACTAAATTAATTGCAGCGTATGTAGTGGGGTGGGGAGGGGTTGGAGGGGTGGGGAAGAGATCTGAACCAAAAACAGCAAACTCATACACACACAATAAAACCAAAAGACAAATTTCACAAACCTCCCAGGAATGCATCATGTGTGATTTGATTGGTTCTGCCAGCAAGCTGCAGCTTTCCCAGTCTAAGATTTCTTTTTGAGCGGCTTCATTTGCAGCTCGGCGATCAGCAATCTGCTGCCGACGGAACTCCTTCTCTCTCTGCACCTCCTCGTTTCGCAACTGGTTCAGGAGGGCGGATGAGTCATGGGGTAGGTATGCCTTTGGCCGTCGCCGTAGTCCTGCAAAACAAACAATGTTAAGACTTAAGCCAAGTCAAAGTTCCCAAAGTTGGAAGTCATTCATGACTGCTCAACAGAAGGCCGACTTTTAAAAGACAAAGCTTGGCGCCTGCAACCCTCATGTAATGATGTATCAAATTGTAGTGTATGAATGGGTTATGGCAAAAAAGTTATAAATAATCTTATACCTTGTTCAGCAGTGAAGAGGAAAACATCAGGCTCTTAGATCTATACCATCTTTACTGTTTTTCATTATTTCTAAACTGAATATATCTATTACAAAGTTCAGTCTGTTACATTCACTAAAGTCAAGGCGGATAAAATGGGAGACACATTTTGAGAGGTTTAGCGACTGTATGATCAAAATGTTGGCCAAGGCTGAAAATTTCCATTGCCAGAATTCATCACCGATCGACCTCGTGTGAGCGATGTGATGGTGCGCAAAGAAAATGTCAACCTACTGGTTTCAATATCATCAATTCTGTGAGGCAAGACATGTATAAATATTTACCAGTTACGAACAGATATTTTCATGTGCAGAATATTGCGCTATTGCCTATTAAAAAACGGCATGTTGAACGTCAGGCGTGTTGTAATTTTGCAAAAAAATATCTCTTCCCTGAACTTCGCACAATGTGAACCTCATAGCAGACGAATTAGGACCATCACTTCCTCTCCTGTACATGCATAATGCACCCACTTCGCATGTTTTAATATAACAACACAGTCTTTTTTGAAAGGCGAGTTTACTTCCACCGGTTTTTGTTGTAATAATTGACGTTCGACATAGTTGTCTTTTCTTCCTCAACTGCTGCCAATTTCACTTTTGAAAATTTACCCATCGTTTCTTTGTATCACGTGATGCATAGGCGCTATGCTGGATCGATGATTGCGGCAAGCTTCAAACCGACGGAACTCGAGAAAGGTATGTGGTAATATTCGCCTTTGTCTGACGTTCGACATAAAATCCACGTTCAACATACTGTCTGTATAATTTTTGCATACCAGTTACCTAGACAAAGGATTGATATGGCATTTGCACCAATAGGATATGCAAGCTGTGCAGACTGAAATGAATTGGGCAGTTTGTTGTTGCCGACCATGTGCGTTGATAATGATTTAGCGAGTTGTACGTCATTACATTACCACAATGTGTGTTGTAAACATGACGTTCGATCAAAGAAAGGTGATATTTTGTGCAGCATCTTTGTCTAGACCACTCTCTGGAACGTCGTGTTTGGAGAAAACTGCTAATGTGTAGAATGTAAAACCGATTCAGACAAAAAGCGGGCACATGTGTTTGTAGGTCTTGACAAGCTCCCTTTTCAAGGTGTGTTGCTTCGACCGTCAAATTTGCAACACGGCCGATGTTGTAAACCTGATGTGCAAACACCTGTTAAATGGTGGTGTCGTTAGAACGCCTTTCGCACTCAGATCGCCATTGTTGACACTTTCCATCTCGTAGTGTCACCCATGGAATCGTGTGAAAGGCCGTGAGAGGGAGAGTGTCATGTTTGATAATAGAACATGCAGATGAAGTGTTGAAAGTGTACATGATACATGAAAGGGTAAATGGAGATGGCAACTGTTTTTTTCAGAGCGCTGAGCCTTCTAATATTTGGCACAGAAATGTGCCATGAAGAGCTCAGGTGTCGCATTGTTATTTGAATGGCACTGCATCCAGTTTTTTGAATGGTTCAAATTGGTGCGCTCCTCATAATGCTGTGTCACCAGCTGAAGTTATTCAAATGGCTGTGCTGACCTCAGTTTCACCTGATGCTTCTGAGCGTCTGTCGTTTGAAGCTGAAGTGATGTCAGTGGTTAAAACTGCAGCTTGTCAGGGTTGTGGGAGTTTTGTGCTGCCAGTTTTGTGCTGAAGCGTCCAAACCAGTCGGTTTTTTCCAGATCTTGGTTGGGAGATGTACAGGCTTCACTGCAGCCCCACTTTTTGCGCTCTGGGTTGTGAAGATGGACAGAAATTGTTCATCATGTGGTTCTCACTCCGCAGTGACATGGTTGCTGATCACTGGCCGCCAAACCACTTTTTGCCTATCGTTCCCCGCACACACACTCAAGCTCCAGTGGTTGGAACCTTCCATTTTGTTCAGTGTAATGGAACTGAATATTTTGGGCATGTTAAAGACGGTGACGAACTTCTGCAGGTTGTCTGTGTGAGTTTTGTGTCAAAGCGCCGGCACTTGTACTTTTGGCCTATCCGCTTTGACTACTCGTGGGAACCATTTGATTCTTTTTTGAGGAGGGTCTCTCTCAACCTCGATAAAAGCACATCCAGTCAGAGGCGTCAGTTTTTCACAGTAATTTAGGGCAGATAATGCATAGAAATTGCAGAAGAAACGAATATAAAATAAAATCAGTGATGTCAAGGTGTTTGTGTTTTCCTAAACATTTCAGTATATTTACTGACATGTGTAGCAGACCAATAGAACCAAGAAAAAGCTCAAGCTGAACGTCATCCAGTGTTATGCGCCCACCAATGACAGTGACGAGGAAGAGAAACAAGAGTTCTACGACCGACTCCAGAGTGCCGTGGACAAATGTGCGGAGCGAGACATCACCATCGTCATGGGCGATTTTAATGCCAAAATAGGGGAGGACAACACCGGATACGAAGAGGTGATGGGGAGACAGGGACTAGGCTCGGAGATGAGTGAGAACGGGGAGAGGTTTGTAGACTTTTGTGCTCTAAACCGACTTGTCATTGGAGGCAGCATCTTCCCACACAGAAGAATACACAAAGCAACTTGGGTCTCACCTGACCATACAACAGAGAACCAAATAGACCATATCTGCATTAGCAAGAAATTTAGAAGATCCCTTCAAGATGTTCGAGTGAGGAGGGGAGCAGATGTCGCCTCAGACCACCATCTGCTTACCTTAAGAATGAAGCTCAAGCTAAAGAAAAGCCGCACAGAGACAACAAGAAGACAGCGCTATAATGTAGGCCTCCTGAGAGAAACTGGAGTTAGAGAAGAGTTCAAACTGGTGCTGTCCAACCGGTTTCAAGCGCTACAGGAGCTAGTAAATGAAGAGGAGGCGGTCACCACAGAGCAGCAGTGGAAGGCAGTTAGAGAGGCGCTGAACTCAACCTGCAAAGACACTGTAGGGTTCAGGAAACACCACCACAAGGACTGGCTGTCGGCACAGACCTTGAAGAAGATAGAAGCGAGGAAGCAGAAGAAAGCAGCGGTCAACAACAGTCGCACGAGAGCAGCCAAAGTAAGGGCACAGGGGGAATACTCGGAAGCCAACCGCGAGGTGAAGAGGAGTATCAGGGCAGACAAGAGGGCCTACACAGACAGCCTGGCAGCAGAGGCAGAAAAGGCAGCAGGCAGCGGCAACATGAAACAGCTCTACGACATTACCAGAAGATTGTCGGGTAAGTATGGCCATACAGAAAGACCAGTAAAAGACAAAGAAGGCAAGCCTATTGCAGACAGAGCAGACCAACTCGACAGATGGGCCGAGTATTTTGAAGAGTTACTGAACAGACCTAGCCCACCCGACCCCCCCGACATCCAGCCGGCAGAGACCGACCTACCCATCAGCTGTGACAGACCCAGCCGGGAAGAGATCAGAAAAGCAGTGGCATTTTTGAAGAATGGCAAAGCAGCAGGGCCAGATGGCATCCCAGCGGAGTCTCTAAAAGCAGACCTAGAGACAACAGTTGAGATGCTGTACCCACTGTTTGGAAAGATCTGGGAAGAGGAGGTGATGCCAGCTGACTGGAAAGAGGGGTACCTAATCAAGCTTCCCAAGAAAGGCGACCTCAGCAAGTGTTCCAACTACAGAGGAATCACCTTGCTGTCAGTACCAGGAAAGGTCTTCAACAGGATCATCCTAGAGAGAATGAAGAGCTCCGTTGACCCCCAGCTGAGAGACCAGCAAGCAGGATTCAGGAAGAACCGATCATGTACAGACCAGATCGCCACTCTCCGCATCATCGTGGAACAGTCTCTGGAGTGGAGCTCCCCGCTGTACGTCAACTTTGTGGATTATGAGAAAGCATTTGACAGCGTGGACCGAGAGACTCTGTGGAAACTCCTACGACACTACGGTGTACCCACAAAGCTCGTCCGCCTGATCAAGAGCAGCTATGATGGCATGACATGTCGCGTGATCCACGAAGGGCAGTTCACCAGAGAGCTCCAGGTCAGAACTGGTGTCAGGCAGGGGTGTCTGCTGTCTCCGTTCCTCTTCCTACTGGCCATAGACTGGGTCATGAAGATGACCACAGAGCACAGACGAAGTGGAATACAGTGGACACTGTGGACACAGCTTGACGACCTCGATTTTGCAGACGACTTGGCATTACTGTCCCACACTCATCAACAAATGCAGGACAAGACCACGAGGCTTGCTGACATCTCGTCCCAAGTGGGCCTCACCATTCACAAACAGAAAACAAAGACAATGAGGCTGAACGCAACCAGGGAAGAACCAGTCTTGCTTGCTGGCACCCCGTTGGAGGAGGTGGAGTCCTTCACCTATCTCGGGAGCATCATAGACAAAAAAGGCGGCACTGATGCAGATGACAGAGCACGAATCGGTAAAGCCAGAGCAGCCTTTCTCCAGTTGAAAAAAGTGTGGAGTTCCAGAGAGCTGTCACAACACACCAAAGTCCGGATTTTCAACTCCAATGTAAAAGCAGTTCTCCTATATGGAGCAGAGACATGGAGATTGACAAAAACCACAGTCAACAGAGTACAGACCTTCATGAACAGTTGCCTTAGAAGAATTTTGAAAATCCACTGGCCAGAGAAGATCAGCAACGTCAGACTCTGGGAGAGAACAGAGCAGATAACAGCAGAGAATGAAATTGGGCGAAGAAGATGGGGATGGATCGGTCACAGTCTGAGAAAGCCAGCTTCCAGTATCACTAGGCAGGCATTGTCATGGAACCCCCAGGGAAAGAGGAAAAGAGGTAGGCCGAGAAACTCCTGGCGTCGAGACCTCCAAGCAGACATCAAGAGACTGGGAACCACCTGGAGTAGAATCGAAGGAGAAGCACAGGACAGGAGTTGCTGGAGGTCTCTCGTCGACGGCCTATACCCGGGTAGGGGTGACAGGCGTAAGTAAGTAAGTAGCAGACCAAACGTGACATCACTGTATTTGTCCGTTTCTCCTGCAATTTCTAGTTGCTTGAAAACCCATACTGAACATCTGTCACTATATTAATAGTTCTCCGAGTGGAGCCCCGAGACACCTACGAAAGGGTTTTGTCCCCAGTGTAAAAAAACAAAATTACATATATTCATATAAATGTGTGATTTTTTACACTGTTTTAACCTTCATTGTGGTGAGACACTTTTGAGAAGAAATAAGTGTAAAACTAGATGTGATTTGCAGTTTTAGGGATTGATGAGCAGTTCAAATATATGAAGAATAGTGCAGAACGATATGTGATTTAGCAGTATTGCGGATTGATTAGCAGTTCAGGTAAATGAGGGAATGTGTATATGCAGTGTTTGTTGCGAAAGAAAAGTGACTTGTGGGTGAACTTGTGGTTTTGGATGGATAAATGTTAAACCTCGGTTCAGTCTGTTGTAATTATGACGTTCGACATAATATCTGTTTTCCTGAATTTGCATTTATTCTTCCTGTACTTGAAATAAAATGATCATAGGCAATGTTGCTGTTGTCTCTCTTAATTCTTTTTACATCCCTGAGAATGTGGTTTGAAAGAGAATGTGGCTGCATTTCACATTACAACAAACAGAAAGAAGAACCTGTGTCGGATGTCAGGTATTACAACAATTCATCTCTTTCAGTGACACTCAGAAAACATTAATGATTTAGTTTTGCAACAGAAATTCACATTTACTAATCCATTTAACTGTTCACATAAACATTTTCCAACTTGGCTCAATAAAAAACCCAAACTTACATCATTGTGTTTTAATACCTGACCTCTGACATAATGTCATATAAAAACTTCTGAATGAGATTTCTCTGAAACTAAACAACAGACTATATTCCAATTTCACATAATATTTGCACATGCTATAAACTGTCCAACACGGATTTTTCATGTAATTCTATCACTTTTCATTTTCAAGCACCCTTGTTGCCTTTTCAGCAACACCTTTTGGCAATAGGTCATATATTATTTATTTATATATATATATATATATATATATATATATATATATATATATATATATATATATATATATATATATATATATATATATATATATATATATATATATATGGTCAAGAGTACGACTGGGTGTCCAAAGAGTGTGACATGGGTCTCTGATTTTGAACTTAAACATATGAGCATCATTTTGCATCATTGTGATGTGTTTAGTCATAAGTAACATGCCCCCCCCCAAAAGAATTTCCCCATGAGCAGTCGTTTGGGTGTAATTGGCGAAAAACCGTTATGGTTTGTACATAACATTTACACCGTCACACATTTATAAAACACATTTTCTAGCTTTCACAAAGTAGATTCATGCTGTATTAAATTATCATGTTGTTCTTTCCTTACTAGGCTATGCTTAAACTTCAAAGAAAGTTTGATGGGGTTAATAGATACACAATGGTGCAACACTGAAATTGTTTGAACATAACTTTACACTCAGCTGTACATTTATCCCCCCAAAAATGCATAATTTATATTAACAAAATTGTTTGTGGTATTAAACACACAATTTTAATTGCACATTGATAGATTATAAACTATCCTAATTGAGATAAGTGTGAACACAGTAGCTATAAACTTAGAAAAAAATTGGACAACTTGCTTATGAACAAAAATTTTGAAATCCTTGACAACACAGCAAAGAAAGTCAATTAAGATGGTGTGTTTTCCCTTTATTGTGTACTAAACTCTTGTAGATTACAGAATAATGTAGGAAAAATACACCATTCATAACATAGAATGAAATGAAGGCTGAAAACAAGAAACACACAATGCTTAACTTTACACCGTGGCGAACAAACTTGAGGCTCTTTAACTAACATGCATAAATCCCAAAATAACAAAACACTACTCAACAGTCTCTGGAGTGGAGCTCCCCGCTGTACGTCAACTTTGTGGATTACGAGAAAGCATTTGACAGTGTGGACCAAGAGACTCTGTGGAAACTCCGACACTACGGTGTACCCACAAAGCTCGTCCGCCTGATCAAGAGCAGCTACGATGGCATGACATGTCGCGTGATCCATGAAGGGCAGTTCACCAGGGAGCTCCAGGTCAGAACTGGTGTCAGGCAGGGGTGTCTGCTGTCTCCGTTCCTCTTCCTACTGGCCATAGACTGGGTCATGAAGATGACCACAGAGCACAGACGAAGTGGAATACAGTGGACACAGCTTGACGACCTCGATTTTGCAGACGACTTGGCATTACTGTCCCACACTCGTCAACAAATGCAGGACAAGACCACGAGGCTTGCTGACATCTCGTCCCAAGTGGGCCTCACCATTCACAAACAGAAAACAAAGACAATGAGGCTGAACACAACCAGGGAAGAACCAATCTTGCTTGCTGGTACCCCGTTGGAGGAGGTGGAGTCCTTCACCTATCTCGGGAGCATCATAGACAAAAAAGGCGGCACTGATGCAGATGTCAGAGCACGAATCGGTAAAGCCAGAGCAGCCTTTCTCCAGTTAAAAAAAAAAGGTGTGGAGTTCCAGAGAGCTGTCACAACACACCAAAGTCCGGATTTTCAACTCAAATGTAAAAGCAGTTCTCCTATATGGAGCAGAGACATGGAGATTGACAAAAACCACAGTCAACAGAGTACAGACCTTCATGAACAGTTGCCTTAGAAGAATTTTGAAAATCCACTGGCCAGAGAAGATCATCAACGTCAGACTCTGGGACAGAACAGAGCAGATAACAGCAGAGAAAGAAATTGGGCGAAGAAGATGGGGATGGATCGGTCACAGCCTGAGAAAGCCAGCTTCCAGTATCACTAGGCAGGCATTGTCATGGAACCCCCAGGGAAAGAGGAAAAGAGGTAGGCCGAGAAATTCCTGGCGTCGAGACCTCCAAGCAGACATCAAGAGACTGGGAACCACCTGGAGTAGAATCGAAGGAGAAGCACAGGACAGGAGTTGCTGGAGGTCTCTCGTCGACGGCCTATACCCGGGTAGAGGTGACAGGCGTAAGTAAGTAAGTAACTCGTGATGTGTTTTTAACAAATACACTTTCATTTATACCAAAATTGTGTCTAAACGAGTAATGAAAGCAGCAAATACATATTGTAATTGTTTGTACATAACTTTACACCACGAGCTTCAAATTTCAGCAAAAAAGTGCCTCCACAAATGGTTGATTGATTGATTGTACATTGCTTAACGTCCCGACAGCAACAAGGCTTTCTCAGGACGTGCCTGCACTGCTTGTGAAAAAAAAAATAAACAGAAAATTGAATGTATGTCGCCAGCCGGTCAAATACATTAAATAAACCTACAACATGGGGCATAAATAAAGCTAAGACCATTTAGCAACACACATCCAATATCAAGAGCTACAGGCAGTGCAGACAGTAGGGAGAGTTTTAAAAAGGCAAATACAGGTGAATGGACAAAAGGGTAGACAGAAACACATGCCCCAGAATAGAGAGAAAAACCCACCCTGTGGGGCTGACCAGGGTGACCCTGGGAACTAAAAAATACCTAACCCCACCCAAGTCCCCCAGGGCAGACCCGGGTGGGGGTCCTCCACAAATGGACAAGAACCAGAAAATAAAAATCACAATCACCTGTAGCTTTCTACTACACTACAGAACAGCAGTGATGTAATTATTAGGTTTGAAATTGATAATACAAGGGAATAATGTGTGAAAATGGCAAATTTGAACATAACTTTACAACCGAACATGTTGGTATTATCAACACTGAAGTCAAAATAAACGATAAAAATGGAAAATTACATCAAATTATGTGGTCAGTAAACCCCAGCATTTACCAGTTTTAATAATTGTGTCTACAATGTTTAACGCAAGTAGCAAAATAAATCTGTATATGTTTGTACATAACTTTACAACATGGGGTTCAAATCTCTGCACAATGTGGTTCCACAATGTGAGAAAGCACCAAGTGAAAAAAGTTTAAACTTTCAATACATTTTAGAACACCAACAATACATTTAACACTCTTGAAAACTGACAGTTAGCCATTGCTCATGCTTGCAATGGGCTGTGTGACATCGGAACCTACCTTTTGCCCAAATACCTCCACAAAGAAACACTTTTCTGTACCACTTTCAAACAAATATAATCTAGCACCAATTGACCTAAGTTTACCACGACCAATGGTTTTCAGCAGACCACTGGCACAGAAAGTACTCACTTTTGTGATGAAGCTCTATGCTCGTACATAGTGCTCACACAGTAGGATAAATACGATACGGTTTTTGTTAACGGTTTGTTTTGTGCCGATAGTCCGAGGCCCACGTGAAATCTTTAAGTCATGGTTAACACGGGGAGTTTAGTGAGTACTGTTATAGTGAGTTCTAGGCGGAAGCTGTCTTGCAGAGCAGTAAATGCGTTAGTACGGGCTTTCTTGTCAGAGGGATCAGATGTGTTTGAGATACCTAGCCCGTATTCCAAGACTCTGAAACCTAGAATTCAGGTATGTTTATATATATGTAGTATTGATAGTTGCTTAGTTAAAGACAGTATGCGTTGCTAAGAGTAATTTGCTTGTATAGTGTTGACCGGTTTGGTTCAGTTATGTTGGTTTAGAATTCATTGAAGTAACCGGTGTTTTGGGATACAGTTATTTACCGAGATGGATAACTAGACGAATGGGAGTTAGTTATGTACCGAGATGGATGACTAAAGGAATGTAAGGTGTGTATGCTTAAGTCGCTATGAAGGTAGTACGTGGTTGGTTAAGCATAGTCTTTTCCAGTGTATAGAATAGTGTATAGCAAGAGTGTTAGGCTATAGTCTGTTTCAAGATAGTGACAGAGATATGTGGGGGTTACGGAAGTAGTCGGGTTATGAAGCACGTGTGTGTGAATGAACATGAGTTATTTGTATCAGCCAGGTTACGTAATGTTTCTCATGTCATCCAATATGTTGTGTGTTTAGCAAGCGTTACGTTTTGGATCCTTGTTGTTGGGTTTAGAGTGCTTGTAAAGAGGGAGCGACGGACGCCGAGACGTCAGTCACCAGACTAACATGAGGTCATCACCCCTCCAGCTCTTCGCTCAGAGTGAGTCGGATTGGGACCGAGACACCCGAGTTAAAGCGAGAACTGCGCTACGGTACGAGTACGAGGACGTCCGTGATAAAGAGACAGGACGACAGGAAGAAGCGTACAACGAAGGACTTGCACGCCTAGACGTGAGAAGGACCAACGTAACCAGGCAATAACATCAAACAGGTTGGAGACAGTGAGAACTGATACCTAGCCTGGCAAGGATATTGTGTGTGTGTGTGTGTGATATCAAGACGTGATAGTGGGGAAGGAGTGATGTATATAGCTTGATAGTTTTGTGAGCATTTTTCTTTTATTGTTTACTAGTGTATAAAAGTTACTTTAGAAAGGGAGCCTGTGTGTTGAGTTTTACCGCATGAATGCGCCCGTCTGAGTCAGTGGCGGTGTATGCGTCTGTTGTGTGAGAGTCTGTACGTGCGACTGTGGGCAAGTCTGCGTGCGTTACACTTTAGTTAGCTTCATACTTGAGCTAAACATGGCAGAAACAAATTAAAATTGATCAAACCCAACCACTCTCCACTCGCGTGCACTGTTGGAGAGTGGCAGGAAATCTACAGCCGACGCTACAATCATATCATCCCCTACTTCTTGAATCTATTTCAGGGTAAACAAATAGTCCTTGTATTGTCTGGTGAGGCTTGAGGAATTTGACCCTCAGAGGATCTACTCCGACAATCACTCCTGAAACAGAAAAAAGAGACTGCTTTATTTATGCTGCATAATGATCACAGCGCTTTCTTGAAGCAACCCATAACAAGCTTCCTGCTGATCAAGTTTCCTAAGGAAATTTCAAACTCCTTTTCTTTATTGGCCAGTGACAACCAGTCCCACTTGTTTCGGGCCGTACCTTACAACCTTTTATAATTTGTTAATGTCTCCATCTCAAACTTAAATGGAGCTAAAACATGTTCAAAATCCACATTTTTCTGGTTTCAAATACTTTAAAAAGATTCCTGGCTGCTATCATTCGTAAGTACAAGTATGCTGACATAATCTTGCTCACCAGGGTACAACCCGTCAGGGTACTGCACGACGACACGTGTTTAGCATCCATTTTCTGGGTGCTTTCACTGCTGGGAAAGACCCTTTAGCCTCAGAAACATTCGATTCAGGAACAAATAACGAAGAACTGAAAAAGAGAGGGTCAAATAATTTCAATTTGTGCCCATGTTTGCGATTTGTTTTTAGCTAGCATCAGCCTAATATGTCTGGTTATTTTTCAACAGTTTTGTACTAAAATGACTGGTATTATTAAATTATGATATATCATGGCAGCTATCAAGCTTGGCCAGCACAACAAAGAGTAAAAGGCATGATCAGACTGTAACTTGGAAGACAATGTGTGAACCAAACATAACTGTGGTTGAACATAACTTGACAACACATGATGTCATGTTATGTACAAACTATTCAAAACAGAAAAATGTATATTCTGGGTTTAACAATTTATATTTTAGTACCCAAGCTGTATTTTGATAAATAACAACTAGCAAAGTGGGTATCCAAAAGACAGTATACTAGGAATTGTGCTACAGTAATGAACATAACTTTACACTTTACATGTCAGTCTAGTTTGTCATGTTATGTTCACAGTCATCTAGCTAGAATAATAGTTTGTACATTAGTTACAATAGACAAAATAATCAAACCAGTCTTCCACTTTAAAAGAGACTGTTACTATGAAGGAAAATGTTAGATGAGCACTGTTTTAACTGTACATAACTTGACAACATAATTGTTGTCAAGTTATGTTCAAGGCATTTCTTAAAAATTGTCATTTCGTGGGTGCAGAAATTTTTTTAAAAAAATGCACAGACTATCTGTACTTATCATAGAACACTAAACCATACAAAAATAGCATGAAGCATAGTGTAACACAACTTTCCAACCCAACTACCCTAAGTGTTACGTCATGTTATGTTCAGTCCAATACTGCCAGAACAGGGTTATTCTTACTTAATCTTATGTTACAAAATAAAGAAACAATAATATAAGTACATAAAGACAATGGGAACATTATCACAGCTTAAGATAAGAAAAACGACCATTTTAAGATTGAAGGTGCTATGTCTGTTTTCTTTTGCACTGCGTCATGTTATGTACAAACGCTATAATTCAGCAACTCATAATCTATGACCCGAAGTATAAATCAAATTAGCACAAAATCCCTTCCTACCAACAAAAATTGGTACAAAAAATGTATGACTTGTCCTTCCCCCCAAATGCAAAACTCATGGCTTGAACATAACTTTACATAAAGATTTACCTGGCCAAACTGTGTAAAGTTATGAACAATCAAACAGCAGGAGCAAAAGACATTTACTCTATTTTTTATAACAGGAACGTTAAAGACAATAATACTGAATCGACGAGAATGTGTGATAGGTAGTGTTCTTTTTTAATCTTTGAAAATAATGCTGTAATTGCCTGAACATAACACTGACAACCTTCAACCATAAAGTTATGTACAAGCGGACACAACGGCAAGGTGACGATAAAAGGTAATAATTATTGTTTCAAAGTGTTGCTGCGCTACAAAACTAATCCGAACATACATTACTTGTTCTGTTTTATCCTTTGAAATACTGAATATCGCATTCAGAAACTTGAACATAACTGTTACAACCAAAACTAAAATGTCATCGTCGGATGGAGGCAAATTCCATCAAGTAATGTTTTCTTCCTTTGTTCAAAACACGCGGTCATTGAGCCGATTGATTTTACATTTGTTTGCGTCAACATTCATTTGAAGTAATTAGAAAAACAGTACACTTACATTGCTTTTTTTTAAACATTTATGGTGCTCAGTCATCAATTTTGCATGAACATAACCATTTACAACCAAAACTTACCTTCAACTTTGTCGCTTCCCTGCTCCATCGATGTCACCTGTAGGTATGAGGTACGTAGGACCGACCAAATGCAAATCTCAAAATGGCCGACGATTCCAGAAAATCGCGCGCGTTGATGATTGCGAGATTCTTTCCCGTGATTGAACGTAACTCAAAATTTACAACTTTTGGGTTGAAGAAGTTTAAAACGCAGCCTTCGTTCAATTTTCAAAAGGATTTCGAATTTGTTTAAGGTAATCAGAATGAAGAGTGATGTTGTCTAGGATATGTTAATTAGGTGCCTCACGGTACGTTTTTTGTGTTCCGGTTCATAGCGAGATTTGCACGTGTGAAATTGACGACACGCGTTATGTTCATTCTAGCCTTTACTTGCCCTCAAACTACTTTAAACTTAGACACATGTAAAACTCGACGATATGGTAACAAAATAGTAACTTGCATTGGCTCTCTATAGGCCTAAACTTGGTTTCGAAATTCGATTTCATTCCCCGGAATTTTTTTTATTTGAAAGCGAACACACGTGGGTGATGTCACGTTTCAAAATTTTGGCTTCCGCCGCTCGATCGCACAAAACAATGAATAACTTTATCCCATCGGATATATACAAAAATGATTGATTGTACATTGCTTAACGTCCCGACAGCAACAAGGCTTTCTCAGGACGTGCCTGCACTGCTTGTGAAAAAAAAAACAACCAACTAAACAGAACATTGAATGTATGTCGCCAGCCGGTCAAACACATTAAATAAACCTAACACATGGGGCCTAAATAAAGCTAAGACCATTTAGCAACACACATCCAATATCAAGAGCTACAGGCAGTGCAGACAGTAGGGAGAGTTTAAAAAAGGCAAATACAGGTGAATGGACCTCGGGTAGACAGAAACACATGCCCCAGAATAGAGAGAAAAACCCACCCTGTGGGGCTGACCAGGGTGACCCTGGGAACTAAAAAATACCTAACCCCACCCAAGTCCCCCAGGGCAGACCCGGGTGGGGTGTATACAAAAATGACACAGGATTAGAAGATATGTTCAATTTCTAACCAGTTGAGATATGGGTTGTGTGAGATGCATGCCCGATTTTGAGTTTGAAGGCTTTGTTTTGTCAGTCAGGTAGCAAAACCGGCACTCGACGCCTAGTCGTACTCTTGACCATATATATATATATATGATGCATCAGATGCCAATGCAAATGGAGTTGATTATTCACCAATCCACTTATCTCTCCAATAATGTCAAATTACAACAAAGCTATATTACCCGATGTTATGAATTCTTCATCATCCTTTCTTCCTGAAGTTGCAGCAACTGTGGTTTTAGCTCTCAGCTCCCTAAAACCAAACGAAATTGTGTACATTACTGTTACAGATGAAACATTCAACAGGGCTATGCATCCAAATTTTGAAAGGAATAAGTTACTGTGGCAATCGAGAAGGTTCATCCACCTCCCCTCCTTCTCCCCATCCCTTCCTTCATCTCCCATTTCTTCTCCTGTCTTCCTCACCTACCGCTCCCTGCTCTCCTCCTCCCCCACCCCCTCCCTCCCCTCCGCCTGCTTTCTCCTCCTCGTCCCCTCCTCCCCCTCGCTCTTCCTCATCTTTTCCTACTCTCCTTCCCCCCCCCCCCTTTCCCCCCCCCCTCTTTCTTGCCCGGTTATCCTTCCCCGTCTTTTCCTCCTCCCCACTCCCTCATCTTCCCCCCCTCTATCCTCTTTTCCCCCTCCCCACCCTCCTCCTCCTTTGTCCTCTTCTTTGTCCGTTTCTTCTTCCTCTTCCGTCTCACCCAACCTAAAACTGTGTCTGTTCAATGCACAGTATGTCTGCAAAGATGGCAAAGCCGACGTGATTTCAGATTTCATTCTAGACAATGACCTAGATGTTGTCGTGATCACCAAAACGTGGCTCTGCTCAGCTGGCGATGAACCCATCATCGCCAGAGTTACTCCGAGTGGCTACAGACTGGCCTCCTTCCCGCGCACTTCCAGAGGGGTGGCATTGCCATCATCTACAGGGACCGTCTCTCCGCTCACCTCTCCTTCTCTCAGTCTCTACCTTTTGCTCATCCCTCCTTTGAATCTGTCGAGGCCGTAGCAACACTTCCTGGCCAGTCCCTCATCTTCTCATGTATCTATCGCCCCCCCCTACAAGCTCTCAAAACAAACTCACAAACTCCATGCTCCTCACCGAGTTTGACCTCCTCCTCGACCACTACAGCATATGACCCGGAAAACACATCCTTCTTGGCAACTTTAACTTCCACTTCGACAAATCCGACCACCCTGACACAAAACGCCTTTGCACATCACTTTCAAACCACAATCTTACATATCACCAAACCCACCTCTGATCAAATCTTTCTCGACTTGACACCTCCTCTGTGCTTCCCTCTGACAACCTCGCTATTCTCGTCTCCCTCAACCTACCTCCCCCGAAAAACCCAAGCTCCTCGTCTCTCGTTGCAAACTAAAATCTGTCAACTGAGAGAGCTTCTTCGACGAAGCTGTCAACCTTCTCCTGGACCACGCCTCCTCTCCTGATCTTGCATCCCATTTCGACTCCTCCCTTCGAAAACTTCTAGACACCCATGCACCTGTCACCACCTGCTCCATACCCAACTGACCCCCTTCCCCCTGGCTTACTGACGACATAGCTGAGGCCAAGCGCGAACGCTGACAAGCGGAACGCCACTGGCGCTCATCCGACATTACAGGTTCACAGACAGATCTTCCAAACAACTAGATCCAAAGTCTGCAGAATGATCTCCGACTCCAAACGTAAACACCTTCAAAACAAAATCCTGGAATCCACTTCTTCCAAAACCCTCTACGCTACCATGAACACACTCCTAGGCATTTCTAAAGACTCTCCTCTCCCCAACACACACAGCAAAGAAAATTCCCGTCTGCTTTTTCCACCTATTTTTCCGACAAAATCCAAACTACGCACAACACACTCGACACTCTGCCTTCTCCCCCTTCCCTCTCGACACCCCCTTTTCCGGCACCCCCCTCTCGTCCTTCCGGCCCGTCTCTCAGGACGAAGTCCTCAAGACCATAAAGTCTATGCCTCTCAAAACCTGCGAACTAGACCCTCTTCCAGCTTCTCTCTACCGGGACGGCCTTTCAAAACTGCTACCATTCATTACTGATATCATCAACACATCTCCAGAGAATGGCTCCATCCCTGATATCTTCAAGTCCGCCATCGTCCGTCCTGTCCTCAAAAAACACAACCTCGACCCAAACGAACTCAAAAACTATCACCCAGTCTCCAATCTCTCTTTCCTGTCCAAGCTTCTTGAGAAGGTCATTCTCAACCAGCTCAACCTCCACCTCGCCGACAACAACCTCCTTAGTCCCTTTCAGTCTGCCTATCGCAAACATCACAGCACTGAAACAGCCCTTCTACATATCTTAAACGACCTGCTTCTCTCCATCGACTCGGGCAACATCTCCCTTCTTACGCTACTCGACCTCTCTGCCGCCTTCAACACTGTAGACCACTCCATCCTCCTCCACCGCCTTCACCACTCCTTTGGCATTACTGACTCTGCTCACTCCTGGTTTCTCTCCTACCTCTCCGACAGATAGCAGTCCGTCACCATCAACGGCGTCTCCTCCAACCCAGTCACGCTCTTCTGTGGAGTTCCACAGGGGTCCGTCTTGGGCCTGGTCCTTTTCACACTCTACACCTCTCCCCTGTCTAACATCATCCAGTCTCACCACATACACCACCACCTCTACGCTGACGACTCACAACTACTAGACAAAGACAAACTCGACAACACTCCAGTCACTACTGACTCGCACGGCTGACTGCTACGAAGACGTGAAAAACTGGATGACAGCAAACAAGCTTAACCTGAATGATGACAAAACAGAAGCCATGCTGGTAGGCACTTGCCAGAAACTTTCCCAGCTCCCTCCCTCCCTCCACCTTCAACTCGACAGCACCCCCATCTCCCTCTCTGACTCGGCCCAAAACCTCAGCATTATCCTCAATTCCTCTCTTTCCATGACCAGCTTCGTCTCTGCCATGGCCCAGGCATGCTACTTCCACCTCAGCCGCATCAGTCAGATCAGAAAATACCTCACTACCGAAGCTGCCACCAAACTTGCTGTCTCTGTCATCCTATCTCGCATCGACTACTGCAACTCTCTCCTTTCCGGCCTCCCTCACTCCACCACTTTCACTCTCCAGCGCGTCCAGAACAATGCTGCCCGCCTCGTCCTCAGAAAGAAAAAAATCTGACCACATCACTCCCCTGCTCAAACTCCTTCACTGGCTTCCCATCCCCCAACGCATCCAATACAAGATTCTGTCTCTCTGCTACAAATCCCTGAACAACTGCGCTCCCGCCTATCTCTCAAACTTACTTCACCCCTACACTCCTCCCCACTCCCTCCGCTCCGCCTCTCTCTGCCTCCACATCCCCCGCACCAAACTCAGCACTTTCGGCCCCCGCTCCTTCTCAGTATACGGTCCATCCACCTGGAACACTCTCCCACTCTCTCTCTGTCAGAAACACTCTCTCTCCTCCTTCCATTCCAGTCCGCCCTCAAAACTCACCTCTTTCAACAGTTCTAGCACTATACCACCACACTCCCCACCCTAAGCAGACTGTCGTAATGTATTTCACTATTTGTGGTACATGAGTCGTTGACTAAAGCGTGCGCGAGTTGTGAGTGCGCGCTTAGAGTTATAATTATTATAAGATAAGCACATTATAAATACTGTAATTATTAATTATTATTATTGGTGCCAAAAACACCAAATGATTCTGGCACCACCCGTGAAATACCACGGTTGATCCATATCCTGTTGAATGGCGTCCACAATACCTAGACAGCAGAGCCAATTTCTGTTCCAGCATAGTCTCCAAGCGCTGGCCTTTCTTGGAGATGTGATGATCAGGACCATTGAAGCGGTAGCAGTTTTCTAACATCAGGCGGAAGTCAGCTACAACCTCCGTGATGGTGTTGTACTCTCGTTCTTCAAACTTTTCTTCCACTGAAAAAAGTGTGTAACACTGTGGCTGAATACTTCCAATACACAATAATTAATCCTGCACAATGACATTCAGAAAATTTGTACACTATTCTTTATAAAAAATGTGATTGACGGCATGGGTTTTCATTAATCCAAGTAAAATTAAGTGCCATTATCACTATGTTCATAACTAAATGTATTAGCTAAACTGATGTAAATAAGCATTATACCTGCCCAATTACAAAAAAAGCACACCTGTAATAAACTAACAAACAAACAAAAAAAGCACTTTGGGAAAAATGGGTTTGTGATAAAAATAGAAACATTTTGGAAATCCCCTGATTTGGAAAGGGAATCCCTTGGTGTCAGAATGGTAAGAATGATAAAAGCACCGACAGTGACAAATGCTGGCATTTTGTTGTTGTACTGTATTATTTTATTATTATTACTGTGCAGAAGCTGGAACAAAAATAAAAACACCACTTACTTTTATTAAGCCACATGGGATGTTTGATGCGTTCGTAGTAGTCGTTTGTCTCTGGGTAGGAATCGTCCACTTTGTCTACAAATGGCCAGTTGACCGTTTTATTTCCGTCAGCCATCAACTCTTTAAGAATTCTAAACCCCTGTTGCAGCTCGTAGTTCAGCGGGGCCTTCTCTTGAATTTCCCCGTTGTCTTGGTCAGAATGACCATCTTCGGTCACTTGTGCTGTCTCGTCTTCCGTTGGCATAATGCCGTCAGCTGCTCCTTGTTTTGGTTTTGCGCGTACATGTGCGTCTGGGACGTGGTTGTTGTCAACCACTGCTGCCCCGTACTGTACCTCTGACGCAAAGTCAAAGTGGTCATAATCAAGAGTGGTAAACATCCCCAATGAATCTTCGTCTACTTCCATTTTGCTCAGGTCCTAGCGTCGCCGCATTATACAGTACAAAGTAGTCAAGAAGTTCGGCAAGTCCTGAAAACAAAATATTGTGGGTATTTTGTAAGAAAAGTAAAGCATTTTGCGAATGGCCCTTATCAAGTACAGTACCTTGCCCAAAATCTAAGCTTAAAACAACGTAAACCCGTCCAAACCAAACGATTAATTTAAAGGCAAAGGGTGGAAGAAACGTATTTCATTCAAAAACAAAGAAAATCTATTCTTACTTTCACAATATTTGATAGCACACACCTGACTAAGCAGTCCATTTGCATCAATAAACCTCTGTACCTGAAGGTGAGCGTAGTAATACTTCGGGGCCATATTTTCGGACAACAAAAATATTGATTTCGTGCGTTATAGAACAGTTAAGCTCATACAATAGCTAAACCATATTTAATTCCATGTTTCCTTTACTATGGTGATCTTAATCATCACATCTCGTTTTATAAGAACGACGCTATTTTGGCCCATTTTTGTATGGGCAGTGATATATGCAAAATAGCAGTTACGATAAGCCTCGTTTTAGGAAAAAAAGCTTTTGTCCGTGATGTAATTGAAAAATGCATTTTATGATACATATATGGGAGTTGATATGAATTTTTATTTTGGACGCAAATGTATTGTGAATCACAAATATAAAAATATTTTATTTTATTTTCACTAGTATTGATTGAGATCAAAGGTCAGTACTATTTTTAGTTAACGTCCGGGGAAGCTCATTGCGGAGCGTCATGGAGGTCGGCAAGTTGACAGTAGTTTCGATTGCGCTCAGCATGGCCGTGTTTCATGAATCTTCTCATGCCTTTGAAATAGATCTTACCATAGAAATCAGTGCTGGTGCCAAAGAATGTTTCTGGCAGTTTATCAAGAGTCGAACTACAGCAGAACTGGAGTACCAGGTTAGTTTTGAATTCTACAACACCTTTCCTCTCACCATCGGATGATGTTCATGGTGAGTGCCTAACAACCAAGGCAGAATAGTTTACTGTTCTTGTACCAAGTGCAATGAAATAGCCGTTTCATTGTACATTGAAAAGAACCAAATAGAAAACCGTAAATCAACACTAAAACTATTGTAAATGGTGGGTGCATTTGGAATAACATGAAAATGAACGACGTGGAAGGTTGGGCTTGTCGCCTTCTCCTCTACCCACCCCGACACACTCCTGAGTATTGGGTATTTTCCCTACAAGTTTAATTACAAGTTCAATTTAAACGAAACCCTAATTTAACAGGAAACATGATTTTATTGTGCAACATTTCAGCTGTAAGATCAGTGTTCTCGGGCAACCACCAAGAAAAACATCTGTCATGCTGTTCACTTTTTTGACCGTGTGGAATAAAATAATAGGGTGAATTTGACTTTCATAGAAAGTGCGCTGCAAGTCTGTTTATTATTTATGTTTCTCAAGTTGAGTGTAGCCAATAGTGGTGTTTCATTGCTTGTTTTAAACTGACATCAGACATACAAAGTAAGCACATTAAATTTTAAACATAGAATATACTGTGAGGTCATCGTTAGCTGTATACAGTATAGTGTTGTCAGTTTTTCTCTATGGATGGGTCCTAATACACATGGGTTTATTTTGTGCTTTTCCTTTGTTTCTCAAAGTAGTGAGGAGGACTATTTTAAGTTTAACTTAAAGAAAAAGACTAAGTGTGCCAGTGACCAAGTCAGATACGTACCACCATTAAAGTTGTCTGCTCCAGAGCGGGTTTTGATTACTCAGTTTTCTGCTTCAACAGATTCTCAATGTTTTCTTGCCACAACTAAAACTTTGCTTCCCTTCCCTTTACAGTCCATGTGACAGAGGTTTTCTACTGCCTGTTCAGTGCATTTTGGTGAAACCCACTTAATTAAGGAGGAGAACATGAGGAGAAAAAATCTTTTATTTTGTGATATATACAAACTTACAAGTTAGTCTTTTTGTCTAGCATTATTGTGAGACAAACTGATACAATTTATAAAGGAAAATATTGCATACTATGAACCTTGTTCTCTCATGGAGCAGGTACCTTTAAAGACATTATTGGGATTCTTATAGCTCTAGACCACCTGTCGCCAGGCTTTACATTGGGCTACCCATGTGTGTTCAAGTAGGTACTGGCAGCCAAAATTTGAGAATAAATGTAGTGCTTAAAAAGTATTACAGTATTGTAAAGCTCATCATTCTGAGCATAACAAAAAAAAAATTAATGTCCTAGCTTGTCTAGTTTCTGAAATATTCACGTTTAAAGTCTAACCTTTTTTACGATGTGTGCAATTGTTAATACAAACACGTTTTTGGAAGACTGTAACACAAAACCAAATCAGCATATTCTTTTCATTTTCACACATGACAGACACAACTATCACAGAAATAAATTAGACAAGGTATAATGCCATAATCTCTTTTAATTAAGTTTCAGTAAGCTGTCAAAATGAGCAAAAAAGCCAATATGAAAGTGCGCAAATTGGCTATTTTGTCAATTTTGATAGTCTCCAGACTTAAACATAATTATCCAACATCAACTCTCTTATGACAAAAGTATTCTATAGTATGCACAGAGTAGCTCTATTTTTTTACAAGTAAAAATAATCACAAAACTAGATGTTATGAGCCCTCAAAGTTGTCAAAATGTTCAAAATGTCTTGCGACGGACCAAGTTGGCGTCTGCTAAATTTGAAATGGACATAACTTTTGAACCGTTAGAGATATCGCCTTGCAATTTGGACACAATATTCATTGTTATATACAGAATCAAATACACTATTGATACTTAAACAAAAATTAAGATTAAGTGTTTTTCATTATATGCTATGTATTCCTAAACAAAGATGAAGACCTCAGGGCGACGCCCAATAAAGATAAAATGAGTGTAACTTTAAAACCACTTTAAATATCACTGCAAAAATGTATCATAATGCTTAAATAGTAACAGGAAACAATTCCTATTACTTAGAATATGTATCACACTTCACGCATTTCTTGGGTTGTCTACAGTATTTTTTGTCAAGTTGATTACTGCAGCTAACGCCTCAACAGAAAATGTTACTGGCAGCCAAAGTTTCCCACAAATAAGGGCAGGGTGGATGTCACTGAAATGACTCCACAATACAGCAAATTGTACTGATTATGCCTTTTGACATCTTTCACATCATTAATGAAGATTTTTGAAAACCTGTTTTTCCAGTTTAGTCCGAAGCCTATTTGTTTTCTTCAGATGCCCTTGTTTCTTGTAGTAATCAAGTCGACGTCTGAGGTTCTCTTCTTGCTGCTTCGCTTTTGCTAGCCGCTTTGCCTTTTGGCTATCTTGGGTTTACAAGAGACTGCTGTAATGCCAGTTGCATTTTCTCTAAGGTCTGCTGCTGAAGTTTGAGTTGAAATAAACCAGCTGTCAGCTGGCCTTCTATAGTGTCAATCTTTGTCTTCAGTGCTTCATTCACAGCATGCAGTTCTTCCACTGTTCTTCTGGCAGAGGCCAGCTCCCTTCTCTTCGTCATTAACTGGACATTTAGGCTGTGAATTTTTGTGACTGGGGATGGAGCAGCTTTTTCCTGACTTGGCACTGGAATGTTGGCAGTGTTAACGAGTGCTCTGCCACTGCTATCAAGAAGAGAAGACATGGGCTGACACAAAAATATTTCCATGTCAGCCTTTGCAGTTTTATCTCTCTTTCTGTTTGCTGCCATGACCATTTTCTTCATTTCAGACACCCCCACACTCTGTGCAGAAAGATTATAACACCATGTGCACATATCTTGAAATGTTCTGTTTTCCTGCCTCCGGAAATCATCCAAATCAAGGAACAGTCCTGCTGAGAGAAACTGCACTGTAGAATCACTTGAAGTTGAAAGCTGACAGTCTGCTTCTAGAATCCTCCGTCGAGTCAGCCCACAATCTCTCAGATGGAACCCCACACCACTGGTGTCGAACTCTTCCTTGAGGAACTTCTCTTGCTTCTCACTCAGTCTTTAAAACTTTCCCATCTCGTTCTTACATGTGCAATCATGATTGTGACGAATCTTGTTAAAAGTCAAGTCTGGAAACAAGTGCTGCACAAAGGCCGCAGCTTCATAGTACGATTTCCCTCCATGTTCTCGCAGCAGGTAAATCTGCATGCGTAGGTTGTTTGTTGGTGTGACATCGTGAATGTTTGGCCTTCTATCCCTTCCCTCAGCCAGGAACACTTTCTTGAGATTATGGAACTGATCATCTCCTGGAAGTATAAAATAAATACCTTAAGTAAGACTGAATTTTTTCTTTTAGAGATAAGTGTGTGTGTGTGTGTGTGTGTGTGTGTGGGGAGAGAGAGAGAGAGAGAGAGAGGGTTGCTGATAATGCTAGTGCTAATCCGCTATTGCCAGGTGGCTTTGCCTTAAAATGCAAATCTACTAGTTAGAAAAGAACAGCAGACTATCAAATAATTAGTAGATCGTGATACAGATATACGCAAAGAGTACTTTACACGAACAACAGAGGCTGAAACATGTTAAAATTCCTAACGAGTTTCGTTTTCACAACCACCGGAAGCGATCTTATTAAAAAATTACCTCCCTTGCATAGACTAACTTCAAAGACCGACCCGAGAAAAATCGTTGATTACTCAATTGTTAACCACCATCTAACGCTAGAAAAAAATTGGCTTGTAGCAGAACGCTTATGTAAACTATCTCAATAGGATTGTAGTGGTTGTGAGCTGTTTTATATGACATATTTTACAGATTGGCGACCTGCCCGAACGTCAACAAAGAAACTCCTAGCTAGCTTGTAACCCGTCTTCTTTCCTGCAAATTGTATTGCTTAACGTAAAACAATAATCCATAATCTTTAGGCATATACTTCAGAATAAACATATTAACAAATTCAAAACAAGAAAGTTAATATTACTTACGCAATTTGACGCCAGTATCCTGGATAGATCACGGCAAAGTGAAAGCACTGGAGGCGGCCATTTTGACTTGTACGCAAGCTCGGTCTCGCGAACGCACGTGGTGAAAATCATGTGATTGTGACGTCGACAGAGCACGCATACATTAACCTAATAGCGCATTTGAACGAGTGCGTTTTTTTCTTTCATTTAAGCCCTAAAACTGGGTGTCTAAAATGTTTCCTTTGCGCAGAAAACATGAAAAAAACATCAAGTTTTTCATATTTGTATCAATATTTTCCATGATTGTTGATAAATCGACCGGGCCACGTGTAGAACTATTTCTTGACACAATTCCCTACATTTTGATACTAAAAATAGCCGTGTACTGTGTGTGTCGACCTCGGAATCGCTCGCTGAAAATCGGACCAGAAAAGCGCTATACACGATTGCACTGCTGCCATTGGGGTCACCGCGCGCGATAACAAAAAAGTGACCAATACGTTTGGCGATATTGCTCACTGTAGAAAACACTCACACGGACCAAAATAGGCTCATTTGAAAGAGGAAATATTAAACTGTTCTTCAGCTTCAGTGATATATTAATTTCTTTCAACAGATTGTATGCAAATCTTCATTAAAATCAAGGCAAAACTGCTCTTTCTTCTGCTTGATGGCAGTAATTAGGGCGCGCTGCCACTACCTAGTTCAAGGGTCTATAGTGTGATATTCACACCTGTGATTTATGATAATGTACAGCGTGGATGAAAAAGTCCCACATCAATGAACCATGCTTTACTGGCAGCTGTTGCTCTGTTACTAACATTGTTAGGTTTTCACTGTACAGTCCCTTGCAGTCAGCAGACAGTCACTTGCAGTCAGCAGCCTCCGATATGCACTGTATTGAGCGGCAAAGATTCTCATTAGCCTCTGAGGACTCATGAGAGTCTATACCTCTTGTTGGAAGGCAGGGGCCCTATTTATTCCCCCTATTCACCTAGTCCTATTAAAGCATGGAAGGTGTTTTATAGGGCATGGGAAGCCAACATCAGCATGCTAGTCATGGCAGCCATCTTGAGGATACGGACTAAGGCACTCGTAGGGAAATCGCTGTCAGGACAATGTCAGGAAAGTCCTGACGTGCTATAGGCAATAACAGCAAGTCTTGCCATCACCGTAGGAAACCGCTAACCAGAATATATTTTTTGTTTGTTTCCAAAGAGGAAGAAACATGAAGAAAAACATGTTGAAACACTACTTCACTACTATCTGAAGGCTATCCTATCCTCTTAGGATGGCGGCTGATGCTCCTAGGCAACGCGGGGAACTTCCCAAGCCCCCCTATTGGTGGGGGGGGGGGGGGGGGGGATGATACATGTTGTGGCTAAAGCTGAAGGTTATCTGCTCAGTATTGATTGCCTGCTGTCACATTATCGGTATGTAAGTTAATTTCTTAGGATCAGTTATTGAGATTTCATCAATGTTTGTTGGTCTATGTTCAACTTTATGGTGCGTTTGAAATGATTTGTGCTTGTAGAACTGTACCTTTCTGTGTTGTGACTGCCTGTGTTAAAAAGAAAAAAAGCATCTCAGCCCTTATGGCAAAAGCTAGGGTGCCTGCTCAAAAAGGGAGATTCCATTGATGCAAATAATAATGGAGATTTGTTAAGCATTTATTTCTAAAAGTAGCTCTAAGTGCTGATAAAATGAAAACTAAAACTAAAAGCTAACACACACGCGCACACACACACACACACATCCGCACACGCATAACACACACATTTGTGACAGTGGTGATGAATTGTACAAGGCTGGGGAAATGGACTAGTAAAAGGCAGCATTGTACTTGTAGAGGTCGGTTTTGAGAAGCGATTGGAAGGAGATTGTTTGGGTTTTGACAGTTATGGACAAATCTCATTTTTCTAAGAATAAAATGCTTGCGTTTGTGCCAATTAAAGGCAGATCTTGTTTAAAACTATAACGGTGAACATATATATTGTGTTTTTGTTTTTTAAGTCTCCTATTTATAGAAGAGACTTTTTAGGATGGGTCACGGAGGAGCAAATTCAAAAGAATGCCCATAACGACATCGGCAGACAGGTCCGAAAATCTGACAACTAAAGTAACCAGATAAAAATTACATCATGTCTACTACAGTCTAGTTATGGTAACTTCACTGCGGAACGTACTTTTTGTGGGAAACACTGTATGTGTGTGTGTGCATAAACACAAGAATCTCTGATGTTTGTGATCGTACACGCTTGAAACTTTGGGAAGTGCCTTGTTCAAAGGGTGCCTAGGAGATCCTCCGAGCATATTAAAGTTGGATGTCTCATCCGTAAGTACTATAATGTAGCTTGCGTATGTCAGTGTACAAATTTGAAGCTTTTAGCCTCAGTATGATACGGGATAAGCGAAGTCATTTATGTAGAAAAATTGCTATTGGTACCTTAAAAAATGTGTTGTTATATATCCGACCTTGTTACAAGCGGAATAGACTGTACAACCATTTCAGATTCTGAAGGAAATATCAAAATTATATGAAGGTACATTCTTACAGACAGGAACACCATCGTCAAAACGCTGTTGCTAAGGACAGCACTCTCTGTTTACCTTAGCAGCGGTGTTTTTGTCAAAACGCTGTTTGCTTAAGATGGCTCTCTCTGTTTACCTTAGCAAATGCGTTTTGCCAAAACGCTGTTGCTAAGGACGGCACTCTCTGTTTATCTTAGCAGTGGTGTTTTGTCAAAACGCTGTTGCTAAAAATGGCTCTCTCTGCTTACCTTAGCAAATGCGTTTTGCCAAAACGCTGTTGCTAAGGACGGCACTCTCTCTTTACCTTAGCAGTGGTGTTTTGTCAAAATGCTGTTGCTAAAGATAGCTTTCTCTGTTTACCTTAGCAAATGTGTTTTGCCAAAACGCTGTTGCTAAGGACGGCACTCTCTGTTTACTTTACTTATTTACGCCTGTCACCCCTACCCGGGTATAGGCCGTCGACGAGAGACCTCCAGCAACTCCTGTCCTGTGCTTCTCCTTCGATTCTACTCCAGGTGGTTCCCAGTCTCTTGATGTCTGCTTGGAGGTCTCGACGCCAGGAGTTTCTCGGCCTACCTCTTTTCCTCTTTCCCTGGGGGTTCCATGACAATGCCTGCCTCGTGATACTGGAAGCTGGCTTTCTCAGACTGTGACCGATCCATCCCCATCTTCTTCGCCCAATTTCATTCTCTGCTGTTATCTGCTCTGTTCTGTCCCAGAGTCTGACGTTGCTGATCTTCTCTGGCCAGTGGATTTTCAAAATTCTTCTAAGGCAACTGTTCATGAAGGTCTGTACTCTGTTGACTGTGGTTTTTGTCAATCACCAAGTCTCTGCTCCATATAGGAGAACTGCTTTTACATTGGAGTTGAAAATCCGGACTTTGGTGTGTTGTGACAGCTCTCTGGAACTCCACACTTTTTTCAACTGGAGAAAGGCTGTTCTGGCTTTACCGATTCGTGCTCTGACATCTGCATCAGTGCCGCCTTTTTTGTCTATGATGCTCCCGAGATAGGTGAAGGACTCCACCTCCTTCAATGGGGTGCCAGCAAGCAAGACTGGTTCCTCCCTGGTTGCGTTCAGCCTCATTGTCTTTGTTTTCTGTTTGTGAATGGTGAGGCCCACTTGGGACGAGATGTCAGCAAGCCTCGTGGTCTTGTCCTGCATTTGTTGATGAGTGTGGGACAGTAATGCCCAGTCGTCTGCAAAATCGAGGTCGTCAAGCTGTGTCCACTGTATTCCACTTCGTCTGTGCTCTGTGGTCATCTTCATGACCCAGTCTATGGCCAGTAGGAAGAGGAACGGAGACAGCAGACACCCCTGCCTGACACCAGTTCTGACCTGGAGCTCCCTGGTGAACTGCCCTTCGTGGATCACGCGACATGTCATGCCATCATAGCTGCTCTTGATCAGGTGGACGAGCTTTGTGGGTACACCGTAGTGTCGTAGGAGTTTCCACAGAGTCTCTCGGTCCACACTGTCAAATGCTTTCTCGTAATCCACAAAGTTGTCGTACAGCGGGGAGCTCCACTCCAGAGACTGTTCCACGATGATGCGGAGAGTGGCGATCTGGTCTGTACATGATTGGTTCTTCCTGAATCCTGCTTGCTGGTCTCTCAGCTGGGGGTCAACGGAGCTCTTCATTCTCTCCAGGATGATCCTGTTGAAGACCTTTCCTGGTACTGACAGCAAGGTGATTCCTCTGTAGTTGGAACACTTGCTGAGGTCGCCTTTCTTGGGAAGCTTGATTAGGTACCCCTCCTTCCAGTCAGCCGGCATCACCTCCTCTTCCCAGATCTTTCCAAACAGTGGGTACAGCATCTCCACTGTTGTCTCTAGGTCTGCTTTCAGAGACTCCGCTGGGATGCCATCTGGGCCTGCTGCTTTGCCGTTCTTCAAAAATGCCACTGCTCTTCTGATCTCTTCCCGGCTGGGTCTGTCACAGCTGATGGGTAGGTCAGTCTCTGCCGGCTGGATGTCTGGGGGGTCAGGTGGGCTAGGTCTGTTCAGTAACTCTTCAAAATACTCGGCCCATCTGTCGAGTTGGTCTGCTCTGTCTGCAATAGGCTTGCCTTCTTTGTCTTTTACTGGTCTTTCTGTATGGCCATACTTGCCTGACAGTCTTCTGGTAATGTCGTAGAGCTGTTTCATATTGCCGCTGCCTGCTGCCTTTTCTGCCTCTGCTGCCAGGCTGTCTGTGTAGGCCCTCTTGTCTGCCCTGATACTCCTCTTCACCTCGCGGTTGGCTTCTGAGTATTCCCCCTGTGCCCTTGCTTTGGCTGCTCTCGTGCGACTGTTGTTGACAACTGCTTTCTTCGGCTTCCTCACTTCTATCTTCTTCAAGGTCTGTGCCGACAGCCAGTCCTTGTGATGGTGTTTCCTGAACCCTACAGTGTCTTTGCAGGTTGAGTTCAGCGCCTCTCTAACTGCCTTCCACTGCTGCTCTGTGGTGATCGCCTCCTCTTCATTTACTAGCTCCTGTAGCGCTTGAAACCGGTTGGACAGCACCAGTTTGAACTCTTCTCTAACTCCCGTTTCTCCCAGGAGGCCTACATTATAGCGCTGTCTTCTTGTTGTCTCTGTGCAGCTTTTCTTTAGCTTGAGCTTCATTCTTAAGGTAAGCAGATGGTGGTCGGAGGCGACATCTGCTCCCCTCCTCACTTGAACATCTTGAAGGGATCTTCTAAATTTCTTGCTAATGCAGATATGGTCTATTTGGTTCTCTGTTGTATGGTCAGGTGAGACCCAAGTTGCTTTGTGTATCCTTCTGTGTGGGAAGATGCTGCCTCCAATGACAAGTCGGTTTAGAGCACAAAAGTCTACAAACCTCTCCCCGTTCTCACTCATCTCCGAGCCTAGTCCCTGTCTCCCCATCACCTCTTCGTATCCGGTGTTGTCCTCCCCTATTTTGGCATTAAAATCGCCCATGACGATGGTGATGTCTCGCTCCACACATTTGTCCAAGGCACTCTGGAGTCGGTCGCAGAACTCTTGTTTCTCTTCCTCGTCACTGTCATTAGTGGGCGCATAACACTGGATGACGTTTTAGCTTGAGCTTTTTCTTGGTTCTAAAGGCTGCTGTGATGATTCTTGGCCCAAGAGGTTCCCAGCCCATCAGCGCTCTCTGTGCCACTGGTGACAGCATGAATGCTACTCCTTCTGTATGGGGGGCATTCTCCTCTTCATGACCTGAATACAGAATCATCTCCCCACTTAACAGCCTTTTCTGGCCAGACTGCGTCCATCTGGCTTCACTGATACCTAGCAGGGAAAGGTTGTACTTTTGCATTTCCGCTGCTATCTGGGCGGCCTTGCCGCTCTGGTACATGGTCTTGACGTTCCATGTGCCCATGGTTGTATCCCTGGATAGAGAGAGGCGGCTCGGTCCTGTGGCTTCCGAAGACTTCCGGCTTTCACCACAGGACGTCATAAGTCTTCTGGTAGAAGAACCTTCCTCCTCCAGGAAAGGAATTACTGTTAGTCTTTTCGTCGGCGTTTTTGTAGCTATTTCCTTTTTTGCAGGGTGGGGAAGCTACCCCCATGCCCAACCCCCTTACTAGGAGGACCAGGGGTTTTCTGTCGGGGTCACCTTCCCTTAGACCATGTTGGTTCACGGCACCTTATTTCATTTGGTGCACCCCTCTCACGAGGGACCCCCTATCCACCACCCAGGGGACGCGCCTCAACGCCATATGGTCCCAGCGCGAGGTCTGTTTACTTTAGCAGTGGTGTTTTGTCAAAACGCTGTTGCTAAAGATGGCTTTCTCTGTTTACCTTAGCAAATGCGTTTTGCCAAAAAGCTGTTGCTAAGGATGGCTCTATCTGTTTACCTTAGCAGTGGCGTTTTGTCAAAAAAGACTCTGCTAAAGACGACGTGCGCTCACATACATTTTAGACACTGTCAGCGGTGGTTGCTATGCAGCACAGTACTACCTTAGCGCCAAGGGTGTAAACAGAAAATTGAAGATTTTGTGTTAAGAGCCTTTTAACTCTGTGTTCTATCTCTCATTTCTTAGTTGTCCACGACACGGAAGTGATAGCAAATGGTTCTCTTTGAGAAGGCTCAATCTTCTGTTTACACCCTTCAACACACCCTTTTACTCAGCTGATTTGAAAAGCTTAGCTTTGGCGCGACACAGAAAATAATTGTCCATAATAGATAGAGGCCGACATGCTTTTCTGTTCGGTATCCTGTAATAACCTGCAGCTGGCCACTAAATATGGTTTTAAGGTAGCCCAATGTAAGTGTAGGCAAATCACACTCAAAAAAACGTTGCTTCAATGATTTTTTAAATAAACCCAATGTACTTAGAAATACAAAGAGGTGATTGGGATGAAGGAGGGTGATTAGTGTAAATAGGTAATTAAGCAGATATACATTATGTTTATGAAAGGGGTGGGGTGGGATTGTATATTGTTCTATCTCTCCATTTATGTACTGTTTGACTTTTCTGGTGTAGGTGATTGATGGTGGAGAGCTTGACATTGACTTTGTCATGCAAGCCCCAGATGGCCGTGTGATACAGATGGAGAGTCGCAAAACAGAAAATGTTGTTAGGTTTGTATTGTGTTTATAATATACTTTTCTGCAACAAAAAAAAAAAAAAGAATGTTAAGTTTTCTGTTTTGTTGGTTCATGTTTTCAGTAGTTTGTTTGTTGAGTTTCAGTCTGTAATTTTGGATCTAAAGCTTAAGTTCCAAAATCACAGACCAGCATGCATACATGTATTACAATTCTCCTCCTCCCCCCCCCACCAACCCCCTCCTTCCATGGTATGGCAGTTACAGGGGTGATGGTCTTCAGTCTTTCAGTCTTGGAGACTGCTTCAGCTTTTTCAAAAACCCCAAACGTTGAGTTGTACTTAGTTTCAGCTTTGTGGTTCAGACAGTACAGTCATTCACTGATTCAGCCTATTCCATCTGCTCAATGCATCAATTCTCATGAGCTCCCTGCATCCGCAGTGGCTCGTAAGAATTTATGCATCTCACTGGCCATGAATCATGGGGTTAGTCCTGCGGACCATTTTCAGTCATAATTTGTCACCTGTATGTATATTGAAAGTTTTTCTTTTCTTTTCTAGACTTCATGCAGCAACGGATGGAGAGTATAAATTTTGCTTTGACAACTCCTTCAGCCGGATGTCCCCAAAAGTGGTTTTCTTTGAACTCATCGCTGATAATGATGATGAAGAAGATGATGATGGAGATGACTGGAAGATAGGATATGAGGAAGTGAGAGATATGGTGGACATGACAGTGGAAGATTTGAAGGTGATT
Source organism: Semisulcospira habei (assembly GCA_036245525.1). Taxonomy (NCBI): domain Eukaryota; kingdom Metazoa; phylum Mollusca; class Gastropoda; family Semisulcospiridae; genus Semisulcospira; species Semisulcospira habei. The sequence continues at coordinate 33,612,387 of BTPG01000006.1, forward strand.
GCTGGGCATTGAAGGAGAATTGTCTTATTTCCATGTGTCATTTTAGATCTTAGACAAACAAAAAAGGGAGGAAAATATACTGTGAACTTTTAACCAACGTTTCTTTATATGAGGACAGTAATATTAGATCTGCAAAAGTTTTGTTTGAGCTAAGGTTCACTAAATTTGATCTTGTTATAATAAGCAAAGTTGACTGCAGATATATTTGTTAAGAGAAGGCTTCTTTCAAATATTGTAGATTTGCACCATCATTCTTTCTTTCTGCCTACATCCACCATCATGTTATCACAGTTCTCATTCAGTGGAGATTCTAAAATGTTACAATCCAAAATGTCTCTCACTACAATTGTGTGAAAACGTAATCCCTTCACTGCTTACAGTTATTTTCCACAGGATCAAGCATCTCAACACAGTCAGAAAACTATCAGCAACAGATACTGCTGACAGTATGTGTATGGGTCCTTTGTGTAATATCTTAGAGCTTTATGGTGTAAGTACAATGCCAAATGTCAAAATTTATCGTTTGGAAGGTGTATTGTTTTTGTATCTGAGTTGCGGATTTATCGCCGGTCTGCATCGGCCTTGTTTTGAATTAATATGCATATTTATAAGCCTACGTCACAAGGCAGAACCCGGCCGACTATCAGTGTATCGCAAAACTGCAGCCTGAGGTCACGAGGTCATCGGTGTGGCGTACACACGTGTACTGATGTTTTCTGGCATCCCTTTAGCGTAATGTTTCACGAGAAAAGTAGAATAAACCTTCCATATTCGCTGTGCTGTCAAAATCACAATGTGCGTTCTGCTTAACCTGCTAGTAACGATCGTGACGAGGGCGTGGCTTATTTCAGTGACTCGCAACTGAAGCCGGCGGAAACAAGCAACGCATTCCATCATTGAAACAGAACATTGGTATTTATACCCACTTTCTGCACGCAACTGTATGATAAAACTGCTTTTAAAATCTTGCAAAATCAGCAAGAGATAATTTATTCTACTGAAGATTATGAATTCTGAAAATCACTAGCGCTCGCGGAACTATAGGAAGATCGACAAAGACCGTAGATTACTCACTGATTCAGCAGGAAAGGGACAAATTCTAGATGGGCGGTCAAGCCATGCTCTTGCTTTACACGTTGCCACATGTCTATATTCCCTTGTCCGATGTCAGTTCTACTTTGGGGTATCTTGTCTCTCTTCCTCTTTCTTCTCTTGAATTCCGAGTCTGTCATTGTCGGCGCGAGTCGATGATACTTTCTTGTTTTCTTCGCTGGTTCATCCGATTGGTTATAATTATGCGTATGGCCTAAGGTCGTATCGAAAAGTTATGACATCAGCTACCATCGTCCATTCAGAAGCAATCTTTTCATGGCATTCAGCCACAAGATTCTGGTGGACCTCTTCGCTTTGAACAGATGAAAGGAAGCAAATTTGTGGGACAATAGGGTGGTCACTGTCTAAGTGGGTATGTATACTGAATCCCAGTAAAAGCTTTGCGAACTGAAGCCTTAAAAAAGGTCAGTCGTGCCCCTTTAAGAAAACTGAACATAATCCAGCAGAAAGAGACATGGATCCTCATGAAACCCCACGGTTGTAGGGGCTCATGAGGATCTATGCATCTTGCTGACACCATTTTCCATGTTCCCTGGGCTCTTTGGTGTTGAATTAACAGGCATTCCAACACACGGTGCATCCACTGACATTATATGGGTTAATGTTTTGTCCACAGGGCATCATTGACCGTGCCAAGAGCAACCTGGACAAGTCCATCCAGCTTCAGAACCTCATCAAAGTTCACGAGGCACGGGATCGCAACATCGCCGAGTCCAACTTTTCACGTGTGAACGTTCTGTCAGCTGTGGGGCTGTTTGTCATGATCACTGTGGGTCTGACTCAGGTGCTGATGATTCGCAGTTTGTTTCAGGACAGTGGCCGCGTCAGGTCTGGGCTCAAGCAGCAGACATAACCCAGGTTTCCTGTAGTGCTGGCTAGGTGCTGACCCCTTTGTACATGCAGACACCAGTACTGTTAACAGTACTGGCCGTGTGGACAAGAGTTAATATAGAGATGTTAATTTTAACATTGGTCTTCTTTATGCAATAGGACTGTTACTGTATGTGTGAAGGTGAAGGAAGAGACACTTGGTGAGTGAGAGACAGTGCTGGGAATAGAGGTGTAGGAGGGGGGAGCAGTGTCACTTTGTTTGGTTACAGTCTGCCATGTTTTAGTATTGACAAGTTGCCTGCATGCATGTTTGTTGGTATTGCGCATGTATTTATGTGTGTGTGCTGTCCTGCGATTTTCAACCTCACAGCTTCAAGCCATTTACACATTGGTTTTAGCACACACTGTATTCGATGAATGTAATTGAAACATTGAGATCCAGGCCTTTTCTGTTTTCATACTGCTGGCCATATCTTGCATAATATGATTATCAAATGGGATACTGTCATTCGTATGGACAGGAGGTAGCTTCGTGTTATTTCCTGTGTTGGTTATAAACAGATGTGATTAATTTTCAACATTCTTTTTCTTCATTCTCTTTTTTGTGACACTGAATTTGGTTCAGTTATTTTTTCTAAACCCTTTGGCTGTCAGTAGAGCTTTTGATCAAAAGTGCCGCCGACAGTCAAAGGGCTAAGCATAGCATATGAACAACATTTGACTCACTGTAGCGTATATGAACAATCTTTCATGTTTTTCGATAGAACAAGTTTGTTGTCGTGCATGTATACATTGCTTTCATCATTTACACATTTTATTACAGTGTTATGTACTAGTCCAACTTCAATGAGCAAAAGTGGGCCTCTTGTCTGTAGTGTGGATGTCTCTATGATGTAGTCTTTACCTTGCCATTTTTTCCTGTTGACCCTTTTACTGGCAGAACTCCGTGAACACTTAAATGCAAGAGGCGTAGATCCTTGTGAACCCCCACAAATGTGGCAGCTTACAAGGATTTGCACCTTTTGCTTGCATTATTCATGTTCATGTTCCTCAGGCAAACAGGGTTATCAGCACTGCTCAGTTTCACTGCCAGTCATGAAAGTGATATGTGAAACATTCACAGGCTTGCTGGTGACAGCAGTAAGTCCATTATGGTTTAACGTACATCGTTTTAGCATCTGACATTGAAGGAGTTAACGTTAAAACTGCTGATAGCAGTGAGTCTGATGGATTTACATACATCATTTTATCAACTGGTAGTGAAAGGGTTAAAACTTAGCATGCCTATAGATTGTTCATTGGTTTTGTATTGTTTATTATGTATGGATCGTATGCATTTTACATGCATGTTCCGAACACTGCCATGTTATACGTAGGATGGACAATTGTCACAGTTGCATGCATGGCGCACACATTCCCCAATAGGCAAAAGGTCATTGCGGCAATGTTGGCCATGTGCGGGCCAACTGTGGCTGATATTGGTCCGATTACTTTTTGCCTACTGGGTCTACATATTCCATTCCATTAGTTTTACAGTGTACATGATGTAGCGCATGGAAAGTCTGTATGTTTATTCAACATCGTGCAAATGTGTATCCTGTCCATTTTATTTGTGGTGGTGTTATTTCCATGTTACATACATTTGTTTGTGTGTTTTATTGAAGCATTCTGTTCTTGTGAAGTTAATTCTATTTGGAAGACTGGGTATCGATAAAAATTTCAATAGAATTCCCAATTTTTGGGTGGTTCATTCTTGCATGTTACACGGATCGTATCTCATTTTATTATGGCTTACCTGTAGCAGTTTAGTTTGAAGCAAGGATAGATACCAAGACGCCTTTTGTTGTATTTGGTGTTGTTTGAATTTTAAGTCAGCGCTTGCATGGTTGAAGCTCACAGCCAATACTTGTGTGCAATTGTTCAGTTGTGTCCATCTTAGTGCAGTTGATTGTGGCAAGGCAACTGTTTATATCAAGATGGCTGTTATGGCAGGTTAAAGATATCCAATGAGTCAACGTCATGGTGTTGATGTTGGTCATAATTGGCATGAAGACATCTGTAACCGACTCTGACAAAACATGGAAGTCGTTAGGCTCAATCAGGGCTAAAGCCAGAAAATGTTTTTTGGGGGTGAGTTTTTATCATATTTCAGCATTTTCAAGTTCTCTGGTTTTCAAATTATGAAATGTCAAAATCTGTGTGCATGAATTTGCCTCTAGTGAAAAGTTTTACAAAATTTTACCTACCATGCCTGCTGTTGCATACCGGTATTTGTCAAGCAGGATTTCTCAGAGTGGCCACCAACCAAACACAATATATGTACTTAAAATACTGATTGCCCTGTAACACTTCGGCATACAACCTTTTATCGTACATCAGAAAATAACGCTCAGATTCCATTGATGTATAAGTCACAAAAAAAACATTGTCCAGGTTTTGTCAGAGCCAGTCATATTCTTTTAACTGTGTATCATTCTTTTGGTACAAGTAAGTCTTTTTTGTGTAAATTGAGTTGTGTAGAGTCATTACGCTCAGTATTCACCTTTGCTTGTTTTATTTTTTTCCCTAGCATTTTGTGAGGATTAGATGTTGGCAGTATATAATTTACTATAAGGATAGGAAACATTAGCAGCAGATTGCGAAGTTATATCTTTTTACCAGTGGTGAAAATGTGTTAACCCTTTGGCTATTGGTAACACTTTTATCCGAGGTGATTCCTGTAGGAATTACATTGACTAGAAGCACTATCGCCAGCCAAAAGATTAAAGACAGTGCAGCAGAGTGTTCAGTGTTCACTGGCTGCCCATACAAGAACGCATTCTGTATAAACTGTCCTGCATGTGCTTCAACTCTATCAACCTGACTTCTCCTGCTTATATCTCTGACTTACTCCATCTGTATACTCCATCTCGCACCCTCCGCTCTTCCTCCGACATGTAAATTTTGCCTTCCCAATTTTAAATGGCAGTTGTGCCTTCTCCCATCTTGGCCCCGCCACTTGGAACAGCCTCCCCGCCCCTGTACGTAACTGTCAAACGCTCTCATTTAAATCACTTCTCAAAACCCACCTCTACAACGCTGCCTTTCACTAGTTCATTCCGCAGCCATGCACAATTCATCACCAGTCATGTGTGCGTGCGCGCGTGCGTATGTTGTGTGTGTGTGTACTTTAGCCGTTAGCCTTTTCATTGTATCAGCGCTTAGTTAGAGCTACTTTTAGAATTATTGCGTAACAAATCTCCTTTATTATTATTTTTTGAAATACTGTTGTGTTTGAATTGGCATGGACTTCTCAATGTGAACAAAGTGTATGGTGATATTGAATGGAAGCAGTATACTTGTGTGTGTAAAGAGTGCAGTTCTATAATATCAGGAAGCTTTCTTTATCATTTGTTAAAAAAATTGCGTGCTGGAAATGCCAAACCCATTTTTGCCATTCTGATAAAAGAAATATATGTGTTATTTACTTTAACTAGTTCAAGGCACCCTGCATCAATAGCTGGCAACAGTATATGACACTTTTGCAGCTATTGATGTGCGGCACCATGAATTTCATCCCCTTGTGCACGCAGCCAGCAGTACGGCAGGCAGGACCGATGGTTTGCGTGTCCAAGTTGGTGTAAATTCATGCAAATTGAAAAACGACTCATTATTGTTAGCGTGTCATCATTTTGTACATTATTTATTCAGTCTAGTTACCATAATGAACACATGTTAATGATTGTGTACTGGTCTGTGATTTTGGATATTCAAAATCACAAACCTGCACACAATCGTTCAGTCTGTATGGCTGATTTGTTTATTTTCTTACCGATATTTACGTTTGTGGTGATCTTTGTCCAGTTTGTCTATTACTGTTACGTAACCAAGCAGACTGTTTTGGGCAGATAGTGTGGCCAGGCAGGTGATGTGGTCAGTGAATGTGGTGTAATCAGATCAGGTAGCATGATTGGGGTGGGTGTGGGCTAGGCAGGTGTGTTCTGGATATGCAGCAGGGAATCACTGATGTGGTCTTAACCCTAATCTTTCTTTTTTGTTCCGGTTGCTTCCAATTTGCCCTGGTCTGGAGCACATGCTCAACGATTTTCACAACTGGTATTTTCACATTTCAACAAAGCAACAACTCAGTACCTAAGACAAAGCAATGCAACATGAATACTTTTAATACTTCGCCTGTATGCAGCGCTTTTTGTACCCATGATTGGAGCTGAGCTCGTGTGCTTGTTAAACTCTTGCAGTTGCAAGAGTATAGCAAACAAATGTGCGTTCTTGTTCTTGAAGCCATTATACTACCATTTTCATCCCTCTGTGTGGCATACATTTTTATGTTCATGTCAGAGTCTTTGGACAAAGAGAAATATGATTTCCCAACCCGCCTGAGGTCTATCGTCACATCTATGGCCTATGTTGGGTCATATCAGTTTTGCGAAAAACGCAACACAGTAAGTTCTGCCAAAGGTTTTTTTTTTTTATCAACAATGACCTAAGTGCCTTTTGGTTCTTTTGATTTATAATGTCTTTTTGTATGTGAACACTTGTGCCAACGACGAGACTACACAACGCATGTCAAGATTTGCAGGTTTGAAATCAATTTTTATTATCCCTGAATCAAAATGGGTGAGACAAAGCCTGGAACTGAAACATTCAGTTATGATTGATTTAGGCAGCCTGATCAATCTTCAGTATTCTCATGCGCCCCTGCAGCTGTGCACTGGTTGTCTCCCTCAATCCGCTGCAGTAGCAGTAGTGAAGGGTTGCAAACAGTGTGCCACAGGGGCTCATGGGACTTTCTGCCTCTTACTAGCAAGGATTGGTCCCAAGTGAACACTCAGTTTGCAGTATTCAATTATGGTTAATCCATTTATCCCTATGGCCACATTTCCCCAATTGTGGAGGAGCCACCTAACACCGTTGTACAACAGATGGATCAACCATATTTCAAGGATAGTGCCAGATTAGATTGGTGCCTGATGGTGCCAGGCTGTTCTAGCACTGCCCTTGAATGACCATAATTGATCCACCTGCTGTAGTGCATCAGGGCTAAACATAATTATAATAATAATGAGTACTTGTATAGCGCCTAACCTCAGATTAGAGCTCTAGGCGCTTAACAAAAACTAATGTACAAAATAACTAATTACAAAAATGCAATTTACAAAAAGTACAAAAAACAAAATACAACGCATACTGTAAACAAGCTATAAAGTCACCATTCAAAAGTGCTACGCTTATGGACTCATACTGGCATTCACACACACACTCACACTACTTTTAACATCGATAGAGATGACATTAACATGACAGGTGTGTGACAAAGTCATTTGTAGCTGACAGAAAAAATATGGGTCTTTAGGGCTCGCTTGAATGCCTCTCTCGAATCCACGTATCTCAGTTCGCGTGGGAGGTCATTCCAAACAACTGGGCTTTGGTATCTGAATGACCTCTCACCAAACGACTTTGTTTTGACAAGAGGGATACGTAAAACTCGAGAGTCGGCAGCAGAGCGCAAATTCTGTCTTGAGGGCGTATACAGCTGGAGAAGAGAGGCAAGGTAGTGTGGGCAGGAACAGGTAATACAACTGAGTCATGCATGAAATTTTGTACTGTATCCTAGCTGTTACAGGTAACCAGTGAAGAGCAGACAGATGGGGTGTGATATGATCTGATCTAGGGACTCTAAGAATCAACCTAGCAGCTGAGTTTTGAATTTTCTGGAGTTTGCCAATCAGACACTGGGAACAGCCAGCCAAAAGAGCATTGCAGTAGTCTAATTTAGACAAAAGCGCAGACAAGTACTTTAGTTGCTTCAGGTTAAACGGGTTAACTGTGGAGCTGTTTCACAGTGATTGAAGAATTTATGTAAACTGCTTTCATGTCCTCACTGGTAAGGGGCATTGCCAGCTGTCTTTGATCCGATGACTCTCATTTCGTATGGGAAGGTGGGCATATGAATATGTACTTCCAAGAAAACTCTATAGTGATACCTTTAATACATATGTACTTACAACTGTGGTGACTAAATTACTTATATCGACCAATTGCACACATTCAGATGGACATATGCAAATTAGGAGAAATTTGCTCTCAATCTTTATTTACAGGACTTCCATGAATGGCTCAGTCACTACCGACTCGTTATGTTTTTTCTTGGTTTTGTGTGAAAATATGCATTATGAATAAAATGAAGTTGAATTGAAATAATTCTTTTGTTATCATTTTTGTGTGAACCCCTTTCAGCGTCTCTTCCGTTTCAACTCCCTACGGAAGGTAATGTTGCACATACTAATTTTACATGCTCATTTTCATAACTACCATAACGGGCAGCTTTGCAGTGGTACCTACTTTGCCTACCGTTGTCGGCTTACTTTGTAAGCTAGTGTCGGATTCTCCCAACAATAGTAGGCAAAGTGTAAACAAACTGGGCTTTCCAGTGTTGTAAAGTATTTGTGAGCTCTGCAAGTTTAATTGAATGTTGTCTACACTGTGCATCATCTTTATTGTCTGTTTACATGTTCTCTGTAATCTTAACCCCATTGTGCGTGCAGCCACCTATATGGTTTACAATATCGGTGGCTGCTTGCTAAAGGTGGTTACAAAAACCTGTAGTCTTTCCACTGTAAAAAAGAATATTTAGCCCATATCATACCGAGGCTAAAAAGTTTCAAATTTGTACACTGCCATATGCAAGCTACATTATAGTACTTACAGATAAGGATATAAACCAATGGCTTTAGTTCAAGGGTGGTGCCAAGCTATTCTGGCACTACCCTTGAAGTATTTAGTCAAACTTATTTCACACACTGGTGTATTCCGAATGATAAGGGTTAATGACCAAGAAGGTGACACTGCTACATAGGTAAACATCAGCATGGCTTGATGAGCTTCATTACAATGGAAAATGAAATGAGGTACTGTGCACATAGTTAGTTATTTGGGTTTAACGCCGAGCAGCCAACTAAGGCCATCTCATGGCGGACTGTGCACATAGCTGCGCAAATACCAAAATGATTGTTGTACTTTGCTCGATTCCTGACCGTAGTTTTTGCACACAGAAAATCAAAACAAATGCGATAATGCAACCTTTGCCATGTTACATCAAGCAGCATCACAGATTATAAGTTATTGGTCACAGGGGTTTGCTACACGGACCCTTGTAGGCCTGGGGGAGGTCAAAGGAATCATTGTACCCCGAAGGCTTGAGGGTACAATGGTTCCTTTGACCTCCTAAAGGCCTACAAGGGACCGTGCAGCAAGCCCCTGCTACCAATAACGTATTTGTTTTCATTCCTCCACCATTTTCGTAAAAGAAATCAAGAAATCTTCTGAGCTGGATCGCACCAGACATGACTGACATAAAAGAAATATATATTTATACATAATAGACGTATGACGTAATTTAAAGTCTTTCATGACGTTGCCAGTCGCCTCAAGCACCAGACGGCGCAGAGAGGACTGAATGAATGATGACGTTGCCATCTCCAGGTAGTGTCTCTGTTGCTTCGAACAACACTAAGTAATTTTTTTTTTACTTTAGAACGTTTTAGTGATCATTTATAGAACAAAACTCGCATCCAAGATGCGTCACAAAGAGGGCTACAAAAAGTCTGCCATTTGTCGCTACAAGGGTTTTTGTAGCTCCAAGGGTTTTTGTAGCTCAGTCACATGGTACGGTTTGTGCTAATGAGATTGGTCGTGTGACATAGGGATGAAAACAAAGTACTCTGTAGCATAAACAACAAGGTCAGATACCAATCACCAACATGAAAGTTATTACCAGAACTAAATCACTTCGTTTATCATACTGGATTTTCTTTTCACTACGATCATTTATATTGATAACAAGAAAGGCAAAGCCATTATGGCTCACATGTAAGACCGATTTACATATGTGTGACCTTTGTGACAAGGGCTGGCTTCTGCAGCAGCAAAATCCATGTTTTCTGAAAATATAAGCATTTTTCACACATCTGTCAACCCCCATGACTATTGACCTTTGTGATGAGTCAACTAAATTAGTATGCATAGGAAGGTCTTATCAGCTATCTTTGTACCAAATTTGGTTGAACAATTTTATAAAAAAAAATCAGCATTTTACACACATTTGCCAGCTTCTTGTGACCCTTGACCTTCCAAAGCATCATCCAAATTAGTATGCATAGATAGGTCTTACCATCAGGTATCTCTGTACCAAGTTTGGGTTAGAAGTTGTGAATAGTATTTGAGAAAAAAAAACATCTTTCAAAATATGGCTATTTTTCACCTATTTCCTGAGCTCTTGTGACCCTTGACATTTCCGAGGGATCAACCAAATTAGTACATGGGTGGGACCGAAAAAAAAGTTGAATCCTGAAGCGATGGTTTCAGGCATGGAAATTGCCCAAGCAAAAATCATCTGAAACTAGGCCTTCAACCTCAGGCCTCCATGAAGCTAGACCTTGCTTTCCTTTCCGGGGGTGGGGTGGGGAGGGTAGGCGCTAGACCCTCCTTCCTGGGGCCGAAAAATCAAACGGGGGAGGGGGAGGGGGGGGGGGTATCACGACGCCTTCATTTCAGGGTCCGAAACAAAATCGGCAATACATCGCACGTCTGCCCACCTAGCTTTACTGCACGGCGCGGCGCACTCCGCCACCAGTGCGGGTCGCGGACACGCCTGCCACGTCATATCCTGCCCGCGATGTTAAACCGGTCCTTTGCTCGTTTTGCTACCCACAATGGGTTTTTTCACGGAAACGCCTTTTTATTTTCGCGGACGATCTCTTCTTTTTCGCGGGATCTCGAGGACAATTCCCATGCCTGTGGTTTTGGGGCAATTTTTAAGTGAATTTTTTTTTTTTTAATCCGGAAATCCGTCTGTAGCCCGAAAAGTCCCACCCATGTTAGTACGTATAGAAAGGTCTTACCATCAGGTTTCTTTGTACCAAGTTTGAAGTGTGAATAGTATTTGAGAAAAAATGAATTCTGTCAAAATATAACTATTTTTGACCTATTTTCTGATCCCTTGTGACATTGACCTTTGTGAGAGGCCACTCAAATTGTTATGTTTAGAAAGTTCTTACCACAAAGTATTCTTGGGCCAAGTTTGAAGAATGTGGCTTGAATAGTCTCCGAGAAAATGCCAACGTTAAAGTTTACCATGGACGACGGCGGACGTATGACGGACAGACGATGGACGAATGACCACTGGCCCAAAACACAGACTTACTTTTGCTTCGCATGTAAGCAAAAATTAAACACTGCCTACATAAATATTTGTCGTATCTTTGACCGAAAGACATGAAACATTTCTGCCAGCAGAGTTTCAGCCTCATAAATGACCACTGCGCAAAGAACACCCAACGTCTTCTCATGAGGGACATAAACGTTAATGTTAACAGAACACATAGAGGCCCACTGTCATCCCATCATGCTGGGGCTCATGAGGATCTATGCTTTATGCAGATTTGTGATGTCTCCTGCAGGAGTGAAGGGGGAACAACTTCTAACTTTTAAGGGTCTATTCTTAAAAATTTGTCAGCTCATTCAAAACAGTTGCATTTTTTTTCTTCAAGCGAAGCCTCAGCCTTTGTGATAACGGAAGAAATGCACTCGACTCTCTTTTCTCTGATAATCTGCTTGCTGCTTGGGATTCACAGACAGTGTTATCAGCATCATTTGTAAAACAAATGTCAGTCGTTAACTCTGGCAGTTCAGGCAAAACAGTTCCACTGTTTTGCCTGAACTGGAAGGAATAACGGTAAGTTGACTCTTGTGTACCTTTAAAACCAGTATCTGGTTTTAGCTCATCATGATGGGTCACAAGATTTGTGTCTTGTTTCTGTAATGTCTCTTTTTTCCTTGTGCATAAATCTGAATCACTGGTTGTGGAACTAGATGAAACACAATCTGCATCAGAAACTGTGGTCTCTCCACAATTTTGTGTTAATAAATGGCAAGAAACAGTTAAAATGTCATCTTTTGTACACATCCACCTGCGAGCACTACAACTCTTGTATTGGCAAGAAGTTTTACCTTGAGGATCCTCACAACTGTCCCTCCCGCTTCTGTCACTGTCATCTGACACAGATTTGTGGCAGAGTGGTCTCTCCACTCCCTTGTTCATGCTGTCACTGGTACTGTTTACAGTAGTGACAGATGCATGCACAAGGGGTCTAAAGTCTGAACAATCCTCCTTCAACTCAAAGTTTGTGCCTGAGCAACTGTCTGCTAATAATTCATCACACAGAACAGAGTAAGGATCCACTTTATCAGTGTCTGGACTCGGGCAATCTCTGGAAACTGCGATGCTGAGAGGCTGTGATGTCAAAAGTTCTCTAGATGATGCCATTGTGTTTTCTCCTTTCAACCCGCTGACAAAAGCTGACCAACGCAAAGAATTTCTGCTGCAGCTATCCCCTGAATCTCTACTGGAACTTTCTCCTAAACTGTCAGAAATTTCCCATGGGCAGTCACTCTCTTTATGCTGAATACATATAGAGAGTGGCTGCCTGTGGGAAATTTCTAGCTGGCTTTCAGGTGCATCATTAACCACCTTTTGCATGCTGCCACCAGTACTATAAACAGTACTGGCAGCCACATGCACAAGGGGGTTGATATGTGTGAATGGTGTGATGGCAGGAAGGTCGCTTGTGCCACTGTTGGAGGTGGACACATTGCTGGTGTTTTCCTCAGAGACTTCTGCGATGTCTTCCTGATAAAAGTTATCAAAACTGACTGACAAAGTTTCCAGCATGTCTTCACACTTCAAAGACAACTCATCTCTGCTTTTCTCTGTGTCTCTGTCTTCACACTTGGAAGACAGCTCATTGCTACTTTTCTCTGTTTCCAGTACTGCTAATGCTCGACCCACTCGCCAATCAGAATCTGTCCTACCTGTATCACTGAGTGATACAACACCTGCTTGTTTCAAAGATGGGATGTTCAGGAGCATTGGTGAGTTCAGAGTGGAATGATTTTCAATTTCACCGACCTCTGAGCAATCAATGCTGTCAAAGAGAGTGTGATAAAGAGTGAAGTGACCATCGCTGACAAAAGAACTGGCTAAATCTGAAGCCTCATCATCACTCCAGTCACAAAGTAAATGAGCTGGGATCTGAGTTTTGTGTTTCTGCAAAAGTGCTGGCTGCAAGTTGTCTTCATCAGTCGTTCTATGCAAGTGAACTTGGCTTTTGGGCTTTTGTGAAAGTGCAGGCTGTGAATTACCTTCCTCAGATGATTTATGCATGGGAACTTTGGAGTTTTTAGCAGGTTGGGAATCTTTACAGGTTGATGCACACACTTGAACTTTGTGCTGCTTCTTTTCTTCACCGACTTGATTTTCTGTTTGATTAACCCCCTTGCGCATGCAGCCATCGGTACTAGTAACAGTATCAGAGACTGCATGCGCATTGGGGTTAAACTGATGGCTGCTAATTTGAGATTTACCAAATCTCTCCATCACCCTCTGACTCAGCGGAACAAAATGCACATCTTCATCATCACTTGTGTTGTTACTACCACTAGTACCAGAGTTCAGCCCCTTGTGCATACAGCCACTGGCACTGTTTACAGTATCAATGACTGCATGCACAGGGGGTATAAGTGGAACGCTGAGAATGATGTCCTTCTGTGAACAAAATTCATGCACAGCTTTCGTTCCATTTTTCTTGGTATAATTCTTTGTTTCTAGGGAGGAGTGACATTCAGGATCACACACGTTTGTCCCTCTTTTTCTGGTATGATCCTTCACTTCTGTGGTCCGAATTTCAGATTCAGAATCAGACGAAATCACAAACGCATCGTGTTTCATTGATGGAATATTGCAAAGGTTACCTTCGACTTGTGACAGCTCTGTTTGACTTTTTTCTGGTGGACTCGACTGCAAGAGAAGCAGACATGTTTTATATTGTGAAGACAGCAGAGATGTACTTTGTGTGGCCAAAAGCTGGTCGTCATTCATGGTCAAGGTCTCTATCTGGTCCGTCAAGGCCTCTGCTCTCTCTTTATTTTCTTTTTTCTTTCCTCCTGCAGTAGACACAAGTGGGTGAATTGTAAATATCAACACACAAAAACCTTAGTGCAAACACATTCATTCACAAAGTGCTCTTCACAGAAAGCCTGTTCTTTGGTGTTGTGTACCAAGCCAATTTGGCACTACTCTTGAACTATCATCTCCCATAGCCAGTACACAGACGCAGATCCCACCCAATGTAGCTAAATTGCTAATTACCGTATATGAGTCTGATTTAACACCTTCACTGCTGGAGCATAGCAAACATCATCCAAGTACAAGAGACACATATCCGCATGAGCACCCACTTGTGCGGGTGCTCATGAGGATCTATGCCTCTTGCCAGCCTCATTCATATCCTTTTGCCTCAGGTAGACAAGGTTACCATCCGACATTTGTTTGCACATTTACCTACCTTTTCTTTTTGAAGGCTTGGAAGCACCAGCTGTGGCTCGCCATTCAGCCACAATGCCAGGAAAAGTCTTCTCAAATAGCTCTTGCTCTTCTATGGTGCTTAGGGGCCGCATCTTTCCATTCACATCCATGATACCTGCACACAAATCCAAGCCCTGGAGGCGAATCTCAGTGCAAGTAAAAATGTGTACCATCAGCCTCAATATTTAAGCTCTCCAGTAAATCGTGCTAGATGTATTTGATATAATGCGCACATCTCTGACTCCCGATGGAATGTCCAGCGAGCAAAAGGTCCTCAGATGGACGTAATTCTTAGCCCGTGCACAGCTGTGTGCAGGCCAGTTAAGGCTGAAGTTAGCCCAAGGACCTTTTGCCTACGGAGCGTTTTATCTTCACAAGTCTATGTAACATCAGAACTGCAATTACATGATTGCGAATAACACAGTCTGATTTTATGGCTCCTTGTGTCACATGATATACTGAAACTGACACGTATGAGGGTTCATAGTAGCCATAAATCCTCTGGCAAACAGTACAAACAATGACAGGAGCTCTAGTCTATGAGAGAATGCCTAGCTGTTCAAAGAAACACTTCTGCAGCACACTGTTACGAAAAGCTATGTGCAGGTCATCTTAATATCAAGTAATTTGACAATAACCACACAACGCTGTATATGTATGAGCAACAGCTGAAAATAGATTAAGGCGCTACAGGCTTCACAAAATAAACAAGTGCGATTATGCATGTGCATTTGCTGCATGTCCAAACTGCCAAAGACTTTTATTAGGAGTGTCAACAGGGCATAACAAACACAAATGGCGCTGAAATTTGTCTTCAGACTTATGCCTAATGCTACTTTAATCAATAAGATATTGCCAGATGGATATAACAAAGCCACAGGTCCACCTGGAGCCTGAAGAAACACATAATAATGATGAGAATAACCCAACAATGAAGAAGCATGTTTAGAAAAGACAATTACAACACAATTTATTAATATTTTGGGTAAACCCCCTTTTTTAAAATAGACAAACAAGAATACACTTCGCTACTTATCATGTCATATCAATGTCTGTAGTGAAGTATATTCTTGTTTGTTTATTTTGAAAATGAAATATTAATAAATTGTGATGTAAATGTCTTTTCCAAGTGTGCTTCTTTCTTCGTTGGGTTATTCTCTGAATTTTACAAGCTTGGCAGTCACCTTATGGTCTGTATTACATAATAATGATGACAAGGCAGTGCATTGTATATACATGTAACTTGATGTAACACAAAATGTGTGTGTGTTAATGTTCATGCTCCTAACCTTCAGTGCCATTATCCCATTCAATTTCAAAGCAAAGGATGCCGTAGCGAATCCTTTTCTTCACAATTCTGCAAAAATAAAAGGGAAAAGAAAATTAATCACAGAATTTTTAGTTTGTATTGACACCTACCTATCAGGACAGAGCCCTGTAAAGTTTCATCATATTTTTTTTTTTTTACTTAACCACTTCACTGCATGTGGACTCAGATTGTACTTTTGAAATCATTGTATATTCCATGTCAAAGATCCCCAACAGTCAAAGGAACATGATTACAATTACAACGTGGTTTCAGTAAGTCACAGAGCCTCAAGCACCACCATAACTTCAGGGGCTCATGAGGATCTATACCTCTTGCAGCTGATTGATCTTACTTTTTTGTTGCCAGTGAAGGGGTTAAATGACATTGTGAAGAGAAGCCAACAACCCACGGTGACCATTTTTCAAGCATCCATCAAGGGACTGTTTACATAGGTTTAACCCTTTTATGGTTGATAGTGGTTTTTGTCATGATGATCACTGTGACCACAAAACAACACTACCGACACCCAAAGGGTAAGCAGTCCCCCACCTCAAAGACCATGTGCTACCGCTGGCCTCCTGCGTGTGGAGGGGAGCTGGGTTGATCTGTTGGTAGAGTACTGGATTATCATCCAAAAGGTTGCAGGTTCAATTCCAGTTGGGATCAAAATCTGTTCACTGAAATCATCTTTATAGTAGCAAACGATGTTATGTCTGAACGTTTCATGTTTAATGTTTATGTGAGTGTGGATAAAAAGACTGGACTTGTTAGCCACACTGGTACCTACCAGACAACTTGACAATTCACACAAAATCCTTTACTGGCAGCGACATGCAACCATCACAACATTTTCAGGAAGGGTTACATGTGACAGTCAAGAGAGCTGTTACCTGCGTGGATGTAGGTGTACATCTGACAATGGTTTGCCTTTCTGAAGATCAAGCTGGTCCCACAAGGTGGTCAGGGGCAGAATCTTGTCCAGGCAGTAGTCCTTTGGCCACTCCAGGTATTTCTCTCCCAAAATCTAGAATACACACATTACAATTTTAACCCCATGAATCCCACAGCCGCATTTCCCAAAGTTTGGAGGCTTTACCTAATATAGTAACCGTGTACCAGTTGCAAGAGATTGCTTGACCATGATAATTAAGGGTAGTGCCAGATTAGCTTGGCGCCTGATGACACCAAGCTAATTTGACACTAACCTTGAATTAGCATGTTTGATCCATCTCCTGCTGTAGCGTGTCAGGGCTCAATGCATTTAAGCAGACTATACATTGTGATAGGAGTTTTCAAGTATGTCAGTAAAAATTAAGATGGGATGAACCATAACCCACAAAGTCTCCTCTATATGAGAGCTTTAACCCACGATGTCCCTTTTATATGTGAGCTGTACTTGTTGTCAAGGGTCTCTACCTGTTGTCTTTGACCTGATTCTGACTTTGAGATATCTCCTATTGAAAAAAACTTGCAGATATGCCAATGCGTCAGTCAGCTCTGTAACAGTGCATACACATCATTAGTTTCAAAAATGTCATTTGTCATGATGTAATTTTATATTTGACATATGAGTTTCACTGTGACTTCTGGACTTGAGAAAAATAGTGACAACAAGAATGGCAAAGCCCTCAAGGCTCACGTGTATGACCAATCCACATAATTAATTACCCTTTTGACCTTGACTTTCCAACAGGTCACTGAAATAATTAAGTATTCAAGTGTTCTAACATAACATAAGGAAAGGGATGACATTCGTACCTGCAAAATCCATGTTTTCACTTTTGTCAACCTCCATTACCCTTGACCTTTTTGAGTACCGGTAGTGAATTAAACTAGTATACATAGAAAGGTCTTATCATCAGCTACTTTTCTGTTAAATGTGGTTGTTGCAAAATCCTGATAAAAACAAAAATTCTACAAAAAATAGGCTTTTGACATCATTTGCTAATCTCTTGTGACCATTGACCTTTCCAAGACGTCATCCAAGTTAGCATGCATGGAGGTCTCTGTTGCTAGTTTGGGATGGAAGTTGTAAAAAGTATTTGAGAAAAAACATTTTTTTGTCAGAAAATGGCTATTTGTGACCTGTTTCCAGATCTCTTGAGACCCTTGACCTTTGCTAGGTGTCATCCAAATTAGTATGCATAGGAAAGTCTTACCATCAGGTATCTCTGTACCAAGTTTGGGTTTGAAGTTGTGAATAGTATTTGAGAAAAAAACATCTTTTGTCAAAATATGGCTATTTTTGACCGATTTCCTGATCTCGTGATCCTTGACCTTTCCGATGGGTCAATCACATTAGTATACATAGAAATGTCTCAGGTATCTTTGTACCAAGTTTGGGTTTGAAGTTATGAATACAATAGTATATGAGAACAAATCAATTATGTCAAAACATGGCAATTTTGTTACCTATTTCATCCTGTGACCTTGACCTTTAATGGAGGTCACTCAAATTGGTACGTTTAGAAAGGTCTTGCCACAAAGTATCCTTGGGCCAAGTGTGAAGACTATGGCTTGAATAGTCTCTGAGAAAATGCCAACATTAAAGTTTACCACAGATGACAGACAAACGACCACTGGCCCAAAACATGCTCACTTTTGCTTCACACGTGACAAAAAAATTGAATTTTATAGTACAGTTTCAGTCTTGCTATAATTTATGTGAAGTGAGGTTGACTTTACCTAGATACATGATATTCTACTGTACACATGTGTGCTGGTGTGTGTGCCGGTGTGTGTGTGTGTGCCTATTTAATGCGCTTATTATTATTATTATTATAAAATGCAAAGAAATGAAACTTTATTTCTCAAGGATAAATGATTAGGTACACAGATTCAATCATGTCTTTGCACATGCACTCACGAGAGGGAGGGAGGGGGGTGATGACAAAATTTCTGCTCTTAGGTCACCGTCGCCGTCTGATTTTCCCCAAAGTCGAGGTTTTTACTTTAAAAAAATTTGCTGCATAGAATTGACTTTTAATGAAAACATTCAAGAGATGAACGCATGCAACGTCTTTCTCAAATCTAGCTACATCCAAAATTGCAAATGAATATAACGAAAATTACGGGCTCTAATGGAATAATAATAATAATAATAATGGCTACTTATATAGCGCTTATCCTTAAATAAGCTCTAAGCGCTTTACAAATAAAGAGTGGGAGTGGAGGGGGTCATAAAACCAGAGAAACAACGGATTCTGCAATACACACGCGCACACACACACAGGTACTTAATGACAAAGAACTGAGCTACATTGGGGTATCGAACAGGTGGGTCTTTAGGGCAGATTTAAAGGCTGTGAATGAGGAAGAATGTCTAATGTCAATAGGTAGTGAGTTCCAGACAACAGGTCCAACGTGCGCAAAACAACGGTCACCTCTGGTTTTGTATTTGAAGAGCGGGACTCTGAGAAGGCGCGTGTCACTACTTGAACGGAGGGAGCGGGAGGGAGTGTATAGTTAAAGAAGATCAGCGAGATAGGCAGGGGTAGAGTAGTTAATAGCTTTGTAGCACAGACAGGCGATTTTGTACGAGACTCGTTGTTTGACTGGCAGCCAATGATGTTGTCTCAGAATAGGAGTGATGGGCTGACGCTGTGAGGCGCGGACGATGAGACGTGCAGCACAATTCTGAACTCGCTGCAATTTCTGAATTAGAAACTGAGGGAGGTCAGCTAAGAGGGCATTGCAGTAATCAATGCGGGATAAGACTAAAGAGACGACCAGTTTGGTGGTAGCTTCAGTAGTGAGGTAATGACGGATAAAACTGATACGTCTTAATTCCAGAAAAGCAAGTTTGCAAACATGATTTACATGCTCCTTCATTTGAAGATCTTTATCAAGAAAAACGCCAAGATTGCAAACAGAATCAGAAAACGGAATAGGTGCGTGGGTCAACCGACTATCTATAAACAGTTATTTAACTCTTCAATGAAAAATCCAATTTCAAAATGCTCGGAGGCTCTCCTAGACACCCCCTGAATGAAGCAAATCCCATAACATCAAGCTTGTGTGCACGCAAACTTCGGAGATTTTCTTTTTTACATACATACACACACACACATATATATGGTGTTTTGCGCCAAAAGTACATTCTACAGCCAGGTTTGCATAACTAGACATGACGTAATTTGTATCTTGTTACTTCACTCTCAGAGTTTTAGGCCAGCCCGCCTATCCCATCCTATAAAGTCTCTTCTATAAATAGAAAAGACTTAAAAAGAACAAGACAATGTGCAGGCTACTTCAACTGCAGAGGAACAGAACAGAGGTTGCTATACACATGCATTGGGCTGATAAGGATATATGCCTTTTACTGGCAGAAAGTAATCAGGCCTACTACCATCCACATCACTTAATCCATATCATACTGAGGCTAAAAGCTTCAAGTTTGTACACTGCCGTATGCAAGCTACATTATAGTACTTACAGATAAGGATATAGACCAATGGCTTTAGTTCAAGGGTAGTGCCAGAATAGCTTGGTAGGCGCCAAGCTATTCTGGCACTACCCTTGAACTATTTTAGTCAAAAACTTATTTCACACACTGGTGTATTCCGAATGATAAGTGTTGAGAGGCTCCAAAGAGTCCACAACACTGCAGCAAGAATAGTCACACAAACCAAAGGCAGGGAACACATCACTCCAGTCTTGAGGTCTCTGCCTGTACAACAGCGGGTGAACTACAAAATCCTCTCTTTAGCATACCAATGTGTCTATGATCTTGCCCCACAATACCTGCAGGAACTGGTTTCCCCTTACAGACCTACTCGACTCCAGCAATCATCTTCACAGTCCAGACCAATCATCTCAGGATTCGGAACTGGTGTCAACAAGAGGTCTGGACTGGCGCTCGAGCGTTCAAAAATGCCGCCCCAGCCATCTGGAACAGCCTTCCTGACACCCTGCCTAACACTGAAAATGTCCAGTCTTACCGCCGTCAGCTGAAAAGACATCTCTTCATTCACTGACTGTTTCATGTGATCTCGCCACGCCTTTCCCCCCTCTTCTCCTTCCCTCTCTCTCTCTCTTTTTTAATATACTGAGCAATCAAGTGCCACGAGCATTATATAATGGAAATTGTTGCGCTTTACAAGTGGACTTGGATTGGATTGAATTGGAAAGTGGCCCTATTAACCCTTTGGCTGTTGGAAGCTTGTTTTGTCAAGGTGATTACTGTAGGACAGGCAAAGAGTTAGAATCTTAATATTTAGGGAAATAATCTAGGGTAAGCCAGTAAAGACTGCAGTGTAAGCAGATTGCATGCAGGGTCCTTGCAAAAAGCTCTTACCACCATTGTACCAATGTTTGGTCTTTTCCACTGAGGAACACGGGAAGGAACTTTCTCTTTTGGTGACATGAACTCTTCAATCACCTGAAGAAGCAAAAAAATGAACACAAAGATCACATCAACAAGCAGAAAAATGACCACATCTACCATCTAGAGAAGCAAAAATGCACACTTCATGTAGCTCAAATGTATGACCTTTGTGACAAGGGCTGGATTCTGCAGCAGCAAAATCCATGTTTTCTGAAAATGTAATCATTTTTCACACATCTGTCAACCCCCCGTGACCCTTGACCTTTGTGATGAGTCGACAAAATTAGTATGTATAGGAAGGTCTTATCATCAGCTATCTTTGTACCAAATTTGGTAGAAAAAATTGGGAATACCTACAATTTTATCAAAAATCAGCATTTTACACACATTTGCCAGCCTCTTGTGACCATCAGGTATCTCTGTACCATGTTTGGGTTTGAAGTTGTGAATAGTATTTGAGAAAAACATCTTTTGCCAAAATTTGGCTATTTTGGACCTATTTCCTGAGCCCTTGACCTTTCTGAGGGGTCATCCAAATTAGTATGCATAGATAGGTCTTACCATCAGGTATCTCTGTACCAAGTTTGGGTTTATAAGTTGTGAATAGTATTTGAGAAAAACATCTTTTGTCAAAATTTGGCTATTTTTCACTTATTGCCTGAGCTCTTGTGACCCTTGACCTTTCCGAGGGATCAACCAAATCAGTACGTATAGAAAGGTCTTGCCATCAGGTATCTTTGTACCAAGTTTGGGTTTGAAGTTGTGAATAGTATTTGAGAAAAAATAAATTATGTAAAAATATAGCTATTTTTGACCTATTTCCTGATCCCCTGTGACCTTGACCTTTGTGAGAGGTCACTCAAATTGGTATGTTTAGAAAGGTCTTACCACAAAGTATCCTTGGGCCAAGTTTGAAGAATGTGGCTTAAATAGTCTCCGAGAAAATGCCAACGTTAAAGTATACTACAGACAACAGCGAACCGACGACAGACGGACGACCACTGGCTCAAAACACAGACACACTTTTGCTTTGCACGTGAGCCAAAATGGTGTTTATAGGTTACATTTTATGTGTGTGTGTGTGTTTAATGTTTCATATAAATTAAAGCATAAATACCTGATTAGGAGGAAAATCAGGCAGGGCGACTGCTCGTTGCCACACAAAGACCTCCACACTATCTATACAGCTGTCTCGTGTCATCTTCTTCCACTGTACAAACCTGCCCATATGCAAGTTGGAAGGCTGATTTTTTTAAATGGTATCTACTAGTACACTTATGCAGAGAAATAACAGTTACACAGTTAAGTGTTCCAGCAGAAACAAATGTGTGTGTTTCACCCACAGTGATGTGTTACGGCTAGAAAAAAATGAATTTTTTTCAAAAATGTATTTTTTCGAAAAATACTTACTGATGACATTACTACTAGGAAGCTTCGCTTAGCCTATCAATTTTAGCCCCCAAAACTTTGTTGTGCCCCTCACAACAGGGGAGGCAACCCAAGAGTGTTGTTACCAGGATACCACGAGTAGCCTCCCTTGCCACTCTATCCGGTGGCGCACTCACCCCTTTCCCGCCAGTATCCGAGCCTTAGCTCCACTGCGGCAAGCGGGGTAGGAGGGAGGGACCTTTGGAGTAATGTCATCAGTAAGTATTTTTCGAAAAAATACATTTTAGAGAAAAATTCATTTATTTTCTCAAAATCATTACCGATGACATTACTACTAGGAAGAATGGTGAATAGGAGGAGGGTGCCGCAAGCTAGTACACCTCCCCATGCCCGCGCTAAAACTATCGAGGCCCCTCTCTACGTGCCCACTCCCGACAATTTTAGCTAGGCGTACGTATGGCGCCTGAGGCGCTGGGAGGGAGTGCTGCGCTGCCGAGATATCCCCCACAAGGCCAAGGTTGGTGTGCTGGCCGGATAGGTCTCGTAGGTAGAAGCGGGCGAAGGTAGACTCGGCCCGCCAACCCACGGCTGCCACAATATCCCTCACTGCACAGTTTCAGTGAAAGGCGATGCCCGCTGCCACTGCTCGGGATTTATGAGCCCGGATGCGCATTGTTTTAGCTTGCTCTGGGCGAATCACCCAGTGAAGCCAGGAGGAGTTTGTTTGCACTGATATGTCTCGTCTACCCGGAGCCAAGGGCAGGAAAAGGCGCAAGCGCCCTTGTCTTATTGGCTTAGTTCTGTTCAGGTACACTTTAAGAGCCCTGAAAGGGTCCTGTAGGCGGGAGTGCCGTGGCTGATCTGTCGCCCCGAGGGGTCGAACGATCCCGACTTGAGGCGCTCACGCTGGGAGGCAGTACTTTGCCAAGAAGGCAAGATCTGTAAGCAGCTGTACCGAACCATCGGACCTGCTTTGGGGACAGTAGGGTCGCACCGAAAAGGCATGAATATCGCTAAAACGAGATGCTGTGGCAGTGCAAGCAGGAAACAGGTCTTCCTGGTAATGTCTCCTAGGTGTGATAACGGTAGAGGCTCGAATCTCTCGGAGTTGAGCCAGGTGAGCACCCAGGACAGGTCCCAGCGTGGGACCAACGAACGTGAGGCTGGCCGCTGCAGATCGAAGTGAGACATCCGATCTGCCATGATGTTGCGCGCTCCTGGATCCGGCCGTCCAAGGTGTCGTTAAATATCTGCCACCATCGCCAGGTACCCCCCCATGGTGATGGGGGCTAGGTTCTGCCTGAACAAAAAGCCACAGGAAGAACTCGGCCAACTTTCCTGTCCAAGCTTCTTGAGAAGGTTCTTCTCAACCAGCTCAACCTCCACCTCACCGACAACCTCCTCCTCAGTCCCTTCCAGTCTGCCTATCGCAAACATCACAGCATTGAAACCGCCCTTCTAGATATCTTAAACGACCTGCTCCTCTCCACCGACTCGGGCAACATCTCCCTTCTTACGCTACTCGACCTCTCTGCCGCCTTCGACACTATAGACCACTCTATCCTCCTCCACCGCCTTTACCATGCCTTCGGCATCACTGACTCTGGCTCACTCCTGGTTTCTCTCCTACCTCTCCGACAGACAGCAGTCCGTCACCATCGACGGCATCTCCTCCAACCCAGTCAGGGGTCCGTCCTGGGCTCGGTCCTTTTCACACTCTACACCTCTCCCCTGTCCATCATCATCCAGTCTCATCACATACACCACTACCTCTACGCTGACGACTCTCAACTACTAGACAAAGACAAACTTGACAACACTCAAGTCACTACTGACTTGCATGGCCGACTGCTACGAAGACATGAAAAACTAGATGACAGCAAAAAAGCTTAAACTAAACGACGACAAAATGGAAGCCATGCTGGTAGGCACTCGCCAGAAACTTTCACAGCTCCCTCCCTCACTCCACCTTCAACTCGACAGCACCCCCATCTCCCTCTCTGACTCAGCCAAGAACCTCGGCGTTATCCTCGATTCCTCTCTTTCCATGACCAGCTTTGCCTCCGCCACGGCCCAGGCATGCTATTTCCACCTCTGTCGCATCTGTCAGATCAGAAAATACCTCACCACCGAAGCTGCCACCAAACTTGCCGTCTCTCTCATCTTATCTCGCATCGACTATTGCAACTCTCTCCTTTCTGGCTTCCCTCACTCCACCACTTTCACTCTCCAGCGCGTCCAGAACAATGCTGCCTGACTTGTCCTCAGAAAGAAAAAATCAGACGACATCACTCCCCTGCTCAAACTCCTTCACTGGCTCCCCATCCCCCAACGCATCCAATACAAGACTCTTCTCTCTGCCACAAATCCCTGAACAACTACGCTCCTACCTATCTCTCCAACTTACTTCACCCCTACACTCCTTCTCGCTCCACCTCTCTCTGCCTTCACATCCCCCGCACCAAACTCAGCACTTTTGGCCCCCACTCCTTCTCCGTCTACGGTCCATCCACCTGGAACACTCTCCCACTCTCTCTCCGTCAGAAACACTCTCTCTCCTCCTTCCAGTCCGCCCTCAAAACTCACCTCTTTCAACAGTTCCAGCACTATATCACCACACTCCCCACCCCAAACTGACTGTTGTAATGTATTTATGGTACGCGAGTCATTGTCTAAAGCGTGCGCATGCGTGCACGAGTTGTGAGTGCGTGCTTAGAGTTATAATTATTATAAGATCTTGGCTTGACTTCGCGAATGAAGATTCTATAGGGCTTGCCCACGTCGTCTGCAGGCATTTTCGTGGCTGCGGAGGCCAATCCGGGACAGGCAGGTTAGACCGCAGTGGCTGCAGGGGAAGGTCTGATCAGGGTTCTGAGTTACGACAACTCTGTTTTTTCTTCTGAGCCGCTTGTCCTTAAAGTTAGCTCTGCGAGAGTCCTCAAAGGAGACGGCTGCCTTGTGAATGGTGGAGCGCCAGGTGTCATGGTCCGCAGCAAGCGAAGACCACTGGCGGTGGTCGATTTGGCAGGCACTAAGTGACTTCTTGAGACCATCTTTGTATCTCTTCTTTGGTGCCCCTCTGTCTCGGTATCCAGTGGCGAGCTCGCCGAACAGAGTGATCTTGGGTAGGCGATGATCCTCCATCCTGGAGATGTGCCCCGCCCAGCGAAGCTGTGTCCGCAGCAGCAAAGCCTCGATGCTCACAGTTTCCGCCTGTTCAAGGACCTCGACGTTGGTGACATGGTCACTCCAGTGAATGCTGAGGATGGTACGCAGGCAGCGCTGGTGAAAGCGTTCGAGGAGTCGTAGTTGGCTGCGGAAGAGGGCCCAGGACTCGGAACCGTACAGCAGGGTGGTGAGGACGACAGCTCTGTACATGCTGATCTTGGTGCCTTTTTTCAGCTGTTGATTGTGCCACACCCGCTTGAATAGTCGCCCGAAAGCACTGTTCGCTTTTGCCAGCCTGTTGTCCAGCTCCTTGTCCAGCTTGGCGTCTGACGTGATGATGCAGCCAAGGTAGGTAAACTGGTGTACAGACTTCAGTTCGGACTCGCCGATGGTGATGTGGGGAGGGAGATGCTATTCCTTGGGTGCCGGCTGATGAAGGACCTCTGTCTTTTTCAGACTGACCTCAAGTCCAAAGAGCTGGGCAGCATCTGCGAAGCAGGACGTAATGCGCTGCAAGGCTCTCTCTGTGTGTGCAACGAGGGCAGCGTCATCAGCGAAGAGCAGCTCACGAATCAGTTGGTCTAAGGTTTTCGTGTGGGCCTGCAGTCGTCTGAGGTTGAACAGGCTGCCATCGAGACGATACCTGATGTACACTGCGTCGTCATCGTCGAGGTCCACTGTGGCCTGCTTCAACATCATGCTGAAGAAGATGGTGAAGAGGGTCGGTGCCAGCACGCAGCCTTGCTTCACGCCGTTGCGAATGGGGAATGGTTCTGAGAGGTCACTGTTTAGTCTGACCTGGCCTTGCTGGTCCTCGTGGAGCTGGACGATCATGTTGAGGAACTTTGGGGGACAACCTAGTCGCTCCAGGATCTGCCACATACCTTGCCTGCTCACAGTGTCAAACGCTTTTGTTAGGTCGACAAACGTTACGTACAGCCCTTTGTTCTGCTCGCGGCACTTCTCCTGAAGCTGTCTCAGCACAAAGACCATGTCGGTGGTACTCCTGTTGGCTCTGAAGCCACACTGGCCCTCTGGGAGGTGGTCTTCAGCGATAGCAGGTACCAGCCGATTCAGGAACAACCTTGCGAGAATTTTCCCGGCAATGGACAGCAGGGTAATTCCATGATAATTTGAGCAGGCAGACTTCTCTCCTTTGTTCTTGTACAGGGTGATGATGACTGCATCACGGAGATCCTTTGGTAGTGTTCCTTTTTCCCAGCAGCAGAGAAAGAGGTCGTGGAGCTTGTTGTGCAGTGCTGGGCCTCCATGTTTCCAGATCTCTGGCGGGATTCCGTCAATGCCTGCTGCTTTGCACTCTTGAGCTGGTGGATGGCTGTGAGGGTCTCTTCGGCGGTGGGCGGTTCGTCCAATTCAACCTTTAGTGGAAGGTGTGGGATTTGGAGGATGGCTGTTTCTTGAACAGTGCGTTCAGCGCCGAAGAGTTCCTGAAAGTATTCCGACCAGCGGTTCAAGATGGAGGTATTATCTGTGAGGAGTGCCTGTCCATCAGCGCTTCGCAGGGGACTTTGTACCAGGTGCCTAGGACCATACACTGCTTTCAGTGCTTCGTAGAAGCCCCTGTAGTCACCGTTGTCAGCGCAGAGCTGGGTCCTCTGTGCGAGTCTGGATCACCACTCGTTCTGGAGCTCTCTAAGCTTGAGCTGGAGACTGCTGCAGATGAGGCGGAAGGCAGACTTCTTCACAGGGCAGGAAGGCTGGGCTAGGTGGGCCTGGTGGGCGGCTCTTTTTTTTGCTAGACGTTCCTGGATCTTTACGTCTTTTTCGTCAAACCAGTCTTTGTTCCTCTTTCTAGCAAAGCCCAAGACTTCCACAGAGGATTTTACAATAGCAGTTTTCAGTTGTTCCCAGAGTGTTTCAGGGGAGGAGTCTGCTGGATCAACTGTGTCTTTGAGCATGCGCTGTAAATCGGCCTGAAGGGCAGCTTTCTTGTCGTCATGCTGAAGGCTGGCAACATCAAGCTTTTTCTTGTGGGGGCCCCCTTTCTTGGGTTTCAGCTTGAGGCGGAGCCTGAGTTTGCAGCGAACAAGGCGGTGGTCAGTGTGGCACTCTGCGCTGGGCATCACTCTGGTGAGGAGGACGTCACTGCGGTCCCTCTGACGCACTAGGACATAGTCGATAAGGTGCCAGTGCTTGGAGCGAGGATGCATCCAGGTGGTCTTTCGACTGTCCTTTTGCTGGAAAGTAGTGTTGGTGATGACAAGTTGCTGCTCTGCACAGAGCTCCAACAGTAGGCGACCATTGTCATTGCAGTTCCCAACGCCATGCTTGCCGAGGCCTCCTTTCCAGGCTTCAGAGTCTTGGCCCACTCTGGCGTTGAAGTCGCCAAGGATGATGACTTTGTCGTCTGCAGGGGTGCTCTGCAGGAGGCTGCGCAGGTCAGAGTAGAACTTATCTTTTTCTGCAGGCTCTGCCAGGAGGGTTGGGGAGTACACACTGAGAAAGGTGACGTATTGCTGGTGTCTCAGTGGGAGGCGCATGGACATGATGCGGTCGGAGTGACCTGTTGGTAGGTTTTCCAACTTAGTCGCAATGGGGGTCTTCACCATGAAGCCCACGCCTGAGAGCCGTCTTTCTGATGCAGGCCTGCCTGACCAGTAGAGGGTGTAGCCAGCGCCAAGTTCTTGGAGGCTGCCTTCCTCCGGAAGGCGTACTTCACTGAGAGCGGCGATGTCGATGTTTAACCTCCGCAATTCATGGGCAATGAGGGCGGAGCGACGTTCAGGGCGTCCGCTGTCTGCTGTGTCGATCATGGTTCGGATGTTCCAGCATGCTACGTTGAGTCCGGTCGTGGTCGTCATGAGAGTGGATCCATTGTTTTTTCTTGTTTTCTGACCGCATGAGAAGATGCCCGTTGACCGCGGCTAGCCAACTGGGGTTACGAGGGGATGAGCTTTGGTTAGGCCACCTTTTCTAGGCCCCTCTCCGTGTGGAGCAAGCAGTGCTGTCCCTAGAGAAGGCTGCTTGGTCGTTCAGGGTGTGCCGAGTGACGTTGTCATCCCCAGGTCAACATCAGGCGACCAATATCCTGAACCGCCTGCATGCAGGTTTGAGACTGCGGTTTCCAGTGACATCTTTCACCTGCCGTTTTGCCCCTTGCCCATCGCTACAGGACTTGGAAAGTTCAGTGTCATAGTCCGTGGGCGTTTCTTAAAGCCTGCGCGGTGGAGCTTTTTGGTGGAGTGCAGTGTGCGCAGTACTGGCCCCACCCTTTAAACCCTTGGTTCGTTTGCCATGGCCTAGCAAGCTGGGACGGTGGCATCGAGGTCCTCGGGTCGTAGGTTTTATATCAGACTGTCCTTGTCTTAGTCTCTGGCTCAAAAGCCTTCCCCGGAGACACGGGGGCTTTGATGTCAGGGGTTTCCTCCCTTAGCCTTTCCGCAGCCAAGCGGCCAGGCCTGCAAGGCAGCAGGGGACTCGTGGGGGCCGGGGTCGTCTATGTCCCGTGCAGATGTGAACATCTGCCCACTGCCCAGATGGTGACACCAGAGGAAAAAAATCCAACGCCGGAACCCGGTATCGAACCTCGCACCTTTGGCATTGGAGGCAGACGCCTTAACCACTGCGCCACTTCCCCGCTTTCTTATTATAAGATAAGCGCATTACAAATACCATAATTATTATTAAATTATTATTCGGTGTGGGAAGGACCAGTGGTGGGTCCGTTGAGAGAATCAAAAGAACGGTGGTCCAACTCTTGGACCAGCTGAATGGAAAAACTAGGATCAGAAACGTATTGCTGCCCCTGAGTTCTGGCGGACCTTGGCACTAGCACTGTGGGAGGAAATGCATATGCCAAGGGTCCGTCCCACGAGATGGAGTGTGCGTCTACGGCCCAGGCTTGTGGATCCGGTACGGGGGAGACGAACAGTGGCAGCTTGCTGTTCCATCTTGTGACGAAGAGGTCGATCATCAGCGTCTCAAGTCCGTGGGGAGAGCTGCTCGGCTGCGCACCAGGTCTGGAGGACCCTCCACTGTCCCTCGAAGATGTTATGAGTAAAAGCCGTGCGAGCTGCTGTGATTGCCTCCACCGCTGCACCCGAGAAGCCTCTAGTGGCGAGGGCTTGCCGGACAACCTCCAAGCATGTAATAGCAGCCGTTCCAGGCAAGGGTGGAAGAGCTGCTGCTGGGGCTGCTTGAGCATCGTCCAAGGCGTGGGGAGCCACAGCGGGGAGTCCATGGCGAGGCTCAGCAGGTTGCTGGTCCAGCTCTTGGTCCAGCTGAATGATGCCATTAGGAGCAGTATCAAGTTGCTGCCTCTGAGCTTCTGAAGCACCTTCGGTACGAGGACGGAGGGGGAAAGGGGGACGTGTAAGCCACCAGTCTGTCCCATGGGATGGAGAGCGCATCTACGGCCCAGGCGAGTGGATCTGGAATGGGGGAGAACAAGAGCGGAAGCTGTCTGTTCCACCTTGTGGCGAAGAGGTCGATCATGGGTGTCTCCCAGCATGCGCAGGGAAGGCAGAAGATGTCCAGGCATAGGGACCACTGTGTGGAGCAGCTGCCTGTGACGCAAGAGGGAGTCCGCGAGTAAGTTCAGATGGCCCGGGATGTGCCGTGCCCGAAGCGAGATGCCACGATCTCTGCACCACAGGAGGACCTGGTACAGGAGGATGCAGAGAGGGAGAGCACGTCCTGCCCTGGTTCTGTATGTAGGCCACCACCGTCGAGTTGTCAGACAGCACCAGGATCTCTTGTAGAGCAAGGCAATCTGCCCAAGCGAAGAGCGCTAACCACACGGCCTACAGCTCCAGCCAGTTGCTGTGTCTGTCTGCGTGGTCCTGCGGCCAGCTGCCCGAGGCTGTGACGAACTCCGGGAGTAAGTGTGGTCTCCAGCCAACCAGGTTTTATCCGTCTACCGCAGAAGATGAGATCTGGCCAAAGGGGAGACAGGGACAATGGCTGTCAGATCGCAGGACGATGGGCGCCAGTGGAGGAGTAGATGGATCGAGTGAGAGTAGAGTCTGCCAAGAGGCAGGAGGTCCGCCGCCGCGCTTAGGAGACCCAGCAGTTGTAGCCACACCCTGGCCGGGAGAGCCTCCGCATGTGAGACTTGGAGAGCCAGATCCGCTACCTTCTGGATTCGTCCTTCTGGGAGCCGAACGCGGTTGATATCGGTCAGGAACTTCATGCCTAGGCAAATGAACCGGCGTGAGGGAGTGAGATCAGACTTGCCTCTGTTGACCAGAAAACCGAGCCGGCGGAGCT